>BLSH010259961.1:418088-431363 GCA_018402905.1 Glandirana rugosa | reverse complement strand
GTGTGTGACTGTATATATGCATACTGTATGTATGTGTGTGTGTATACTGGGTGTGTATATACTGTGTGTGTATTGTATGTATATTGTATGTATACTGTGTGAGGTGCTATGTTGAACTTCCAGTGACCAGTATGAGAAAGTGAGAGCGATAACACCAAATTTAACACACCTGCTTCCCATTCACACCTGAGACCTTGTAACACTCATGAGTCACATGACATCGGGGAGGGAAAATGGCTAATTGGGCACAATATGGGCATTTTCACTTAGGGGTGTACTCATTTTTGTTGCCAGTGGTTTAGACATTAATGGCTGTGTGTTGAGTTATGTTGAGGGGACAGCAAATTTACACGGTTAAACAAGCTGTACATTCACTACTTTACATTGTAGCAAAGTGTCATTTCTTCAAAGTTGTCACATGAAAAGATATAATAAAATATTAACTAAAAATGTGAGGGGTGTACTCACTTTTGTAAGATACTGTATATACACATAGCGTATTGAGTGTACACTATATATCAGTGCATTCAAGGGTGTACATATGGTATATAGTACACTTGATGTGGTGTCTTAAAATATATACAGTCTAATATATATGTGTGTATATATATATATATATATATATATATATATATATACACACAGCGTATTGAGTTTACTCTATATATCAATGCATTCGGGGCTGTACGGTATATAGTACACTTGACGTGGTATGTTAAAATATATACAGTCTAGTATATATATATATATATACATATATATATATTTATATATATACACATACATACACAGCGTATTGAGTGTAAACTATGGGGTTGATTTACTAAAGCTGGAGAGTGCAAAAACCGGTCCAGCTGTGCATGCTAGCCAATCAGCTTCTAACCTCAGCTTGTTCAATCAAGCTTTGACAATAAAACCTTGAAGCTGATTGGTTTATTTGTGGAGCTGCACCATATTTTGCACTTTCAAGCTTTAGTAAATCAACCCCTATATATCAGTGTATTCGGGTGTGTACGTATGGTATATAATACACTTGATGTGGTGTCTTAAAATATATACTGTCTACTATATATACACACACAGCGTATTAAGTGTACACTATATATCAGTGCATTCGGGGGTGTACAGTATATAGTACACTTGACGTGATGTATTAAAATATATACAGTCCCACTCCCTACAGGTACCTCTAAATGCGTCCAGATGTAAAACACACTGGGAAACAGTTAAAAAATGTTTTCACAATTGGTACCTCACCCCGCTGAAGTTAGCATGAATATACCCTACAACAACTAATCTTTGCTGGAGAGAATGTGGACACCCAGGATCTGCCCTACATGCCTGGAGGTCCTGTCCAAATCTCAAACAATACTGGACAGGTGTTTCCAAGCTTCTATTTTCTATCACCTCCTTCAAAGATCACCTCACGCCCCAAAATGTCTTACTGGGCCTGGAAATGGACACGCTACCCAAACAAACACACACGATTGTCACTCATGACCTCATCATTGCTTGATTGACTCTGGACATTGAAAGTCTACTACCCCCCTCTTGTGCTGAAATCATAACAACCCTCAACACTCAATTCCTCTGGGAATACATGTTTGCTAAAGTAAACCTACGGCTCGAAGCCTTCCAAAAACAATGGGGCCTTTGTATTAACCATCCCAAAACGATTTGCCTCACCTAACCCAACTCCCCTTTCTCTTTGACTGAGATATGCCATATTGCATGATGTTCAACATTGGTTAAAATGTCCACCACACTGTTGATGTTTCAAATATTCTTATTGTGAATTTCTGGCTTTATACTCATATTTTGTGTAGGATATAAGATTCTACTTATTATTATCAACGTGTATTTTGTCTGTGTTGTTCCATGATAATACTAAATGTTCTATTGTACAATGCAACACTTTGTTAAGTGAAAAATATCTTAATAAAAAACTTTGGTAAATAAAATATATGCAGTCTAGTATATATATATATATATACACGCACACACAGCATATTGAGTGTGCACTATATATCAGTGCATTCGGGGGTGTATGTACGGTATATAGTACACTTGACACGGTGTATTAAAATATATACAGTCAAATATATATATATATATATAACCACAATGTATTGAGTGTACATTATATCAGTGCATTGGGGGGGGGGGTGTATGGTATATAGTGCACTACTTGACGTGGTGTCTTAAAATATATACACTCTAGTATATACAGTATCTCACAAAAAGTGAGTACACCCCTCATATTTTTGTAAATATTTTATTATATCTTTTCATGTGACAACACTGAAAAAATTACACTTTGCTACAATGTAAAGTAGTGAGTGTACAACTTGTATAACAGTGTAGATTTGCTGTCCCCTCAAAATAACTCAACACACAGCCATTTATGTCTAAACTACTGGCAACAAAAGTGAGTACACCCCTAAGTGAAAATGTCCAAATTGTGCCCAAAGTGTCAATATTTTGTGTGGCCAACATTATTTTCCAGCACTGCCTTAACCCTCTTGGGCATGGAGTTCACCAGAGCTTCACAGGTTGCCACTGGAGTCCTCTTCCACCCCTCCATGATGACATCATGGAGCTAGTGGATGTTAGAGGTCTTGCACTCCTTAACCTTCCATTTAAGGATGCCCCCCGGGGCGTGGCTTCCCCCAGCATGTTCGGATGTGAGTAGCGGGAGCTCTGTGCACCGCATGTAGGATCCGGCTTTATCCTGAAGGCAAACTGCCTCCCTGCCTGACCCACGTGGCTTAGATCCTGTACCCCGCATGCCACACACAATACTGGCTGCGGCTGTGAAGTCCTGAGGTGGTCCGTGTGTTTTCCTGCCTGTCCTGTATGGCTCTGGTCTTGAACACTGTATGCTCTGCACAGTATGAGATGAGGCTGGGGAGATAACAAACAGTGCAGTCTGACAGAACGGATTGGCACTCAGCTGACTGAGGAGTCATCTATGGCCCCAGAGAGCTCCGAACGGTTGTTGACACCGAAGGAGCGGCTGAAGGTGTTTGCCAGGACTGACAAATTGGAAGGAATTTGCATCCCCCCACTCACACGTAGTGCAGGACAGTTGTCACAAGGAGCTCTAAAGCACAGCAACACACAGACAGGAAAAGCTACAAAGCCTGAGAAACATAGAGACAAACAAATGGAGAAATCAACATCAAAGATGACCCTGGAGCAGGTAAATGCTCAGCTCTTAAGTGCTATTCAAACTTTAAATATGACTTTGTCAGATAAAACAGAGGAAATTAGAACAGATATTGAATTATTAAGACAAGATATGCAGGTGATTCGTGATCGAATGAGTGAGGCTGAGAACAGAATATCTAACTTGGAAGACACAATAGTGCCGATTTCTGATAGAATTGCAGCTTATGAGAAAAAGATATTAATGTACCAACAAAAAGCTGATGATTTGGAGAATCGTATGAGAAGATGTAATATTAGGATTGTTGGGATGCCTGAAAGGGTGGAAGGTCAGGACTCTGGGGGCTTTGTGGAAAAATGGCTAAAAGCTCTGTTTCCTGATGCTGCTTTCTCACCCGCATTTGCTATTGAACGAGCTCATAGGATACCTGCAATAGCTCCAAAACCTGGTATGCCCCCTAGACCATTACTGGCGAAATTACTGAACTGTAAAGACAGGGACTTGGTGCTTCATAAGGCAAGACAGAAGGGACTGATAAAATATGAAAATGCTAAAGTCTCTATATTTCCCGATTTTTCATTGGAACTTCAGAAGCAACGAGTGACTTTTTTTTAAATCAAGAGGAAGTTACGGGAAAAATAAATTGTTTACTCAATGGCATATCCTGCACGACAGAGTAGTGTATAAGGATAAGACTGTGATTTTTTCCTCTCCTAACCAAGCACAGGAGTGGCTTAGGACAATAGATACCAGACATGGTGATAGTTAAATGATTGGAAGACAAGAAAAATGTAACTGACTGATAGACTGATTAGTAAAAAAGAAGAGAAAAACACATTTTCCTTGTAATATATAGATGGATTAATGGTGGGACGCTGGTGTTGTTTTTTTGTTTTTTTTTTATAAAAAGAGAAGGAAGGAAAAGGAGAAAAAAATTACAGTGTGTGGAAAGAAACACACTGGGAATGCCTCATTTTTTTTGTAGATGTACTTTTTATTGTTATTATCATCGGTATGATTTTGGTACAGGACATAGACTATATGGAAGTTGTAGTAAGGGAAAATGAACAAATAAAACCCACATTCTAAGGGAACAGGGGGACTTAGGGGACAGCACATTACGCCGGGGGGGTGGAAGACCTTGGATGTGTAAAAAATGAGTGACCAGTGTAATATTTTGTCTTGGAATGTTAGGGGATTGGGAACAGCAAACAAACAGGCACAAGTATTCTCAGTGATAAATAAAACACAAGCTAAAATAATATGCTTGCAAGAGACTCATTTAGTTAAGGAACATCTTGGCCACCTAAAAAAATACTGGGCCCGATGGGAAGCGCATTCATTTCATACTACATACTCCAGAGGGGTGTCATTATTAATTCATAGATCAGTACAGTGGGAAAATATAAGAGTTAAGCGAGAGGTAGAGGGAAGATATATATTTGTTTATGCTAAGATGTATTCCCTCACACTTATATTATTTTGTATATAACCCCCCCCCGCTAGTATGCAAGTATTGAAGGAGATGGTAATCTTTATGGCTCAGTACCCTGAGGCATATGTCTTGTGTATGGGGGACTTCAATATGTGGATTGATTTGACTCTGGACAGGCATGGAATGTCTGCTCAGACTCGAATAATGGGAACAGGCACATTTAAAAAATTTATTGATAAAATTGGTTTAATAGATGTATGGAGGTACAGGAACCTACACGCTAAAGTTTATTCATGGGCCGCTATGAGCAGAGGGTATCTGTCCCGGATAGATCTCCTATTGGGTAACAATAGAGTGTTGCCACTAATTCATTCAGTGGAATATTTGACACGTGGAATCTCCTATCATTCTCCTTTTTTTTTTATAATTGTATTTTTGTTGAATATTTGCAAGATTATACAAACAGCATACATCAGAACATGTTTGAAAAGGTATATGTCAAACCTTGCGGAAATAGACAAACAATAATGCATTATGAAAATCACGGGTAACCAAAATGAAGACAAGATAATAGACTGAATTCAAGTATTTCGGTCTGGGGGAGCTGCTCACATATTTGAAGGAAATCCTCAATATCCGGATGTAGCTCAACCCGCCGGTCTGTGTGATTGAACAATATGTCCCGTGATAACTTTAATAAAACCTAGTATAACATAAGGGGAAGTAAGAATTATAGAGGAAGGGGGAGGGGGATACACCATGAACATTAGCTTGTACGCTATTCTAAAAATGAGGGAATGGAAAGATCAATTCTTTTTTCAATTGGAAGTGCTGGAATTATTCAGAGATGTGCGGGGTGGCCTCGGGGTTATAGCTAAAATTATCCCATAAATCCCAAGTCTTTGAAAAGTTAGGCATAGTGTCATGTATTATTGCTGTCAGATATTCCATGTTATGGATTTGAGCAATATTTTGCCTAAGTTGGGACTGTGACTATCATTCCCCTTTATTGACTAAAATAATAATAGGTCCAAGGGGAAGGCGACCGAGTGGGAGGGTACAGACTTTTTGGCTATCACAGATTGGCCTTAATGATCAAATCCCAGATTAGTTGGAAATATTTTTAGAGGCACATACTGAAAGTCAAGGAAGCACTTACTTTTGGGACACATTTAAGCCTATCTGAGAGGAGTAATGAAGTCTACAATATCTTATCTTAAACGTACAACAAGACAAGAGGAGGAGGAGCTAGCAGAGAAATGTAATGCAGGAAGAAAAGGAATATATACTAAATCCAACAAATGATAAATGGAGGGAATGGGAGCTTGCTCAGCGTCAGTACAGAAATCAGACAGTGGCTAATGCCAAACGGAAGATTTTTTTCCGCAGTCAACAATATTATGAGAAAGGAAATCAACCAGGGGCATTGTTGGCCTTTTTAACTAAACAACAAACAACTTCCACAACAATGTCTAAAATAAGAAATGAGAAAGGGAAATTAATAAGAGACTTTGAGGGAATAATAACTTGTTTCTACAATTATTATGTTACAATGTATACCTCCACGTGTAACAGTACAGAAAAGAAAGTAGAAGAATACTTACAAGAATCAGTTAACCCTAAAATTACAGAAGAACAGATGGAAATGATGGAGGGAGAAATAACAGAGGCAGAGGTCAGAGGGGCAATTATGACCCTAGCTACTGGCAAATCACCAGGACCGGATGGGATACCACTGGAAGTATATAGAAAATATGTTGATATAATAGAACCCGTACTGACAGAGGTATACATCCAGGCCTTTGAAAAGGGGGAGCTGCCCAGGTCAATGGAAGAAGCAACAATAGTTATGATCCCAAAGCCAGGAAAAGATGAAACTGAGTGTTCTTCATATAGACCAATCTCGCTCTTAAATAGTGATTATAAAATTTTAGCAAAAATTCTAGCAGGGAGACTAAATGCAGTGATCCATTCTATCATCCATGATGACCAGACGGGATTCATGCTGGGTAAATCAACCTCCATAAATATTAGAAAAACACAGCTGATGGTTCAATTAAAAGAGTATATGGCGGAGTCGAGTGCACTGGCGTCCTTAGATATGGCCAGGGCATTCGACACAGTAGAGTGGCCATTTCTGCAAAGTTCATTGAAGAAATTTGGATTCTGTGATAAATTTAGGGGGAGGGTTAAGATACTATAAAAAACCCCAGTATCAAGCCTTCTGGTGAATGGATCACTGACATTGCCAATTAGATTATATAGAGGAACAAGACAAGGGTGTCCTCTGTCTCCACAATTATTCTCCATAGTATTAGAAACCCTTGCTCTGAAGTTTAGACAATCTAAACTCTATAAGGGAATAGATATAAGGGGGGAAACAGAATATTTAGGACCTTATGCAGATGACATTATTTTATATATGGGGGATACACAGAATATGCTTAGAGAGGCGATGAGGATAATAGATAGTTTTGGGAACTATTCAGGCCTCAGGATAAACTGGCAAAAGTCTGTACTAATGCCGTTAGACCAAGGAATAGGAGTTGGTTGGACCCATTCACCACTTAAAGTGGTAGACTCATTTAAGTATTTGGGGATTAATCTGCAACCCAAAGTTTTTATAATAACTAATATTAACCCCTAGGTAGAGTATATTAAGGGGAAATTGGCAGTGTGGAAAAAATGCCTATATCAGTAGTGGGAAGAGTGGGGTTAATTAAAATGATAATCTTACCAAAATGTATATATGTCTTCTTGCACTCTCCAGTGGTAATCCTGAAATATATATTTCAAAAGATACACTCTTATTTTATAAAGTTCATATGGGCAAATGGAAGGTGTAAACTAAAATTAACAACATTACAAAGACCGAAAAAGGAGGCCGGTATGGCCCTTCCAGACATTTATTTATATTATGTTGCAGGACAAATGAAACATTTGAAAACTTGGGTAACACAAGATCAAAGGAAGGGGGGGGAAGAGACACTTGATGAGGATATTACAGGTGGAAGATCTATTGGTAGGATTGGAGGCTAATACTTCTGACCTACCTAGAATGAATATACCCATGGTAAATTTAGCCAGAGTAATATGGAAAGAAGTTAAAAAACGAATGGACTATAAAGATATTCCCCTGGAGACTCCTATGTGGAATAACCCAACTTTGGAGCAATTAAATCGGTTTGAGGATAGTGAGTTTTGGAAGAAAAAAGGAATAATTACATTAAAACAAATATATGATAATAATAAACTGCAGGCATTTGAATTACTAAGTCAACGATATGATATTTTCCGCATAAATACTTTTATAGGTATTTACAGTTAAGACATGTGCTTCAGTCTCAGTTTGGTTGTCAGGATTTAAAAATATTCAAATACCCCTTGATAGGTATATTAAGATCACAAGGACCAAAGGGTCTAGTATCCGTTTTATACTTCCAATTGTTGAGGGCTAAGCTAAGTGGTATGCCACTTAAAATTAAAGATAGGTGGCAGGAGGTAATCCCTGATATGACAGAGGAGAAATGGAATAAAATTAGCTTTTTGCAAAAGGGAGTATCTCCTGCTATCAATAATAAACTAATTCAGTTGTATATTATTCATCAAAAATATTTAACCCCACAGAAAATGTATAGGATTGGTAGAATGACCACATCGGATTGTAGACGATGTCATCAGTCAGAGGCGGATTTTATACATTTGATGTGGTCATGTCCTAAGGTGGCTGAATATTGGCAGCAGGTGACAGATAAATTAACTAATATTATGAATAAGGTGGTACCGTGTACTCTGGAGATATGTATATTGGGATTATTGGAAGCGGAAGAATGGTCAATATATAATAGAATTATGTTACAAGAAACCTTATTTTTAGCACGTAAATAAATTTCGATAAGATGGATGCAACCGATGGCCTCAACTATAAATCAATGGATTGGAGCAATCAATCAGATAATACCCTATGAAAAAATAATGTATGAACATAGAGGTTCATAATAAGTATTTTAAAATATGGGATATATGGTGTAATTCCTTGATGACTCTGGAGTAAGATGGAAGAAAAGTAATACATGGTTAAGATAATATAGTAGTGCAAAATTGGAACATGGGTAATATAGTGATATGGTGTGGGGAAGGTGCTAAATCAAGTTATGTTTAAGTAAAAGGAATTTGATAAAAATTGCTGTAATGGACATGTATATTATACCTTGTGTTGGAACGAATGTAATAAAAAGTTTATAAAAAAAAAAAAGGATGCCCCACAGATGCTCAATAGGGTTTAGGTCTGGAGACATGCTTGGCCAGTCTATCATCTTTACCCTCAGTTTCTTTAGCAAGGCAGTGGTCATTTTGGGGGTTGTGTCTGAGGTCGTTATCATGTTGGATTACTGCCCTGCAGCCCAATCTCTGAAGGGAGGGGATCATTCTCTGCTTCAGTATGTCACAGTACATGTTGGCATTCATGGTTCCCTCAAATTAAATTTAGCTCCCCAGTGTCGGCAGCACTCATGCAGCCCCAGACCATGACACTCCCACCGGCATACTTGACTGTAGGCAGAACACACTTGTCTTTGTACTCCTCACTTTGGTTGCCGCCACACATGCTTGACACCATCTGAACCAAATTAAGTTTATCTTGGTCTCATCAGACCACAGGACATGGTTCCAGTAATCCAGCAGTGTATTGAGCTTACACTATATATCATTGCATTCGGGGGTGCACGGTATATAGTACACTACTTGACTTGGTGTCTTAAAATATATACAGTCTAATATAACAAGAGTAACTACAAGGGGTTACAGTGTTCTGGCACCGCCAACATCCAAGGACCAATTTTTCAGCACCTTTTTGACTGGGGCATGTCATCACAATTTTTAAACTAATTTACAACAGCAGGGCCTGTTCCTGTGCCCAATGAGAGTACTGCAAGGGGTTACAGTGTTCTGGCACCGCCAACAGCAAAGACCAAATTTTTCGGCATCTGTTTGAATGGGGCATGTCGTCACAATTTTTAAACTAATTTACAACAGCAGGGCACATTCCTGTGCCCAACAAGAGTACTGCAAGGGGTTACAGTGTTCCTCCACTGCCAACACCCAAGGCCCAATTTTTCAACACCTGTTTAAATGGGGAATGTCTACACAAGTTTTAAAATAATTTACAACAGCAGGGCCCACACCAAAATTTTAAAAAAATTGAGTGGGGTCCACCCAAAATCCAAACCAGGCCCTTCGGGTCTGGTATGGATTTTAAGGGGAACCCCATGCCAAAATTAAAAAAAACTGACATGGGGCCCCCCCAAAATCCAAACCAGGTCCTTCAGGTCTGGTATGGATTTTAAGGGGAACCCTGTGCAAAAATTTTAAAAAATGATGTGGGGTCCCCCCAAAGCCCATACCAGGCCCTTCAGGTCTGGTATGGATTTTAAGGGGAACCCCATGCCAACATTTTTAAAAAATGGTGTAGGGGTCCCCCCAAGATTCAAATCAAACCCTTATCCGAGCACGCAGCCCTGGCATGGCAGGAGGGGACAGGGAGGAGCGAGCACCCCCCTCCAAACCATACCAGGCCACATGCCCTCAACATGGGGAGGGTGCTTTGAGGTCCCCCCAAAGCACCTTGTCCCCATGTTGATGGGGAGAAAGGCCTCATCCCCACAACCCTTGCCAGTGGTTGTGGGGGTCTGTGGGTGGGGGGCTTTTTTCGGAATCTGGAAGCCCCCTTTAATAAGTATATTGTACCCCTACCCATTCACCAAAAAAGGAGTAAAGTGGTACAAAAAACAAGAGGCAGTTCTTGACAAGTCCTTTATTGTGTAAAATAGCTCTTCTTCTTTCTTCCTCCATGTTCTCCTGCCCCGGTCCTTCTTCTGGTCTTCTGCTTCTTCTTTTGGTCTTCTTCCTTCCTCTCTTCGTCTTCAATTTTCATCTTCATCCTCCTTCTTCTTTCACCGCCCCCACTGCTGCAGCCACGCAGTCCAGAGGCGTCTCTCCGAATGGGCAGTCTGCAGTCTGACATTTATTTTATAGGTAAGGGCGGGGCCACCAAGTGACATAACTGAGTGACCCCACCCCTTCTGACATCATTCGTTGTCAGAGGGGCAGGTCACCCATTTACGTCATCGAGTGGCCCCTGTAATGTCAAACTGGGGGGGACCCCTACGCCTTTTTTTTAATTCGGCACAGGGTTCCCCTTAAAGTCCACACCAGACCTGAAGGGCCTGGTATGGACTTTGGGAGGACCCCCGCATCATTTTTTTAAAATTTTGGAGCGGGGTTCCCCTTAAAATCCATACCAGACCTGAAGGGCCTGGTACTGACTTTGCGGAGGCCACTAAGCAATTTTTTTTATTTTGGGCGAGGTTCCCCTTAAAATACATACCAGACCTGAAGGGTCTGTTACAGACTTTGGGGGGAACCCTACGCATTAAAAAAAAAAAAATTCAGAGCGGGGTTCCCCTTAAAATCCATACCAGACCTGAAGGGGCCTGGTATGGACTAAGGGGGAAGAAACACAATGCTTTTTCAGTGATTTCATCTATATTGCTGGGAACCGGCAATACATTACAGCCGCGAGTGGTTGTAAATGACAATTTTTCCTGTACAAATGTGCGCCCTTTTACAGGCAGACCAAGGGGACTCCCAGGCACGATATTTAAAGGAATATTTATTTTTTATTGTTTCACTTTAAGCATTTTTAAAATCCCTACTCCTGAAAAAACGATTGATTTAAAAACTTTTTTTTTGCATTGATACATGTCCCCTAGGGCATGACCCGGGTCACCATACACTTTTTAGGGCAATAACTTGCATATAAGCCTTTAAAATGAGCACTTTTGATTTTTCATGTTTGAGTCCCATTGATTTTAACGGCGTTCGCTTGTTCGCACAAATTTTTAGCCTGTTCGCAAGTTCTGGTGCGAACCGAAAAACCGGGGGTTTTTGGTCCATCCCTAGCTTTCACTAGCTGTAAGCCATAATCATCAAAATTAAAAGAAAGATATCCTTGAAATGTGTCACTCTGTGGGTAATACAGCTATATAAAATATATGAGTTTATCTTTTTGAATTGAATTACTGAAATAAATTAACTTTTTGATGATATTCTAATTTAATGAGATGCATCTGTATTCTGAAAATCAATCAATCCTGATGTACTGACAGTCTCAATCTCATTTCTTGAGGCCCAAAAATTCCAGGACAGTACAAATATCCCCCAAATGACCATTTTTGGAAAGTAGACAATCCAAGGTCTTTAGTAAGAGGCATTGCACATTTTTTGAAGTTGTAATTTTTTTGCCACAATTTTTTTGGGAAATGAAGATATTAAAAAAATGTTTTCTTCACACTTTTTTACATACTGTCACCAATGCAGTACAGCATCATCATATAACTGGTGTGGTGGTGATCAGGGGCACTGACTGGTGATAGTAGATTTAAAAAAAATAGTACAAATATATATATATATTTTTTTAAAATATTTTTTCTTTAACCACTTCAGTCCCGATAGAATTGACCCCCTTAATGACCAGGTCATTTTTTGCCATACGGCACTGCGTCGCTTTAACTAACAATTGGGCGTGCAGCGTTGTACCCAAACAAAATTGACGTCCTTTTCTTAAATAAAAAAGGATCACCAATTTTGAAAAAAAAAACAATATCTTTTACTTACTGATATAATACATATCCAAAAAAAATGTATTCGTCAGTTTAGGCCAATATGTATTCTTCTACATATTTTTGGTAAAATAAAATCGAAATAAGCGTATATTGATTGGTTTGCGCAAAAGTTATAGCGTCTACAAAATAGGGGATAGATTTATGGCATTTTTATTATTATTCATTTTATTTACTAGTAATGGCAGCGAACAGCGATTTTTAGCGGGACTGCGACATTGCGGCGGACAGATCGGACACCTAACTGACATTTTTTACACTTTTTTGGGAACCAGTGACATTACTACAGCTAAAAATTTTCAATGACATTGTACTAATGACACTGGCAGGGAAGGGGTTAACATCAGGGGTGATCAAGGGGTTAAATATGTTCCCTGGGTGTGTTTACTAACTGTATGGGGGAAGGACTTACTGGGACAACACACAAATCCATCTTTCTGCATATCAGAAAGACAGGATCTGTGTGTCATCCCCTGACAGAACGGAGATCTGCCTTGTTTACACAGGCAGATCTCTGTTCTGTCTCTGCGGGGAACAATTGCGGGCCGCCGGTGGACATCGAGTCTGCCTGACCTGCTGATTGGCTCTCCCGCTGGCCAATGGGAGCATGCACCCACGAGAGCTAGTGCACGGCCCGCCGTACTGGTATGATGATTCGTGCAGGAGAGCCGGCATGCCGCAGTATGACTGCGGCAGCTAGTCGGCTAGTGGTTAAACAATTTGCTGATCGACGGCGTCAGTATGACGCCGTACGGCCGAGAGGACGTGCTTAGTAGTATGGTCATGCCGCCCGGCACGTGATCGAGAGCACCCACGTACGAGGGTAACCGGTCGCCCTCTCGGTTAGTCGTCCAGTCCGTCTGAGCTACAGGTGGCCGCCGGGCGTTAACAAGGGGCGTCTCTGTCTTGTCTCTAGACGGACACATTTGTTCCGTCTAGAGGCAAGACAGTCCCCTACTGTGTGTCTAGGACAGAAAGACTATACGTCTTTC
>BLSH010259961.1:379454-392609 GCA_018402905.1 Glandirana rugosa | reverse complement strand
GGGCGTCCGAGCCATAAACCCCCCCCACCTATAATTTATGCATGCGGTGGAAATCGGAGGAAGATAAATGAGACTCTTGCAGGAGGGCTATGTCTACTTTCAACCGTTTAAGGTGTCGGAGGACTTTAATTTGTTTAATTGGGGATCTAAGTCCCTTAACATTCCATGATACTATATTCATAATTAAGTAGGAGGGTGGAGGGGGTGTAAAGAGCGACGGTGCCTAAGGCGTAACTTTGGACCGAGGGTGCATGTAGGAAAGCTGACCTGTGTGGGAGGGGGTAGTTGGGCCGATGCATCTGGCAGAATAGGAGGGTTGGTAAGCGTACTTTTAGGAGTGATATGGTGGCTGTGGTGTAGAAAGAAAAGTATAAAGGAAGAGCAATTAAACATAACAAGAGAACACTTCACTTCTTCCCGCATGAACAAACTGCGTCCATGGACTCCCATTAAAGCACCTCGGTTGCACGGTTAGTGTATCCGAGTGGTGGATCAACGCGTGGCATACTCACCTTGGGGGGACACCCATTGGAACCCCACAGAGGGGGGGGGGGAGTAATTCAAGCAGCAATTCGTTCAGGTGGAAGACTCTGTAATAGATAAAAAAAATAAAGAAACCTGCAAAATGGCATGGCAATGGCTAGTAGCGTTGTTGATTTACAAGCCTGTAGGGCTCCAACAGTGCATTGTTGCTGGAGTGAAGGTAGTAAGGATACAAGAGAGACACTAAAACCAGTAGTTACGCTCACGTATGTCCGACGAGTTGCCGCCCCCTGAATCCAACAGGGTAAGGAGGCAGTAATGGCGTAGTGGTCCTCTTGTGTGTAGAACAGTTCTTTAGGAGAGGCTGAGAGATGACTGAAGCAAATCCATTAGCAGGGTGAAGAATGATTCCCGGAGTTGGAATATTTTATGCCCTTAGGAGAGTCTTTTCTCTGACTCCTCTTGGGGGGGGGTTTACCGCGGTTTACCACGGGAGAGATATTGACTTGAGTTGAGTGTGACGAGGTATGGAGGGAACGGATAAAATGATCCACTTCTGCGGGATCATGAAAAGTAAGTCGGTGCTTTAAGTCGCAGCACCGCTGGGTATGCCAGCGTAAATTTTATGTTGCGTTGGAAGAGCTGGGAGCAGGCACTTTGAAAGGCCTTTCTTTTCTTTGAGACTTCGATAGAATAATCTGCAAAAATGAATATCTTGATCTCATCTATCTGGAAGGATTTTGCTTGGCGGAATTTTTGCAGGATATTGGATTTGTCTGCATAATTTAAGTAACGAGCAATAACTGGTCTCGGAGAAGCACGCTCCTCGTTGTATGGACCCATGCGGTGGGCTCTCTCTATCATTACAGGTGATGCGTTTTGCACAGAAGTCAGGTAGGTTCTGGTTTTGTGGAGACTCCGGGACCCCTACAAAAGCGCAAATTGTTACGTCTTGACTGTTCTCGAGGTCCTCAAGTTTCTGAACGATATATTGGATTGATTTATCCTGGGATTGCTCCGATCCTTGCATCTGGTAAACTTCGTCCTCCAAATTTGAGATACGGTGTTCAACCTCATTTAGTCTGGTGGAGTGTTCACTAATGACCCTCTGGAACTGGGCTAGGCTGTTGCTGCTTGCAGTCTGAACAGAGGTTTCAATTGTTGGGGTAAGGAGTGCGGCCACTGCCCTTGCTATCTGGTGGGTGGACGTGTCCCCTTTAAATTGTGGTGGGGTATGAGAATGCATTCCTACTTCCATTCCTGGGTCTTCTAAGGGGATATCAGGAGTGGGATCTGCCCCTGGATGGGATCGAGCAGGCTGGAGGCATTTTAGAGCCGCTAAGTTGCCAGGGTGAGATCCGGGATTGCAGGCCGAAGCCGGGGCCTCAATTTCAGGCGGTAGCGGCGGGGCCACTCACGGAACACTTTTTTCCAGGTATCTGTCCATGGCCTGGATTGGGGGTGCTTCCACAGGTTGTGGGGTGGTCCCAGATGTGTGGATGGGATTTTATATGCCGGTTTTAGAGGGCTTTAGGTGGGAGCTAGCTAAGAAGCAGCTGCTCCATACGGCGCCGAAACCGGAAGCCTCTGGGTCTTTTTAATTAAATATTTCTAGTTAGTGATGCTGAGCAATGAGGCTTTTTTCTCTTTTGCCTGTTTTGCATTTTTGCATTTTTGAGAAACGCCATTCCACATTAAGAGAGGAGGTTGGGGTCTTTACAGATTATCGGTGATCCCCCATTGAAGGAGGAATGACATTAATTCACACGTGTTTGGCTGCCTTTAGCTAAACAGCCCATTTGCTCTGGTAAGGGTCAGTGTGTCTCTGTTTTTCCCTTCTGGTGACGGATCCTTTTCCACTGTTCACATCTGATTGGGTGTGGAGTCGCACTGAGTGCAGCCTGTGATTATTATTTGAACTCTTATAGACATTTCCAACTAACTAAAACTATCTACAAAAAGTCTACTGAGAGGGGGTTATAAACCTCCAGTAGAGCAACAACAAAAAGGAAAAAAACTTTTTCTTCTTTTTCCACCTGCCTGCCTTGTCACCATGGTTTTATTATAGAAACATAGAAACATAGAAAAGTGACGGCAGAAAAAGACTGAGTAGTCCATCGAGTCTGCCTCTTTTTATTTTTTTATTTATTTATTTTTATTTTTTTAACTTTTTTTTTTTTTATATTTTTTTTTTTTTACATTAACCTTGTTGTTTGACTATGGATTTATGTTTATTCCAAGCATGTTTAAAGCCATTTACTGTTGACTGTCTCACAACCTCTGTTGGTAGTTTATTCCAATCATCAACCACCCTTTCAGTAAAATAATACTTTCTAAGATTAGTTTTGAACTTCCCCCAGTTAGTTTGAGGTCATGTCCCCGTGTTCTTGATTTTGGTTTCATATTGAAAAGACTGCCCTCCTGAACCTTATTCACCCCCTTGATGTATTTAATGGTTTCAATCATGTCTCCCCTCTCCCTTCTTATCCCACTGCAGGAGCAGAAACAAAGAAAGTTTGTGTAACAGAAGTCTTTCTTTGAAATCTCTGATGGGAGGGGTCCCTCCCCCCTCCCCAAACATACAGGACTTCAAGAGATGCTTGGACAGGAACTATTTTACCCCAGAGTCCTTGCAGTGAACAGTCTCTTCCACTGGGTGCAGGGTGCAGGCTTATATGTTCCCAAAGGTCAAAGAACAAGGGATGTAGAGAATTTCCAGGACCCTCTCCAAGGCTGCTGTCATAACGAACCCCCTGTCTCTGCAGGACAGAAATCCCGGTCTGGGTAGTGAAAGGCCTGTTTAAAGAAATTTGGCTGCTGGTACTGTGGATTTCTTTTGCAGTCTTTGAATCTTGAGAGGGCTTTGTCCCATCCACTTCTGAAAGGTACTGAACATGAGAACTCCCCATACCTTGCTCCCCATCAGACCCCTCACATGGAGATGACCACTCAACCAGGTGCTCCAAAGATCCAAATTCTGCCAACAGTCTGGGTGACCCCCAGTCTATAGACCTGTCCCTGGCATCCTTGCTTGGCTCAACAGGGGGCACCTCCCCCTCAACTACTGGCTCCAGCCCAGCTGGGGTGCCTGTAGATTGGGACTCGGCCAGCATTTCAGGGACCGCGGACTCCCACTTAATAGTACTCACAGTACCCAGGTCTCCAGCCAGGCCGCAGGCCACGACAGCCTCCTTTTTTACCCTTGTCCTCTGTCTTCGCAGGTGAGCCGCTTGGCTGCAACTCTACCCCGCAAGGCTCCAATCGGACCCCCGTGTCCACGAGGGTCCGCTCCGGCTTCAGTGGCAACCAAGTGAGCGATGGCACAAGTTGTCCACCTTCCACCATCTTTTTCCTCGTGGTGTTCACTGCTAGCTGCAAGCACTGTGACTCTTCTATGGCGTGGCGCCACCCCCGCATTACCAGACAAGCTGGTGCCAAAAGTCCTGATAAGCAGGTTTGCATCATGTCACATAGCTGTAACACCTTGTGTGGAGGATGAAACTTTGCAGGAACGCTGACACTAGCAGAACTTGTCCAGACTTGTCGACTTTGCTGGTGGTTGCTGGTAGCAACAGTAAATTGTAGTAGCCAAAGTTTTGCTGGACAACTCCTCAACACAGTCTCTCTTTGTTCAGCAGAAACACTCCATGGGGTAATTGTATTGGAAGCAGGAGTTGGAGCACAAAGTTTAACATGCCCAGCTTTTGCAGAACGCTGGGCATATTTGCAATCCAGTGAATGATGTCTGGCCTTAGCATGGCGCAGGACATATTTGTAATCCATGGGCGTAATCACCCAGCATGGTTGCCAAAGGTAACGGCACATGGTAACAAAGTCACTGAATTACAGGATGATGCAAGTGTCCACTCCAGCGCCGATTGTGGTGACTGGGCAGGTGAGAGCAGCAATTGGCGACAGCTCTCACCAGTTGCTATGGGCAATGGCACACTTGTAAAGGTTTACTGTTTAGCTGGCAAACACACAAGTCTTTTTTCCCAAGTTCAGTTCACTTTGACAATAAAACAATTACAGTTCCTGGCCCAGTTCTCTTTTGATTACTAGGGGCAACAACTGACAGCCTTGCAGGTGAATCCTGGACGAGCCCCCAAATGTAGCCATGTGCTCCCTCAAGAGTGGCTTATAGTTGTGGTCCACCTGCCCACTGCCCTCAATCACACGATTCCACAAACCCGGAGTCACTGAACAGGCTTTGTTTGGTTGTTTTATTTAGGGGTTTGAACTTGGATAAGGATTAGGGATGACTGTGGGATGCCCAGTAATAGAACACGGGACCTACTATATACACCTCTGGTATATACACATCTTCTCCCCCAGCACACAACTTGCTGACCGTTACACTCGTTTCCCTGGTCCAAAAGAAAATTTATCAGACCTCCATGACACCTCCTCTTCACCACAGCTAGCACATGTTTAGGCCTGCTGCAGCCGCAGGCAAGGTCTCAGAACCACCCTTTGTGGGTAAGAATTGCAGGTTTCCTTCCCTGAAACCATGAACCCTCTGTTGTGTAACTAAGTACGTTGGTGCTAGCTGGGCCTTGGATGAATTACTTCTCCCAGCCCATCCATCTTCCAGACCCATCTGGCCTGTACTGCGGTCGAATGGTTCTCCTTCCCCTTGGTTGGCTCCTCCTGACTTCTACAGACTGCTCTCTCTCCTCTCAGACTGTCTCAGCCTTCTCTTCCAACTCCCAGGGGCTGCCACTCACTGACTATATGGTGGATTTTTTAAAGATTCTCCTTCCATGTAGAACTCAGCTGTTCTCCTGTTTCTCTTGTGCCACTCCAGGAGCCGACTCCCACTCCCGGCTGCACCCAAGCCCTAGGCCTCAGGTTCACCCCCCAGACTGGGGGATCCCCTCCTGGGCAAGGTCTGATCTGCAGCTCCATCTACATCCTCATATCTTCTACCCAACACTCTCTTCCCACCTGCTGGCAGATCACTGTATTTAACCCCTTCCTTACTGGGCACTTAAACCCCCCCTGCCCAGACCAATTTTTGGCTTTCAGCGCTGTCGCATTTTGAATGACAATTGCGCGGTCGTGCGACGTTGTACCCAAATAAAATTTGCGTCCTTTTTTTCCCATAAATAGAGCTTTCTTTTGGTGGTATTTGATCACCTCTGCATCATTTCTGATCGCCGCTATAAACAAAAAATGAGCGACAATTTTGCAAAAAAGAACAATATTTTTTACCTTTTGCTAAAGTACAAATCCATAAAAAAAATTAATCATCAGTTTTGGCCGATATATATTCTTCTACATATTTTTGTTAAAAAAAAATCGCAAATGGCGTATATTGATTGGTTTGCGCAAAAGTTATTGCGTCTACAAACGGGGAATTGATTTATGGCGTTTTATTATTTTTTTTTTTTTACTAGTAATGGCGGCGATCTGCGATTTTTATCGGGACTGCAATATTGCCGCAGAAATGACGGACATTTTTTATACATTTTTGGGACCAATGACATTTATACAGCGATCAGAAATTTAAATATCCACTGATTACTGTGTAAATGTCATTGGCATTGAAGGGGTTAACCTGCAGGGGACAGTGAAGGGGTTAAATGTGTTCCCTGGGTGTGTTCTAACTGTGGGGGGCAGGGCTGGCTGGGACATAACAGATCTAACTGATCCCAGTGACAGGGATCAGTAGATCTGGTATGTCCCCTGTCACAGAACGGGGAACCGCCGTGTTTACATCGGCGGTTCCCCGTTCTGAGGCTCCTAAAAGAGATCGGCGGGTCTCGGGCAGACATCGGACAGCCAGGGGGCGCGCGAGGAGCGTGCACAGGGGACAACGTCCATGGACGTCGTCCTGGCATTTCAGATCCGCGCTGGACCCGTACTTCGGCAATAGCGCGGATCTGAAGTGGTTAAGGAGGCCTGCCCTCTGACAACCCAGCCTGTGGATTGGTCAGGGCTCCTTGTCGTACATCAGGAAGTGACACCTCCTTCTCCATCCCCCTTTCCAGAACCCTCTCAGTTCAAAGGGGAGGGATCTCCATCTCCAGCCCCTCCCCTGAGCCACTCCCCTAGCCCAAATCAAAACATTCGGGCCTGCACTTTTCCTCTCCTACCAAAAATCTATAAAAGTAAAGCACCTACATTATGGGGGCGCTACATAATAATAGGGAAAGAGTGCAAATATACCTTGCCCTCCTCCCTCCTTTTCAAGAAAGCCTGTCAAATTTCTAATACCTGCATAAAAGGTATAGTCTTGTAGACAAGGAGTCTGGTCGTGTAGATTATATAATTTTGTATCTGCAGATACCAAGAACAGAAAAACCCAATGCAAGTAACTCAATATTATATAGTATGTATAACTTGAGATATATAGTTACACAATTATTGACATCAAACTTGGCTAAAACATGACCTTCCTAAAACCAAAATGATTTATTATTGTATAAATGTAGCATATTCAAGTCCTAGCAACCATGATAAGTTTAAAAGATATATCAGTTAACAATGTCAAGTAACATATGTAGGAATAATGAAAAGCTGTCTACATATAACGCTAATCACTGTAGCTCAAGAGAGGACTGAGCTAGGGTGATAGGGTTCATTTGCTTCCCAAGCCATTATTAATACAATAGGTTGGGCTGGTGCCCCTGAGTGGAGATACATCACTATTGATGCATTGATCAGTGCAGCACTGCTGGTAGTGACACAAGGTGGTACAGATATTAGCTCTTCATTTAGTTCTGTGATCAGTGTGCATGGAAGCCTTCCCGCACCAACTTTATGTCTGGCTCTGAGATGTCATGTGATAAAAGGCCAAATTTCATGAAGAAAGCTGAAACTTAAAGATATAAAATAAACCATGCCCTTTAGCGACTTTCACCTTTCACCATATCTACCATTCAGTGCATTACCACGGCACACTGTATATGGTATATTTTATTTAGTCCACAAATTTCTATGTCTACTTTGAAAAGGTTAATTGGCTGTGGTTTTACCCCCCCCCCCCCAGGCCAAAAGGTTTCCAGTCCTGCCCTGCTGGAGAGATTGCTTTCATGGAGCCAACATCAGAGCATCTTCTACAATGCAACAATCAAGGTAAGATGGCAGGCAAAAGAGTAATAATCGAGTATTAAGGGCAGCTGCAGAATAAGAGACATGTAACAAATTATTTAATTTGCAGACAATTTGTGATAAGAAGATTATTTGCTTTAGTAAAAACTAATAAATGTTCTTGCAAAACACACATTGTGGTTTCCTTGACTTACTACCACATGTAAGGAACCTGTCTTAAGAGAGGGCAAAAATAAACCTGAGAGAATGATGGTAAAAATATTAAGTGGGATGATTATGAAGCTGATGCAGATACCCTTACAGAGAGAGATGAAAGGGATGTTTAGGTTTGGAGCCAATGGAAACATACTTGTGTCCTGTGAAGAATAGAAAATGATTTCCATAATTAGGGGTTGGGTTTGGGTTCATTGCCAATCCATGGTGATTCACAAATAGCCAACATTTGGCCAAAAATGTTGCAAGTTCAGCACCATAAATAAGAAAAAACGTATAATACAGTGCATAGCGCTTGCCCCGATCAGTGTTACAAGAGACGATATTTAGTAGAAATGGATAACCCAGCCCCCTTTCTGGTAAAGGGAGGGCTCACAGCAGAAATAATGTTAGTGAGTTTTGGAGATTTTAGGAAGTGCTGACAAGTATGTTTATAGAGAGATATATTTTACTTTATGTATTATTATTATCATTTTTTTAATTTTGTCATTGGTACCTGTCCCTAATGACAATACCCGGCTTACCATGCCTTGACACTAACTTGCTAATTAGCCTAACAAATAGGCTGAATTGAATAACAAGGTTCACTCACATAGACCTTATCTGAGCTGCTGCAAAGTTTTTGAGCTTCAAGAAACTGTTTGTAAACCTAACTAAGTCAGATTCGCTCATCCCAATCCCATGTCTCTGAAAGAATGAAGACTCTTGGATGTGGCTGCATGCTAGATGCAAATAATATGGAACAGTGGATCACGCTGTCTTCTGGCAGTCCCATGTTTCTGGATTATAGCAAAGTAGCAACTTCACCCCCATTATAAATGTACATAATGAAACAAAATGTCTTGTAAACATTCAAAATTATCTAAACATTTTGGCTGGAAATAATTTAAGTCAAATGTTATAAAAACTGTTTCTTTAAATTAAAATATGATTATTGTTTGTTATCAAAGTGGCGTTCCAGGCCCAAATCAAACTAGGTGTAATCCAATCTAACACCCTTACCCTGTTCCTGTTCATCTGTAAATTTTTGTTCTTCCCATCCACCTTGTGTATTCCAGACCCTTCTGTTGCATTCTCCATGATAAAAAAAATCCAGCTGTACAAACTCCTCATAATGGCCATAACAGGGGTGTAGAATCAAGAACAACAACACAGAGATTTCACCTACAGAGTCCCTAAAACATATAAGACATTATCCAGTGGTTTAATCTTTGGGATCTACCAAAATCTGCATGAAATTACCCTTAAGGAATGGAGAGTTTTCAGATCTTTAATGGTAATATTGGTTAAACTGCTTCTGAATGAACTCCAGGAACACCATAACAATAAAAGTTTTTTATACAACTCTGTCCTGTGGGAAACCACCTTCATTTCCATTAAATACTTGTGAACTAAGGTGTACACCCTAAAAAATGTTGTGATGTTTTTGCCCATACGCTGTATGATCTATTCCACTTTCTAAACAAGTACCAAATCTAGTTACTATGTGATGCACAAACTCGTAAAGTAAACAAAAAAGTTACTTTATCTTCCATTGACTGAGCAAAATCCTCCTTCATTTGTGCCTTACATGCTCCCTCCTCAGACAATGCAGCTTTCAGGGTGAGGCTTAGCAACATAGGAGCGGCTGTCAATCAAGACATTTTCATTCCACTATAATGCAAGCAGGCACAGCCCCATGAAAGTGGCAAAGCTGCTCTGAATTCAGAAGTAGTGCAGTATTGTTGCCACACCATAAGCTACATTAGATGGAATTCACTGGCAGGATAATCAGGTATTTGTGGGCCTTTACAGGGGAATTATCAAAAAACTGTAAGTACACATGTAATTGTAATAAGTGCAGGCAGCACATATTTTAGTGGGAGGGTACAGTTCTACTTTAGCCCTTATCCCCTAACATCTAACCTCATTGTAAAGCTAAATACTAACATTTGTGCTGATAGTTCTGCTCCACTCTGTTATTCAAAGCACTACTGACCTCAAGTAGCTGAATTTGTCCCCAAGGACTTCTTTTGCAAGCATTCAACCTCTTATATCCATGTTGACTATAATGTAAAAGGATAATTTATCTTTGTTCATCAAATTGTGCATATATAGATTTACGTTAACAGTACAGAAGTAAACTAAGTGAAGACTTTTTATTGTAGTCCTACATTGCAATAATTAGGGTTAGGGTTAGGGTCATCATATGGATCAGGTCTATTGTGCTTATATATAATGGAAGTTCATCTTTGCCAAAACAGTTAGGTCAGTTGTCCAACCTCTATATCAAAATTAATTCTGAAATTGCAGTACTTGATATTCGATTAAACCCTTTTGTGCTAACAGTTTCTTAGAGAAGGTCATCAGGTAGACTGCAGAATATGTCTCTTTAACAATGCAAGATATGCAAGATAATGACAATAGCTACATATTCACTAAATGTGTAAGTAAAAGTGTATATTCAATTCAGTGTAAAAAAAAAAGTGGGAACAAGACTAGAGTTGAGCGGACACCTGGATGTTCGGGTTCGTCTGGTTCAGCCGAACTTCGCAGAAAAGTTTGGGTTCGGTACTGAACTTGACCCGAACTTTACCCCGGAACGAACCCCATTGAAGTCAATGGTGACCCAAACTTTTGGGCACAAAAATGGCTGTAAAAGAGTCCTGGAAAGGGCTAGAGGGCTGCAAAATGGGGGTAAGGAGTAGGACAAGTGCCCTACAAACAAATGTGGATAGGGAAATAACTTAACATCACAAAAAAAAATAAAATGAGAGGAGGAGGTGGATGTGGAGCAAGAGCCTAGAGGTTGACTAGGCTGTGACCGTGGCAGTGTAGGTGGAAGTGGCGGTGGTGGAGGAGGAGGAGGTAGCCAACACTGTTAATTGTTTGTTTGTTTGTTTTTTTCTAATCGGATAGCCCCCAAAATATTGAGACATATTAAAAAAAAACAAGTATACCAATGGCTGTTTGAGGCCGGTCTAAATGTCTATTCTGCACAAGGTACAGACAAGTCTTGTGGGATCCATGCCTTGTTAATTTTAATAAACGTTTGCTTGTCCACGTTGGCTGTGGACAGGCGGCTGCGCTTGTCTGTGATAACGCCCCCTGCCATGCTAATCACATGTTCAGACAATACACTGGCTGCAGGGTAGGCCAGCACCTCCAAGGCATAAAGGGCAAGCTCAGGCCATGTGCCGAATTTGGAGACCCAGAAGTTGAATGGGGCAGACCCATTAGTCAGTACGTGTAGGTGTGTGCACACATACTGTTCCACATGTTGCTGAAATGCTGCCTCCTGCTAAGACGTTGCCTATCAGCTGGTGGTGCTGTTTGTTGTGGCGGGCTGCTGACAAAGCTTTTCCACATTTCGGCCATGCTAACCCTGCCTTATGAGGTGCTGGCGGTGCCACAGCTGCGTTGGCAACCTCTTCCTCTTCCTCCGCCTTTGCCTTTTGCTTCCATAGAGCCCCCTGTGTCATTTGGGAATGCCCTCAGCAGCGCGTCTACCAGTGTGCGCTTGTAGTCGCGCATCTTAAGATTACGCTCCAGTGAGGGAATTAAGGATGGCACGCTGTCCTTGTAACGGGGATCCAGCAGGGTGGCCACCCAGTAATCGGCACAAGTTAAAATGTGGGCAACTCGGCTGTCGTTGAGCAGGCACTGCAGCATGTAGTCGCTCATGTGTGCCAGGCTGCTCAGAGGCAAAGACAAGATGTCCTCTGTGGGAGGTGTATCATCTGTGTCCTCCGTATCCCCCCAGACACGCTCCAGTGATGCTCATGAGCTGCGTTGGGTGCCACCCTGCTGTGAACACGGTTCCTCCTCCTCATTATCTTCCTCGTCCTCCTCATCCTCCAGAACTGTGCTCTGGCTTGAAAATGTTTTACCTGGCTTATGCTGCTACAGGAACCCACCCTCCGAGCCACTTGTGAATGACTGGCCTGATAACCGTGGAAATGACCCCTCTTCCTTCTCCTCTTCCTCCTGTGCCACATCCTCTTCAAGGAGACATAGAAGTGGGATAGTAACGCTGAGAACAGTGTCATTGGCACTGGCCATGTTGGTGGAGTACTCGAAACACCACAATATGGTACACAAGTCTCGCATGGAGGCCCATTCGTTGGTGATGAAGTGGTGCTGTTCCGCAGAGCCACTGACCCGTGCGTGCTGCAGCTGAAACTCTACTATTGCCTGCTGCTGCTCGCACAGTCTCTCCAGCATGTGCAAGGTGGAGTTCCCCCTTGTGGGCACGTAGCATAGGAGGCGGTGAGCGGGAAGGCCAAAGTTCCGCAGACAGGCGAGCAGCAGCAGGGTGAGAACGCTGAAAGTGCGTACAGATGGCCCACACTTTCTGCAGCAGCTCTGAAATATCCGGGTAGTTTTTTAGAAATTTCTGCACCACCAAATTCAGCACATGCACCAGGCAAGGGATGTGCGTCAAACTGGCTAGGCCCAGAGCTGCTACGAGATTTCGCCCATTATCGCACACCACCAGGCCGGGCTTGAAGCTCAGTGGCAACAACCACTCATCAGTCTGTTGTTCAATGCCCGTCCAAAGCTGCTGCGCAGTGTGGGGTTTATCCCCCAAACATATCCGTTTTAAAACAGCCTGCTGTCATTTCCCCCTGGATGTGCTGAAGTTGGAGGTTAAGGTGTTACGCTGAGCGGATGAGGAGGTGGTAGAGGAGGAGGAGGAGGAAGCGCAGTAGGAGGTGGAGACAACAGGAGGCAAAGAGAAATGCCCTGCAATCATCGGTGGCGAAAGGACATGCGCCAAGCGGCTAGCCGCCTTAGGCCCACCCGCCACTACATTTGCCCAGTGTGCAGTTAGCGAGATATAGCGTCCCTGCCCGTGCTTACTGGTCCACGTATCAGTGGCTATGTGGACCTTGCCACAGATGGCGTTGCGCAGTGCACACTTGATCTCGTCCCCGACTTGTTAGTGCAGGGACGGGATGGCTTGCCTGGAAAAGTAGTGGTGGCTGGGAACCACGTACTGTGGAACAGACACCGCCATCAGGTTTTTAAAACTGTCCGTGTCCACCAGACGGAATGACAGCATTTCAAATGCCAGGAATTTTGAAATGCTGGCATTCAGGGCCAGGGATCGCGGGGACCACCTGTGCCTGTCAAAATTTTTGGACTACCGCCACAGACAAGGTGTCATGCACCAAGGGTCGGTGGTGATGAAAAGGTCCGTTCGGTAGGGCAGGGACGTGATTGTTCAGCCCCTGCTCTAGTTCACACGTGACGCGTTGCGGTAGACACCGTTCCAGGTGTATCGGTGACTATGCACCTGGTCATTCGTGCCCGTCCCTGCGATATAGAGCGATTGACGTGTGACCCGTTTACATCACCGCCCACCCGGATTCCGCCGATCGGCGAACCGCGTACAGGAAAGCGGTGGCTACTAACGTCCCG
>BLSH010259961.1:309454-324471 GCA_018402905.1 Glandirana rugosa | reverse complement strand
GTTTTCCGTTTCTCAATAAAAACCTTGAACAAGAAAATACAAATGCAGCTTTTTCCGCACTACTTATCACCTATATGATCCTGTACCCTCCCCTCCTGCTGCCATCTTTGATCAGCACACCACCCTGGGCTTACAGCATTGCTTACTGAAAGGCATTTATAGATTATTACATGAGTACTGTTCAATAAAGTAGCAAGGATCACTCACAGCTGGATAGCAGGTATGTATACAAAAAATAAAAGTTAAAGGGAAAAGGGATAGGACCAAGGGGCAGGGGGGCAATTACTGTTCCTAACCTCGAGCTGGGCTTTAAAAGAGAAACTGACTATGTGGCTCATTATAACTAATCATAGCCTTTCTGCACACAGACAAATTAAAACCTCATTGATTGCATCAGGTACTTACAGAAATGTTCACAAATGAGAAATTATATTTGTAGTGCTTCTTGTCATGTAAGGAGTGATGAATTCTTTAAGTTATAATGAAGAATATTCCAAATCTGTTTCTTCCAGGAAGTTAAATAAAACACAAATATGGGAACCATTTAATCCATGGTCATTTATAAGCAAGTCACGAAGGCTGGTGACTTACTGAAAAGATGCACAAATAGCCTTTAAATAAAAAAAAATGTTCTAAATTGCCATTTTCAATATATTATTGATCTTATCTAATCTCTATAATCACAAGACAAAATAAATTCAGTGGAGTTATCATAATGGAACTGAGATTTTTTTCTGTTTCCCAGTGATGACCGAGTAGACATCAGAGATATGACGATGGCTTTAAGGCTAATCAAAATTCATTAGAAGGCAAAGGGTTGTCAGTTTGACTGACATGCTGACAATGCTATATAACAGCACATCTCCTTTTAATTTTGGTGTAATCAGTATGCAGAGAAACTCAGTTCAAACAGCATTTGATTTCACTAATAGCTGACAAGGCCAATGATTTTGCAAAGTTACCTCTTTGTGACTGAAAGCCTGTTGTTCCTTACCAATGAAAACAATTAGCAAAGATTCAATATTCATATCAAATCAGGTAGCTGATTTTTCTGGTATTCTTTGCCTCACTTCCTGTCATTCTCAGTCAGACATCCGGTCATGTATGGCATATTAATCAACACATACATGCTTTGTAAATGTTGTAGCTTTGGGGCAATTATACAGAATTGAAGTACATGTACACCCTACCCTACTGTTTCTTTGTAGCTATGTTCCATCTATAGTCATGCACTCTAGCAATGGCTGTATGGCGTGTCTCAGAGCAAGTTTCCTGATGGCGATAACAATGGACCATGCCTGTATAATGTACGTTGATATGGCCACTTGTAGTCTTCACTGGAAGCCAATGCGACAGGTTGACCATATAGAAGACAAGGACAAAGCAGTGTTACTTTGTAACAGGAAATGCCTGGACAAGGGTCACCAGGTATTATTTTATTGAAAGCTGAACATTTAAAATGATTGAAAATTACTTTTATATTGAGTTTAAAGTGGTTCCATGGTTGGGGCGTGGCCTGGAGCACAATGTGAGCGGACGTGTGTCGTGAGAGCTCCGACCCGACACACTCCTGTAACGCTAATCCTGCACCTATTTTGGTCTCCCACACCACCCTTGACTCACCCAAGGACGGTACGGAACATGTCGCCGCCAAAAACTGCCAAAGATGCAGCCGCCAAACTGGCTAAAGCTGCAAGAGAAGGATCAGCAGGCTGAAAATGGCGCCGGCCCCTCCCCTGAAGCGGAGCCCACAGCATCGGAGCTCAGGGTCCTGGAAGCCATAGCACAGTGTCAGGGCACCCTGACAATGAAGATAGAGGAGGTTAAAATTAATCTCTCCTTGATCCGGCAGGACCTGTCATCGCTCCGGGACCGGGTGGCTGAGGCTGAGGCCCAAATTAGCTCAGTGGAAGACAACCTCCACCCCCTGCAGCATGACACAGAAGAGATGCAGCGCCGTATACAGGAACTTGCGAACAAGCAGGAGGACATGGAGAATCACCTGAGGCGGTGCAATCTCCACTTTGTCGGCCTGCCGGAGGCAGCGGAAGGTAAGGACTCAACGGGTTTCCTTGAACAGCTCCTTATCACCACCTATAGACATGAGGCCTTCTCGGCCATGTTCGCCATTGAACGTGCACACTGTATCCCGACCAAGCCACCCCCGCAGGGTGCTCCCCCCCCCGCACGTTCATAGCCAAGTTCCTCAATTTCAGGGACCGGGATGCCATTCTGCGGCTGACACGTGAATGCGGCAACATACCCTGCCCACTCCAGACACATGTCATAATGCATAAAACAAGCCTGGACAGAATTCTCTACTTGTAGCCCTATTGTTCATTGTTAGGTATGAGCAGCACTGTACGATGTATATAAGACTCTGTTACATTGTTTAAGGCATAATAGTTATGAACAGATTTCATGGACGCAATATATGTCATTCTTCTGTGTTCTGCAGCTTTCTCTTTCCACAATAAACTTAGTTATTGATTAAAAAAAAGTGGTTTCATGGTTCTAAAGGCAGAATTTTTTTCATCTTAATGCATTCTATGCATTAAGATAAAAAAACCTTCTGTGCAGAAGCCCCCCCAGCCCCTTAATACTTATCTGAGCCCCACCTCCAGTGATGTTGCAGCAGAACCTCGGCTGCTGGGGACTCTCCCTATTGATTGGGTGACACAGCAGCAGGTTCCATTGGCTCCTGCTGCTGTCAATCAAAGTCAGTGAGCCAATGAGGAGAAAGAGGGGGTTGGGCAAAGCCACAGCTCCGTGTCTGAATGGACACACAAAGCAGCAGCTCAGCCCAGGTACCCACATAGCAAGATGCTTGCTGTGGGGACACTCGGCAGGAGGGAGAGGCCTGAAAGGAGGAGGATTTGGGCTGTTCTGTGCAAAGTCACTGCATAGAGCAGGTAAGTATAACATGTTTGTTATTTGTAAACAAACAAACAAAAAAAATAAAAACAGGACTTTAACATTTCAGTGCTTATATGAGATTTCATTGATTAGGATTACATATTTTTAAAGGGATGTGCAAATATAAATTACAGCTTTATAAAGCAAATATTAAGAAAAAAAAACAAATTTGGCTAATTGTATTTGCAATATTCATGTGATGTTTCAAGCTAAATAAGCAAGTACAAGAAAATCTTAAAAACATGTATAAAGTAAATATTAAGAAAAAGAAGTAATATTCGGCTAATTCTATTTGCAATATTCATGTAATGTTTCAAGTTAAATTAGTAAGTACAAGAAAATCTTAAAAGCATGAATACATTTTGGCTATGACGAAAACACATTTTGTAAAATGTATTAATGTTCAAAAGTCAAACTACTCCATTCATAATGTTAGATTGAGCGCAAAGTAACATTTAATAGAACTTTGTGCATTATCAGAAATTTTGTCAAGGTCAACTGAAAAAGATACAAATTAATAGGGAAAAAATCTACTACAAAAGATTTTTACCTGAAAATTCTGCTAGTAATAGTACATCCTGTTGAAGACTGACAAGTTACCACCTAGCAATTCACATCAGCATTGTCACCCTGCAACGCAAGCTCCTAAAGTTAGCTGTTGGGTTATCTTTTTGATAGAACTGATAGGTAACCCAACAGTCAACTGAAGGAGGGGTAAACTGGCAATGCAGGCTGTTTTTGAGATGAAGTACTTTAGTGTTGACAGCCTACAACAAAAAGTACTGTTACTGATAGTATCTCCAGGTACAACAAACTACAACATATTCACGGAATAACAATTTCCTTAAAAAAATATATACAGCGAGGCATGGTGCTTATTTATATTCTTAAAGTAATGACAAATAGACTTGTTAAATGAAACCCGTACAGAGAAAAGCATGTAGGCTGTCACTGCTGACCTCTTCTTTTGAAAAGACTGGTTATCTGGCTGACATGCTATTCTATTGACTTAAGCCTCGTACACACAATCCGATTTTCGTTTGACAAAACCTTGGATTTTTGTCAGACGCGCGTGTCCCAGATTTTGTAAAGCATACTGACTATCCGAAAATTTTTGTTCGGTCTGAACTAAATGTCAGAAGTGACATAATTTTTTGAATATTCTTTGCATCTTTTTTTTCTTTATGAGCATGCGTAGTCTCGGTCATATGATTTTTTTTTTCCGGACGAAAACCGTACTAACAGAACGAAAATCAGACGTTGCATTGTCGTACGAAAAAAAAATTCTAGCCCGCACATCCAGCTTTTATCTAATGAAAAATCAAAATCAGCTGTTGAAAGGAGCATAATAACGGTAAGAATTTCGGACGGCAGGCTGTCAAACGAAAATTCCCGTCCGAAAATTGGATCACGTGTACGAGGCTTTAATCTCTCTGTTACAAGTATGCAGATCAAAAGTTATGAGTTTACCCTGAGGTTCCTAGCAGCATGTTTTTTACAGGTAAGTGACACAGAAAGTACCATAGTCAGTGGCAGTTAGGCAACTAACAGTTTTAGAAGGAGCTCAGTAATGTTATATTCTTTTAAGAATTTTTTTCCTTTTTTCAGACAATGCAGTCCAAAAATAACTGAACAACCCACATGAAAGTTATTTTAAAGATACAATTTCCTCCACCCCATTCTATACTGAAGCATCATGTTCTAAAATTAAACACTCTTAAAGTAGATCCCAAGTATTACCCTACCTGCTAATTATTAGGCAGCACTCCTATAGTATTTAATTTGATGGTGTAGAACTTCTCCATGTCTCTTAACACATTGTTAAAAGCAATATTTGAAAGAATACACACCTCCTCTGCAAAGCCATTATGGCAAAATGACAGTTCAAAGTATTTTATCTTTTTAAATAATAATTTTGTTGTCTTCTTATATAAAGAATGATCAGCTGATTTTGCCATTAACACAATTTACTAAGATCTGAAAAACGTAGGATGTATGTACTCATGTTTGTTAGATTCAAAAGCTTAGAGCCGTGCCATCTAGTAACTCAGTCCTCATAATATAATAATGTTTCATGCAAAAAAAAATCTATTTTATAATACCATACAGTTACAAATTTAGAAATGTAGGATTAAAACCTGAAGTCCCATTAAAATGAATGAAAATCTGAACTAGGCTTTGCAAAAATGTGCAATACAGAGAAACAAACGATTCAAAATTGTTCATAATGATTTAGGAAGCTTGTGGGACCCTGCTTTATTGTGTCCACATTTCAGAATCAACTCACATGGAGAACAGATGTTTCATACACATCAAACAAAAAAGCAAATAAGAAAATGAGGAAGAAAATAAAAGAGATGGTAAAGGTGGATCTGTTATAGAGTCATGTGTGATCCTCAAGGTGCTCTATATTCCCAGTCATTATTTGGTATTGTATTAAAAGCAGGTATGTTAAATTAAATGTTATGATATACCCACTTTTGTTTATTCTGCTTTTAGAGTGGGCTTGGAGCTGTGCACACCTCTCCGCTTATTTATGTAGATCAGATTGATATTTAGGGTTGCCACCTTTTTTTCAACATTTTAGTGGCGGCATTTTTATATTTTTGGAGTATATGCTATAAGATTGTAAAAGACCTGGGCCACTTTTGGTGGCCCCGAAAGAGAGTAGCACAACATGTGGGGGGCATGAAATATTTAATGTACAAAATGCAGGGGTCATATATGTGCTGGAAAGAGGGCTAGTGCTAGCAGGGGGGTGGGGGGGAGTTAGATATGTGCTGGGGGGACTCGTTGTGAGGGGAGAGGGCTAGTGTTGGGAGGTAGTCAGATATGTGCCTGGTGGTGCTTTGGGAAGGGAGAGGGGCTAGTGCTTGCAGGGGGGGGTTGGATGTGTGCTGGGGAGAGGACTAGTGCTGGGGGGTCAGATATGTGCTATGTGGTGCTTTGGGAGGCGAGAGGGCTAGAGCTAGCAAGGGGAATGCTTGAATGTGTGCTGGGGGAGCTTTGGGAGGGGAGAAGACTTGTGCCAGCAGGGGGGTCAGATATGTGCTAGGGGAATGCTTTGGGAGAGGAGAGAGCTAGAATTAGCAAGGGGGATCAAATATGTGCTGGGGGTGCTTTGAGAGGGGAGAGGGCTAGTGCAAGTGGGGAGTAGGGGGGTTTGATATGTGCTGGGGGGCGCTTTGTGAGGGGAGAGGGCTAGTGCAAGGGGGGGTCAGATAAGTCATGGGTGTGCTTGGGTTGGATATGTGCTGGAAATAGGGCTAATGCAAGGGCAGTGGGGTAGGGGGGTCGGATATGTGCTGGGGGAGTGCTTTGTAACGGGAGAGGGCTATTGCAAGGGGGTGGTGTCAGAGGGTTGGATATGTGCTGGGGGGCACTTGGGGGTCGGATATGTGATGGGAATTCTGGATGGACCCTCTGCACACTGCTGCACCCTTCCTAGCAAACTATGCAATGAAAAACAGGGCAGTGTAGGACTGGCCAGAAGAGGGATTACTTTGACACAACATAGTTTGCTGGGAAAGGTGAAGCAGTGTACAGAGGGTACATCCAGAATTTGTAGTGTTAATGTGTGATCACACCCCCTTAGTATCTGATAGCTCAAATACATGTACAAGCTATTGGGATTTGAGCACAGGTATATCTTTTCTCTGTTATAATGCAGGTCAGTGGCCAGATCTGAACCTAGTAGCTCTCCTCCACCTTGGGTCTTTATGCCCCATGTTGGCATGGTGTCCACCTTAGGATTTGCAGTGGCAAGCCAGTGTAGGACTGGCCAGAAGAGGGATTACTTTGACACAGTTGGTCAGCTTAAAAATGTATTACTATATATGTGAACTAAATATCCTGTTTTTCATTGCATAATTTGCTGGGAAGGGTGTAGCAGTGTGCAGAGCGTCCATCCAGAATTTGTAGTGTTAATGTGTGGTCACACCCCTTTAGCATCTGATACATGTACAAGCTATTGGGATTTGAGCACAGGTATATCTTTTCTGGGATATTTGCTGGAGGTGCTTTATGAAGGAAGAGGGCCAGTGCAAAGGGGGTCAGATATGTGCTGGGGGAGCTCTATGTGTGGTAAGAGGGTCGGATATGTGCTGGGGGTGGTTTGAGAGAGGAGAGGGCTAGTGCAAGAGGAGTAGGGGGTGTGATATGTGCTGGGGGGTGATTTGAGAATGGAGAGGGCTGGCGCAAGAGGGGTAGGGGGTTAGATATGTGCTGGGAGTGCTTTGGGAAGGGAGAGGACTTGTGCTAGAAGGGGTTGTCAGATTTCAAATCCAACCCACACTTCTAGAATAAGTCCTCTCCCCTGCCAAAATGTCCCCCAGCACATATCCTGTTAACCCCTCGATAACCTCAATTGCATGTCCCTGCTCTCCCCTCCTCCTCTTGTGTGTGTGTGTAAACAGAGCAGAGAAGGAAGAGGGGGAGGCAGTTTGATCCACTGTGCTGAAACAGGCTGCCATCGGGGAGGGGAGACACATCAGATGGCCGAGCAGACTTATCACTCTCAGTGCAGTCTGGCCTAAATAATGTGTCTGGGTCTCAGGAAGTTGAAAACCCAAACACATCATTCTAAAACCTGACAGGTGGCAACCCTAGAGATATTATATCCCTGCGCTGCTCCCTGGATAACTCTATTACATTGTGCTGTATGGTCTGTAATTTTATTTGGTCATGTGTGTTTACTTTTTGTATAGGTGATGTCTGTATTCTATTATTATCCACAGTATCCATATTGGCTTGATTTATATGTTTGAAGTGCCTTTGTAGCTGTTTTACTATTGTCAGCCTCTCCTTACACAGGATTTGCACTGCACTGATTGTGATTTGTTTTACCATTCTGTGCATTGTTTAAACTTTTCTACTTGTTAAAAAGAAATATGAGAAGAGTTATAATTTAAAATGTGCTTTATACTTTCTGTATCTCAGTTTTTGGTCATTAGCTTTTCCATTACCTTATGTGTTGTTGAAGTTAGTCTAAGAGGATGATCTCAGTGTTGTGGAGGTCTTTAATAGCTTGGGTATTATTAGTCATACTACTGGTATTTAATTCAGTTCTCTTTTTTTTCTCGAGATATGTATTGGCAGCTGCACAGTGTGGTTCTTGCCACCTCACATGTCCTTACAAGAGAAAACTCAGAGGGAGGACCCACAGCATTCCGATGGTGAGGATGCCAAATAATTACAGCAACTGGAAATCAGAAAAGTAGTGAAGTTTAAAAACATGGGTCACCGGCATCTTTGTTTTTTTACAGTGTAAGCTTAGTTTAACTTGGACCATGCAGTGACACAGTGAATTAAAAAGGACAGAACGTCACCAATTTTTTTAATGGAATTTAACATCAGTGCAAGTAGTTCTAGCACAAAAAAATTATAGAACATCAGCAAAATTGTGGGTTGTGTGTGGTATTTAGGTTGATTCCATATAGATGAATGGCATAAATGAATTTTAAATAAATAACAAGTGGGCAACCATGGCAGAGATTGTGGTAACAGGGAGTAAACATTATCAGCCAGCCACATTATGGTATATGTCATACGTCAACAAAGGAAGGCAAATAAAACATATATGGAATTACAAAAATAGGTAAATCCAGTGTATAAAAACCATCTCAAATGCAAGACATCCCAATTTAAATAGACATGCCAGAAACCAGTGTTAATATGTATGTGGCCACTTTAATAGCCAAAAGCTGGTCTACCTAAATTACAATGGAAGGACTTGACACTTTAAAGGCATCTATTAACATTGGTGAGTTCCTTGTTAATGATTAAAACTGTGCGGGGCGTGGTCTAGCTCTGAACAGCGATGGGCGCTTGATCTGTGCTCTCCTGCACAATGGAGCTTCAAACACTAACTAAGGGATCGATCTAATTCACCCTCAAAGCACTCCCAGTCATGGGGGAAAACAATCACACCACCACGGCAGCTCGTAACCCCAAAGACCTGCCATCACAATCTGCAGGGAATATCCCAGCAATGTACCGGATGGCAGGAGGGGAAGGCCACGCATCCACCGAGATGGAGTTGGAGTCTTCCGCCAGACCCCACCCCCAGGTGCCCGTACAGAACTACCAGATGGCCGCAAGCATCACAACAACACAACCGCTCTGCCTAAATGACCTGCACGCAGTTGCTGCAGATATAAAAGCCACCTTAACAGCTGCCATTACAGACCTCAAGGCTGATCTCCATGCGGTATCCATGCGGATGGGAGCGGTGGAACAGACAGCGTCCTGCCATGCAGACACCATTAGGCAAGTACAGAGATCTACAGATCTGAATCTCTCTCATATTATTGATATGCATAGACACTTAGAGGATCTCAATAACCGCGGTAGACGTCATAATATCCGCATCAGGGGGATCCCCAAATCGATTGAGCAACATCAAATTGAACAGACTGTGGCGGGGATCTTTAATGACCTGTTAGAGAGACCTGTGGATTCCCCCATAGAAATGGAGAGAATCCATAGGGCATTGACACCAAGGGGACGTGAGACCGACCCTCCTAGAGACATTATCTGTTGCTTAGTGAATTTCCCACTAAAAGAGGCAATCCTTAGGAAAGCTTGTGACCGCAACAGAGTTCAATTCAATGGTAATGAAATCAAGCTGTTTCAGGACCTCTCCACCATTACTCTGAATCACAGTTGAGCCTTGCGCTCCCTGCTGGATCAACTACGAATGAGAGGAATTCCATACAGGTGGAAGTTCCCTTTTTGTCTCTCTGCAACCTGGAGAGGTCACTCTGCTCATTTGAGAACCCATGATGATCTACATGCCTTTTGCGAGACTCTCAATATCCCATACACGGAGGTGCCAGAATGGTACAGCTCATTCTCAATTTCCGAAACCTGGATCGAGGTCTCTAATAACTTCACTCCGAGAGCCCAAAGACATAGAGACAGACGCTGCAGAAATTCCTCACACTCTCCTCCTCTAAACCCAAACCGCAGAGAGAAGGCACCAAGGAGCCCGGGCTCCTCTCCACCGTGCAGGAAGGACCAAATTGATGCCTGATTTGTTTGCTTCCTTGAATGAGTGCTTCATACCCAACTCAGGTCCACATGAAAATTGATCAAATAACCCACTAAGTGTCTTTTCTTTTTCTACTCTGTCAAGGCCCTATCCCCGTAATCTGCCATAGTTGTATACAGTAACTGTCACTTTCTTCCCTTTCAGCATAGACAGTTCAAGCCAACGCGATATCCTCAGGTTGCTGGATTCAACAAAATGACTCCATTCTACCTGTAAGGTACTGTTTTTGCCCTATCTTCATCTTTCTAACACATCTGCATATCGAGTCCAATGGCTAATTCAACAAATTAATAACACTTATTCTTTTTGTATGAGACAAAGAAAAGCCATGAGTACACCCTTCTACTCCAGTTCACCAATGCCTACCTAGGCGGACTGTGAATGCAAAGAACTTGGTACCTTTACCGGTGTAAATGACCACATTCCAGATATATCCGGTGGATGATTCACAGAGCATATAAAATTTGATGCCAAACCGCGCTCTTTTGGATGCAATAAACTGTATCCAGCTCAGGCGCCTCTTGTAGGCCATCAGACTTTCATCCACACTGACATCCCTTTCTGGCACGTAGGTCCGCTGGAAGTTGGTGACAATCATTTGGCACACCTCCCAGATTTTTTTTAGTTTGGGCGCAGGATGTGTGGCCTCATCAAACTCTTTGTTGTTGGCAAAGTGTAAATTCTTCATGATGAGTGAAAAACGGTATTCGGACATCACGGTGCCAAAAATTGGAAATTGGAATAGCCAGTATTTTTTTGGTGGTCCAATACCATTTCTGGAGCGGTTTCCCCACCACCCCCTGAAGGATGATGAGTCCCAGAAACTTCCAGATGTCCTCTTTAGTGACAGGTTCCCATTTTCTGGATCTGGAAAATCTGGCACGCAGCGTAGTGGATTGCTGCTCATGGTAGCGGTTGGTTTCTGTGACGATTTTTAAAATTACCTCCTCGGTAAGAAATAATTTCAGGTATGCCAGAGGGTTGTCACTCTCCACATCAACCTTCATCCCAGGAGATCCAGTGAATCGGAATCTCGGGGGCGCTGCCTGGTCCGCATCGCTGTCTATAGGGCACCAAGTGCGCACATCGCTTAGGTCAGGTGCGGGATCATCGGCGTTGTCACTTTCTGGATCAGTGTCGGTGTCAGAGTCAGATGACAAATCTCCCCACGACTCACTGTCGCTCTGTTCTGCGAGCACCTCCATGTCGCTGTCGCTCAGCTGATCCAAAAGCTCATTTGTAGGACAGCGCTTTTTTGATGCCATTTTCAAAGGGTTTTATTTGTCACAAATGACAATGGCAAGGGGCACTGAAAGGGCACTGTGCCTGATACTAAGGTGATACAGTGTAATCCTCTCAGATTACATTGTATCGCCTACTTTTTATGTGTTTGTGTTTGTGCAACATTTGAATTTCCCTCCCAGTTCCGCTCCCATGCACCATTGCTGCTGCAGGGAACGGAACCAGGAAGTCACCAGGGCAACAGACGGTGCGGCGGGGATCCCGGCGGCGATCACAGCAATGGGAGATCATCACTGGATCGCCAGTACAAGGTAAGGAACCCCGCTGCAGGCTCTGCACATCTACCCCAAGCGTGACTCGGGGATACCGATCCTAGCATGAAAAAAACACCCCGAGTCACGCTCGGGAATACCGCTAAGGGAGTTAACCATCTCAGTATTCTGCTATCAGCACTTCTTCATGATCCTTTGAGAGGTGAGACTCCACACGACTCTCTGAATTATTAGTAGGATTACTTTGTGCGGAGCCTCTGATCCTCCATTGGATGGTCTAGATTTGAAGGCGGTTTGATAAAGATGTTCAATTAAGGAACCATTCTATATTTTTACCTGTAACAGCAATTTCATAGATTACCTCCTGGCACCTAGGTTTATACCTAAATTTACTACCCTAGAGTGTAATACAATATACCGTTATGAATGATGCTGAATAGACTACAAGTTATTGTGCATACTCTTCACTCCCCCACGCCTATAACTCATCCCCCCTGCCAGCTATATTACCACTCCACATATAAACTTACAAAGTCCACACTGTCCATCAGGAAATTGTCACCCTTTTCTTCAGCCATATCTAACCCCCCATATTATGCCCTATACACGCCTTCTTCACCAATTCAATGTATAATACCACATGTCTAATCCCCTATATGATCCCACACTAAATCTCAATATCCAAGCTCCAACCCAGCAGGAACACACCCATACATGTTTCTATCTAGACCCCGTTTCCACACAGAGTGAAACCTCGTTTCTCGTCTGACTATACCGGTTTTACCTACCTAACTCTCCTATTATTCCTTTGGGAAGAGTAGCTGGTCTACATCTCCCTCCAGATATTGGTCCCTCATCCTCCCAGACTTTCAGGTCTTTCTTTTCTCTATACCTATACCTTTCTTTCTTCTACTTTCTGCTATCCAAGTCTTCTCCAAATAGTGTGTTATAATCCTTTTCTATACTTACTGTCCCTGTTTTTTCCACAATACGTCTCTCCCCCCCACCCCCCTTACATTCGGTCCTTCTCTTTGGAATTTAATCCTTGAACTCTAACTGATTGCTCACAGAGAAAAGCTTTGATATACACTATTTATCCTCCAGTAATCACTAAAACTACAATCTTAACTTATAGAGTTTATAGACAGGATAAGCCACTGGTAATTGAAAATGCAAACCCAAAAACCGATCCATATTCCTCACTCGTTGAAAATAGTCTCAATCAATGCCAAAGGTTTAAACCTTCCTGAGAAAAGCTCCCAATTACTAAGAGAATGTCATAGGCTAAAAGCAAATATAGTAAACAGGGGAAGGGAGTGAGGGGAATGGACACGGATCTCAACTCCGTATAAAGGGTTGAGTTCAAGCACAGATGGGCCGACTCACCTTATACTGTAAGGTGGGGTTCACCTACAATGGACCTGTATACACTATATACCACAAATGGGGAGGGGAAAGACCCTACCCAGAGCTGGTCCGTGGCTCCGAAGGAGAACAAAGGGATAACCCTGCGGCATAGACTGTGCAAATAAGCCCTTTATTCAAGGTGAATTAAATAGAACACAATGATACTTGGCATAAAATAAAAAGACAACGTTGTCTATAAAAACACACCCCGGGCTCACACACATGCCATAACCATATCCATAGTGAATAGAATGTATATTCATCACTGGGCGTTGATGGACCTAGAGGTTCCATGACATAGCCCTTGGCACTTCATTGAGCCAGGGCAAGTCACAGGATTTCCTAGAATCTATGTAAGAGTCCCCCAACATTATTTATACACTATGGATATGGTTATGGCATGTGTGTGACCCCGGGGTGTTTTTTTATAGACAACGCTGTCTTTTTATTTTATGCCAAGTATCATTGTGTTCTATTTAATTCACCTTGAATAAAGAGCTTATTTGCACAGTCTATGTCGCAGGGTTATCCCTTTGTTCTCCTTCAGAGCCACGGACCAGCTCTGGGTAGGGTCTTTCCCCTCCCCATTTGTGGTATAAAGGCAAATATAGCATTCATCCAAGAAACCCACTTTCTCAAAGAGAAGATTCCAAACCTCTCTGATAAGAAATTTACAAAGAAATACCATGCTGCCAATAATGAATTCAAAACAAAACGAGTCACAATCCTCATCTCCAAACAAACCCAATTCCATCCAGCATGAAGGTAAACAGAAGGGTAGGGACAATACAAGGGAAAAGGTAAAGGAAGGGAAAAGGAAAAAAACAACAAAGGTAGAAGGATATTGCCATTGCTCATCAATACATTGAATCTTACATGTACATCAACTTAAATTATGCCAATCAGATTTGTTACATAACTGAATCACTTATGCCTCATTTTAACATATGCTATTGTGTTCAATTAGTTGGAGTTTGGAATTTGGTACCCTTATTCATTGAGGAAAAGAAGAGTGTTAGTAATTACCCTGCTTACCCCAATGGGATCATACCGTAAGCAGGGATATGTGAATAAGAGGAACAAATCTTTATTAGTCTCAAGTTATCATTAGAAGGAAAGTTGTCCGAGCGGAGAGCTCTGATGTATTATACTATAAATGTAGATTTGTCTATTTCAAGGATTTAGAGGCTTTTGGATGTAGAATCCAACTTTTCCAATGGGCTTCATATAGCTTAGATTTGAAGTTTTTGTGGGCTATCATTTTTTCAAAAGATGCTTGATTATTGAGTCTGATTATAACATCCGTTATGTTTGGTGCATTGTTCGATTTCCATAGTTTAGAAATTGTTAGTCTAGCTGCTATTAGAGTATTTGCTATTATAATTCTATATTTCATTGGGTATGAGTCTAGGTCTATGTTTAAGAGAGCCGTGGTAGGAGTAAGTTTGTTTAGATTGCCTGTTATAGAAGCCATAAGGGAAGAGACTGAGTTCCAGAAGCTAGAAAGGTTCTTACAATCCCATAGCGTATGGAGCAAAGTCCCAGTTTGATCATTGCAGCGCCAGCAGAGTGGGGAGTTTGTGGGGGATATCTTGGATAGTCTGGATGGCTTAAGATACCATCTATTAATAATTTTTTGAAAATTATCCCAATGTTCTATGCAAGATGTTGCTTTCTTGCTCATTGAGAGAGCTTTCCTCCATTTGTCAATATCAATTGTTTGGGATAGATCTTTCCCATTTCAACATGTTGGGTCTTTTTTTGTGTGTTGGGTTGTTTCTGTAATATTTTATAAAAGAAGGCTATTCCCTTTATAGATCTCGGATTTTTATTATTTAGGTAATCCCAGATATAAGTAGGGATCTCCCAACCTCGTTCAGGTTTGAAGTTTTTCAAATGCTTAGCTTTACTTATCTTATTCATTATGTGTTGTTTGTCTATTGGAGTAAGGGAGTCAAAGGTATTAAGTCCTTCTTTGGTCCACTTATTAGTTACAATTCTGGTTTTGGAGTGTTGCAGTAGTTGTGTATTACTTATTCTATTCATTTCGATTCGTAAACTTTTTGAAGTTTGGACTTGCTCCAACCCTCTAGGGATGAATATAGACCCTAATGGATTTATTATTTTTA
>BLSH010259961.1:252526-285117 GCA_018402905.1 Glandirana rugosa | reverse complement strand
AAAGCTTCCAGAATAAATTGTTGCTGTTCTAGCTTGAGTGTTGCGGAGTGGTGTAAGGCCCATTTTACTGCTCTAAGGGCATCATCCTGATAGATGTTAGTATAAAGAGATTCTACATCTATGGTTGCCAGTAGGGTTTTTTCCCCTATGGTTACATTTTCCAGTATTTGTATAAGGTGTTTGCTATCTTTCAGATAGCCTGGATACGATTGTGCTAAGGGTTGGATATAAGTGTCTATATATTCTCCCAGTCTGGTGAATAAAGAATCCATACCATTAATTATGGGCCTTCCTGGGGGTGCTGTTTGATTTTTGTGAATTTTTGGTACTTGGTATATGATTGGTGTCCTGGGTGCCTCCGGAAGTAGATATTTATATTCTTTTCCTGTAAGTATGCCTTGTTTATGTGCCTTTTTTAATAGCCTTTTTAGGAGGATTCTGTAACTCTTCAGAGGATTTTTTGTCAGTCTTCTGTAGGTTGAGCTGTCATTTACCAGCCTATTTAGTTCGCATTGGTAATCTTCCAGGTTTAAAATTACTAGTCCTCCCCCTTTATCCGCTGGTCTTATTACTATTCCTTTTCGTTTTTCCAGTTCCTTTATTCCTTTCCATATTTCCATTGACCCTTTTGTTTTTTTGCTTTTGCCGATGTGTCTAATGTCGTCTTCTACCAATTTTTTAAAAGTTTCTAAGTTTAATGCAATATAGCACATATAAAAACCTCTGGTAAATAGCCCATGCTACTGTATTAGCTTCATTGTATCAGTTTCCTAAAGCAAAAGCATTTATCAACCTCTATATATTTATAAGTAGAAACACTTTGCAAAGCAGGATATGGGATGAGTTATTTCTCTGTGTGTTTCGCATAGTTCAACTACTATCATTTACAAATGACCACATTTGCTTAGGTCAATATAGATATTGTTGCTATTAATAATTAAATGACACTTACTGTAAGAACATATAGTTATACTTGTGATTGATGCCACAACATCCAACATGCTGTGGTACTATAAGTAACAGCATGCCTGATGGTCCTTGGAGCTACAACAAACAGATCAGCTACAAGGTAAAAAGTCAGTCTTGCAAATCTGTGGATCTAGCAATGGGTAAGCCTTGAATGTCTGTGGAACTACAGCTTATAGATCAGCTATGGGTAATGACACAACCTTGCATGGCTGTAGAACTATGAACTGGCCAGCCTTGTATATCTGTAGAATTACTGAGAGACTCTACTGAGAGAAGCTTACCTCTGGAGGTTTCTTTACTCTGATTCCTCTATCAAACTCTATCTATCAAACTCCATACCTGCATTACAGTCACTACTATTTCTTCTGAAGCTTCCAGATTGGTTGACTCCTTGACTGTGCCTTAGGGGACTACAAGTAACAGCATGCTTGATGGTCCTTGGTGCTACAACAAACAGATCAGCTACAAGGCAAAAAGTGCAAAAAAAGCAACAGGAACCAGGCACAATAGAGATTACCAAGGAATACAGGAGAAATATGTATTAATAAATACACAGATCTACACCCACCCTGAGCTGCTGCTCCCTTACTCAGAGGACCAAGTGAGAGGAAACAGTAACAACATATGGGGAGTGCTAGACCAGAAGGGGTTGTGTAAAGTAAATTGAAAAGTCAATGAGATTCCATAAAGGGTTACATTTTATTGTTGCAAAAAAGGGGGGAAAATAGTTAATACACATAACTTGTCTATCAAAAGTTGATAAAAAGAAACCATATGAAGGCAAGCAAATCAATATGTGTGCTCAAAGACTCACAGTAGCTACACAGAGAGCATAAGTGGTGGATGGATGGCTGACCCTCCTATCCTGCAGCCTAGGGATGGTAGAGGTACACCAGGCATCCGGGAATGGCATTAAGAATGCTGTGAAGGTGTGGGACAGAAAGGAGCAGAAAGCCTGAGGGGATCTTTTGTTAGTGTCTTATATGTATCGACATCACTGAGAAGCCTCGTGGATTCTGCAAGGTAATCTTTTTTATTTTGCACTACGATACTACCACCCTTATCGGCTTGTCATAAAACAGATTTCCTTGCAGAATCCACAAGGCTTCTCAGTGATGCTGATACATATAAGACACTAACAAAAGATTCCCTTCCAGAATTTCAACGAGACCATAGAGACCTTATTGATGAGGCTAGTAAGGATGGAGTTCTTACTAAGAGTGAATGGCTGTTTCTTCTACCCACGGTTTGTAGTACACCTTACTTTTACCATCTACCAAATGTGCACAAATAACCACCAATAGTTTCATCTATTGTCCAGCGGCTCCCTTTATACATCAGGGACTCTGGACACATCATCGAGGTTCTGCGTGACTACCAGTGGGAAAATTACTACATGTGGGCTTCGCTTGACGTGTGCTCATTATACACATTTATCCCACATGAGGTAGGGCTACGGGCTTTGACCCATTTCCTATGCACCTAGTTCAATATTAACTCACGACAGGCAATATTTCTAGTGGACAGTACTAAATTTTGGCAGGAACACAATTATTTTGTCTTCTATGACAAGTTCTATCTACAGACCAAGGGCACAGCAATGGGGGCTAGTTTTGCCCCATGCAACGGGGAAGAAATATTGGAAGAACTATCAGTTTGGCATAATAATCCATTCCTTTAACACATTGTTTTTTATGGCCGTTACATCAACGATGTGCTCCTAATATGGGATGGTGGCAAGGATCTTTGTTATGTCTTTTGTTGACCACTGCAATTCCAATGATCTGTGCTTAAGTTTTACCCATGTTCTTGACCCGGACCGTTTGGTGTTTCTGGACCCTGAGTTGCTTCACGACGCGGGTTCCATTCACTCAAACAACCATTCCAAGCCAGTTGCAGGCAACTCTTATCTTCATTTTGATCGTTGCCCCCACCCAGCTTGGAAAAACAATATACCTAAAGGTCAGTTTCTTAGGCTTAAGAGAAATTGTTTATAACCACATGATTTCTCACTTAAATGTCAGAATATGATGGAGAAGTTTATAGAGAAGGGTTACCCCTATGATCTTCTCGAGGAAGCCCTTCAGTCTTGCCTTGATCATCGTCCTAATAACAGGCCCCAATATACTCCATCCAAACATGTTGCTAGATTTATCACAGGTTTTAATTGCAATTATAGATCCATCACCGGGATTTTGAATAAGCATTGGCATATTCTTCAATCTGAACCCACATTGGGACCTTTTCTCCCAGAGGTACCCCAAGGGGTGTTCAGAAGGGCCCAAGCGCTTAAAAACATGATTGCTCCCAGTGTCTCTAGATCTCTGTCTGGAAAACCTACTGATATCAGGGGTTATTTTGATGACCAGATAGGCATTTTCCAGTGTAGGAAAAGGGATTGCCTTACTTGTCAATCCATTCCTTATGGAAAACCCTCAGTGACTTATAGTTCTGGTAAGGTCTACCAAATTCGACAATTTATAACTTGCTCAACCCAGTTTAAAGTGTATGTTCTCATATGCCTGTGTTACTTCCTTTACGTGGGGAGAACTATACGCACGCTGCACACCTGGATTAGGGACCATCGTCGAGCCATCACTAGAGGCATTGACAAACATAGTGTGCCTCATCACTTCACCCGTTTTCATAGAAAGGACTTCAAATTGTTAACAGTATTAGCCATTCAGCACATCCCTAAGGGGTCTTTAACTGATAATGAAAGGTTTTCACTGCTATGCAAGAGAAAAACCATGTGGATTTATAAATGTAACCTCTTGTCTCCACTTGGATTGAATGAGGAGTTGGATACCCATACTATTATCGATACATACATCTTGTTTCTGTCTTCAATTCTTCCTTTCTCTGTGAGACCAGGTCCATTCCAACACACACTGGCCCAGTTTCTTGATATTGACTATCTTTGGTAGTGTATATGTGTTTTTTATGTTGTCTGGTTTATTGTAATTTTAGTGACCTGGTTCTACAATTTTTTCTGTTTACCAGGTATTTATTTTATATTAATAAATCTATATATTTTTCATCCTAATCTTAGTGTTGTTTATGTGTATATGTGGCGTGGGGATTAGCTCATGGGGATCACTCTTCAGAGGGAAAAATTCAGCATGTAGGTCAGTTTCTTTAAAGACTGGCGGCTTGCCAGGTTTATTAATATTGGTTTGCAAGCTCAAAAACACATAAAAAAACAAAGAAACCAAACCTCACCATCTGGCGCTTAACTAACAGGCAGGTTCCTTTCTATACAGTGTGGGGCTGTCCCCGACATCCACAAAACATAAGCACAGTGCAAACCTTGATTTTTGAGTCCAAATTAGCAGACAGAGCTCACACAGCTTTCTCCCTCTGAGATTCAGGGTTGAGCTCACCTCTGTTCTCTTCCTGGTCATTAAATGCAGGTGGAGAGGGGTTTGAGTGGACCAGAAAGTCCAGACCAGAACCAGCTCTGCCACAGTGGCCGGCAAAACCCGGGTCGGACTCCCGCTAGTCGCCTCAAATGATCGCATGCGAGGCAACAAGTATTGCTCGTCCATTATGGTGCCTCCCATAATGGCACATATCCCCCTCTCTGCTCAAGCCCCTCAGGTGGGGCAACTGTCCCGACCATGCAGTGGGCCTGGGAAAGACCAGCTGCATTATTTTGGAGCCTTCCAGCCCGGTGTTCCACTGAGAACTTCAACGGCTGTAGGGACAGGAACCACCTAGTCACCCGTCTATTTTTCTCCCGGTTGTTACATATCCACTTAAGGGGGGCATGGTCAAAATGATCGCATGCGAAGCGACAAGTATCACCTATCCAATGTGGTGCCTCACATAACGTCACAATATACAGTATCTCACAAAAGTGAGTACACCCCTCACATTTTTGTAAATATTTTATTTTATCTTTTCAGGTGACAACATTGAAGAAATGACACTTTGCTACAATGTAAAGTAGTGAGTGTACAACTTGTATAATAGTGTCCCCTCAAAATAGCTCAACACACAGCCATTAATCTCTAAACCGCTGGCAACAAAAGTGAGTACACCCCTAAGTGAAAATGTCCAAATTGGGCCCAAAGTGTCAATATTTTGTGTGGCCACCATTATTTTCCAGCACTGCCTTAACCCTCTTGGGCATGGAGTTCACCAGAGCTTCACAGGTTGCCACTGGAGTCCTCTTCCACTCCTCCATGACAACATGGTGGATGTTAGAGACCTTGCGTTCCTCCACCTTCAGTTTCAGGATGCCCCACAGATGCTCAGTAGGGTTTAGGTCTGGAGACATGCTTGGCCAGTCCATCACCTTTACCCTCAGCTTCTTTAGCAAGGCAGTCGTCACCTTGGAAATGCGTTTGGGGTCGTTATCATGTTGGAATACTGCCCTGCGGCCTAGTCTCTGAAGGGAGGGGATCATGCTCTGCTTCAGTATGTCGAAGTACATGTTGGCATTCATGGTTCCCTCAATGAACTGTAGCTCCCCAGTGCCAGCAGCAGTCATGCAGCCCCAGACCATGACACTCCCACCACCATGCTTGACTGTAGGCAAGACATACTTGTCTTTGTACTCCTCACCTAGTTGCCGCCACACACAATTGACACCATCTAAACCAAATAGGTTTATCTTGGTCTCATCAGACCACAGGCCATGGTACCAGCAATCCATGCCCTTAGTTTGCTTGTCTTCCGCAAACTGTTTGCGGTTTTCTTGTGCATCATCTTTAGAATACTCTTCCTTCTGGTACAACACCCATGCAGATAAATTTGATGCAGCATGCAGCATATGGTCTGAGCACTGACAGGCTGACCCCCCCCCTTCAACTTCTGCAGCAATGCTGACAGCACTCATACGTCTATTTCCCAAAAGCAACCTCTGGATATGATACTGAGCATGTGCACTCAACTTCTTTGGTCGACCATAGCGAGGCCTGTTCTGAGTGGAAGTTGTCCTGTTAAACTGCCGTATGGTCTTGAGCACCATGCTATGGCTGAGTTTCAGGATTTTAGTAATCTTCTTATAGCCTAGGCCATCTTTATGTAGAGCAATAATCATTTTTTTCAGATCCTCAGAGAGTTCTTTGCCACGAGCTGCCATGTTGAATTTCCAGTGATCAGTATGAAAGAGTGAGAGCGATAACACCAAATTTAACCCACCTAATCCCCACTCACACCTGAGACCTTGTAACACTTATGAGTCACATAACACCGGGGAGGGAAATTGGCTAATTGGGCCCAATTTGAACATTTTCACTTAGGGGTGTACTCACTTTTGTTGCCAATGGTTTAGACATTAATGGCTGTGTGTTGAATTATTTTGAGGGGACAGCAAATTTACACTGGTATACAAGCTGCACACTCACTACTTTACATTGTAGCAAAGTGTCATTTCTTCAGTGTTGTTACATGAAAAGATATAATAAAATATTTACAAAAATGTGAGGGGTGTACTCACTTTTGTGAGATACTGTATACTATACTGTATATATATATATATATATATATATATTCTTACACTGCCTGCACTGATTATATATAGGCTACACTAGATCTATATACTATACTGCCTGCACTGACTGTATATACTCTACTCTAGATCTATATACTTCACTGCCTGCACTGTCTGTATATACTCTCTACACTGTATCTATATATTACACTACCTACACGCCACTAACTAAACTAGCTAAACTAGATCAACGTTCCAGTCTCTAGTCTCCACGTTCACACACTACACACGGCCGCTGTGCAAGTGGCCTTATATAGTGTGGGGCATGGACTAAGAACCCTGAGCAATGATTGGCCAATGGCACCCTGCCTCTGGACAATCATTGCTCTCACAGAAGTGCACGCTGTGATTTTCCAAAGCATGCAGGTCATGTGCATGCTTTGGCCAATCATTGGGTGGTATTTCCCATGGCCTTGCACTGCATTATGGGGCACTCAAATTTGATGCGAATGCCCCATAATGATTCGGTGAACGGCCAAACACCGGATGTTCAAGTCGAACTTACGTTCGACTCAAACCAAGGGCTCATCCCTAGTCATTACCAGAGTCCCTTAAGATTGCTTTCTCAAACTGGTGTCTCATCAGCATGGGGCTGCGTCTTGGTGTCCTTAAAGTATTTAGATGATGAGGCATGGTGATGATTCGTGAAGGAGGTGTGTATGAAGTATGAAGTGTGCCCAAGTTCTTGAGGTGTATAAAAAGTATAGCGTGTGATGAGTCTGTCTGAAGTGTCTGAAGTGTGTGGAGAGTGAAGAAGTGTCCTAATGGCTCCTTCTGCTGGCCCTATATACCATTCTGGACAATAAGCTCATAAAAATTATAATAAGCCTAGCCCAAAAGGTGGAACCTCTTATCATTGGTTCATGCATCTAACTAGTAATTCCTTTTTTTTTTATTAGGCATTGCCTCTCTTAACCACCAAGTGTCATCCTAGGGCATAAATATCTGTTCTGAATTCTACTTATAAATTATTTTTTTGTAAGAATGTCCATTTTCTCATAGTACAGGTGTGGCCATATGATATTTGTAATATATATCTGCAAGGTTCAGGAGATCTGAAACGCCATTAGATGAGTATCTATTTCTAATGCAATAATATTTCAAACATAATCATATTGAATGTGAACAGATGTTTTACCTATATATATGTTATGATTAATTATACATCTAGGTAAAGGAAGAACACTATGGATATATATTTATAAACACAATAATTTGGATACTTAACCACTTCCCTACCACCGTATGCAGAATGACAGCTGGAAGTGGTTCAGTTATCCTGACTGGGCGTCATATGATGTCCAGCTGGATAACATGCCGTCGCGCACCCGCAGGGGTGCACTTTGTGCCAATTGGTGGTGTGGTGGGTCAGCCTGACCCACCACATTACAAATCTCAGTACAGAGCTTCCATCGGAAGCTCTTTACCACGTGATCAGCCGTGACTAATCACGGCTGGTCACAGTGTAAACAAGAAAAGCCGTTTATCGGCTTTTCCACTACTCGTGTCTGCAGATGCAAGTAGTGGAGAGCTGATTGTCTGATCTCCTGACAGGGGGGTCTGTGCTGATTGCTTATCAGTGCAGCCCCCCTAGGATCGCCACCCTAGATCACCAGGGACCACCAGGGGGCCCACCCTAGACCACCATGTAAGTGCCCAACATGGATGGCACTCAGTGCCAACTTCAGATGCCACCCTAGGCCACCAGGGGATGGGCCCCTATTAGTGAATCTGTCATCTGTTGCCCACCAGTGCCTCCTTTCAGTGCCCACCAGTGCCACCTATCAGTGGCCATCAGTGCCACCTATCAATGTCCAGTGCCACCTATCAGTGCCCTTCAGTGCTACATATCAGTGCCACCTATCAGTGCCCACCAGTGCTGCTTTTCAGTGCCGCCTATCAGTACCCATCAGTGCTGTATATACGTGCCTTATCATCAGTGCCACCTCGTCAGTGCTGCCTTATCAGTGCCAATTAGTACTGCCTTATCAGTGCCCGTCGGTGTAGCCTCATCAGTGCCCATCAGTGATGGAGAAAATGTGCTTATTTACAAAGTTTTGTGACAGAAACAGAGAAAAACTTTTTTTTTCAAAATTTTCGGTCTTTTTTTGTTTATAGCGCAAAAAATAAAACCTGCAGGGGTGATCAAATACCACCAAAATAAAGCTCTATTTGTGGGAACAAATTGTCATTCAAAGTGCAACAGCACTGAAAGCTGAAAATTGGTCTGGTAGGGAAGTACATGGTATTGAAGTGGTTAACCCATTTCTACATATATTATATTTCTAAATTAGATTAATACATATACCTAATGCTATTATTATTATGCCAGCAGACCATACATTCATAACTTAAATTTATTTCATGGGATATAATGCACAAGGTTATAGTATTATAATCATACACTTTTCGATATATGCAGATATAATGTGATTCTCAGTAGAATATTATCCTAAATACATAAACAAAAATTCCATAATTTCCTTTTGGCATATTATGGACCATGGGGGTTTACATCAATATTTATGTTAATATTTATAGTGGGATCTTTGTTGTATAGTGTACATATATATAAATGATGTCTGAAATATATGAAATTGTTACAAGAGAGAAAAAAACTGTTATTTCTATGAGGAAGGTTTGCTCTGTGTTTGTGCTGAGACAATAGATGGTCATTGGATAACTTAACCTTAGAAGAAAAGGACCACACTCACAATCCAAAGCACAAAGTCGCTGATTTATTGTCAACCCATATTCCAGTAACAGTCAGGCAGACAGAACATCAAAGCTGTGAAAGGGTTAACGCATTTCGTGGAACGGAGGTCCGCTTAATCATAATCAGGTTATGATTAAGTGGACCTCCGTTCCGTGAAACGCATTAACCCTTTCACAGCTTTGATGTTCTGTCTGCCTGACTGTTACTGGAATATGGGTTCACAATAAATCAGCGACTTTGTGCTTTGGATTGTGAGTGCGGTCCTTTTCTTCTGATATTACCTGTAGCCTTGGACTGGCGGCTTTCCGGATCAGCACCTGTATCCCAGCACTCTTTTGACGCAGCACACCTGAGCGGACCAGCCCTCTCTCTCCTCTTCAGATAACTTAACCTTGTTCATCCTTTCTGTCCATAAGCCTACGTAGATATACATAGAGCCTTGAAAAGTCAGTTGATGTTTACTGTTTTTTATGGTTTTATTGCTGTTGCAAGGATCCTCAAATAAATTCTGTTTGGTAACCATAATATGTATTTATGCTTTACTTTTATTTACCCAGTTCAGAAAACAACCTGTTTACAGACCTCCTACAGGGTGATAAAATGCAGAATGTCTCTGTTTGAAGACTGGGTGTCCTAAGTCTGACCTTTGTTCTGAGGCTTATTCAGTCTTAAACCTCTATATGAAATTATGAGAATATAACGGAAAATTGTTACCAATACTTACTGTAATTTTCCTTTCCTGGCTCTGCCTCATGCCAATCACCTTGGGTCAACTCCGCCCCCTTGACCCCATATAGGACATCCCTGAATAGATCAATAAAAGCCCACCAGTACCTGGTGCAGGTGTTCTGTAGATAGCCCGCGACGGACTATGGAGGGTATGTGTTGGCATGAGGCAGAGCCAGGAAAGGAAAATTACCATTTGTCCCTCCATAGGGGTGACCCGGCTCGGAGAATGAGGTAAACTTTTCCCACATATCTGTGAGAACGGAAAGGCTAAGCTGGCAGATGACTGGTAGCTTCGGGTCTCCCCACTCTAGAGTGGTTCCATGTGCCTCCCATCATGGTAACATCGGCTTCGTGCCCCCCTTGTCACCGACACTTCAGAGAGGCTAGCTTTTGCATTTCTGGCTGGGAGCCCAGAAAGAAACTGGTTAGCCAGCACCCGATGCAAGAAGTCTGCAAGAGCTCCATATCTGGATGCTTTTTTGGTCTTTTGGGATCGTGCCAATGCTTTCACCTACTATCACTGTTTGGACGTACTTCATGGCTTTCCCGGCCTTGGACACCTTACTGTATGCATGAGAAACATGGCAAGAAGTCCCTGCATCTCTTTTCAAAACGAGCTGCCCCAAAATGCCTGGTGCTGCACCATGCGATCGTGCGCATGCCTGTGGATGCATGGAGGTGCTATTCTTCAATGAATGGCACAGCCAAGTGCCTGCTGAATGTGCTGTGCATGCCGCCAAGTGTGCTATTTTGCTTGTGTTCCTGACATCCATAAATGTGAAAACACACATGCACATATATATATATATATATATATATATATATATATATATACATACTGCCGAAGAGAGCTAATCTTGGCACCAATGGCAAAACCCGGAAGTTTTGGGTTGAAGCCTTGGGAGACTTATGACCTTAGAATCTGACCTGATCCATTAACCTGGAGAACCCTCTGCTGGGCCGATAAGAACAGCCAACCATAACTGTTCGCAAGACATCTTGTTCGGCTGAAAGGACTAAGGCCAACGCTCCCGATTCCAGGAAGAACCACATTTCCCTTAGCAAAGAGCATGTTCAGCAACAGAAAATAGAGCAGAAAACCTGCTCAGAGGCAGAATCCGTAGCCTAGAGTAAATCTAACAAAGTCCACCGGCGCTTCAGCCATGAACTCCATCAATATGCTAACCGCTAACTTGCAGCAGCCCCTGCTGTGGAAAGACTCTTCAGTTCCGAAACAGCCCTGCTCCCCATAGGTGATTGTCTCAAGGACATCTTGACTTTGGAGACATGTTTCCCAAGTGCAGCAACTCACAGGAAGGTAAATAGGGAGAATCTCCCAGGTAGACTATCAGGCAAGCAAGCTACAACATAAATCCCATTAATCTGTATAACTGTGCAGTGTGATGGAGTAGGAGGACAGTATAGGATAGAGCACTTACAGGGCTAGTGGGACAGGCAGGTCTCCGATTGAACCCTGGGCTTTCAAATGCCATGCGTCCTCTCCCCCTGCAATAGAAGCAGCGTCTCCCTGCACCCATTAGCAGTCGGCAAATCAGAAGAGGCCTGGTGACATCATCATCCCACGCTGCCGCCGATGGAATGCAGGAGGTACGCAAGCCGAGGAGAGAAGTGGAGCGGAGCCTTGCCAGCTCTGTCAGCCCTGCAACAGGAATCACAGCCCAAGCATAGCACAGAAGCCGGTAGAGAAAGAGCGAGAGTTCCCAGGATAGCTGCCTTAGACACTCGGCATACAGTATTTTATGCTTGTGCCTGGCCCGGCACCAAGGGCGTCCACTATCAGGCGTATTTACCCCCAACAAGGGACCATCCACGGTGAAGACCAACGGCAGGACCACATGAAACAGGAATGTCCGGAGCGAGGACAAAATAAGAACACCTGCACCAGGTACTGGTGGGCTTTTATTGATCTATTCAGGGATGTCCTATATGGGGTCAAGGGGGCGGAGTTGACCCAAGGGGATTGGCATGAGGCTGAGCCAGGAAATGTATTTATTCATCATAGTTCTGACAACATTAATCTTATTGTTAAAAGCATATGAGTTACTGTATGTCGCAGAAGGTAAGGGATTTCATCAATTCCAAGATTTAGGAGTGCTAAGAAACAAGTATGGGTTGCACACATTTTTTTAATTGTTTGGCCCAGGAACAGTGGTTATTTTTTAAACTCTGACATTTACAAAGGAAAATGTGTTTTAAATTGCAGACAAACATTTATAAATGTATTTTTTATAGCTGGCAATAAAATGTCATTTGCCAGAAATGTAACCACTTTACAACCGGCCCATAGCCAATTGACGGATACAGGGCAGTTTGTTAATTCTGGGAGGATGTACAGTAACGTCCTCCCAGAATCACACTCCCACACGCCCCCTGGGGTGCACACTTGGGAATATCCACGACCGAACCAGGCGCATCACGGATCGCAGCGGCCCTTTACCACGTGATCGCTCCATCAAATGACGGAACAATCAGATGTAAACAAGCCGGCGGATGCCTGGCTTGTCTCTCCCCACTCCACACCGATCGGTGCAGTGTGAGAGGAGAGGGGAGAGATCAGCTGCAGCAGAGCTGTGGGCAGAATCTGTAGTGCCCACAGCGCTACAATGTGCCAGTCTGCACTTACCCTTCCATCCATCCATGCTCAGTCATCCATCCTCATCGGTGCTCACCCATCCAGCCATGCTCATTCATTCATCCTCAGTCATCCATATTCAGCCATCCATCCATCCATGCTCAGTCATCCCCATCCGTGCTCAGTCATCCCACCCATGCTCAGTCATCCCCATCCGTGCTCAATCATCCCCATCCATGATCAGCTATCCCCATCCATGCTCAGTCATCCCCATCCATGCTCAGTCATCCCACCCATGCTCAGTCATCTCCATCCATGCACAGCTATCCCCATCCGTGCTCAGTCATCCCCATCCATGCTCAGTCATCCCATCCGTGCTAAGTCATCCCCATCCATGCTCAGCCATCCCCATCTGTGCTCAGTCATCCCTATCTGTGCTCGCTCATCCCCATCCATGCTCAGCCATTCCATCCATGCTCAGTCATCCCCATCCGTGCTCATCCATCCCATCTGTGCTCAGCCATCCCCATCCATAGCTCATTTATGCCTCATTCATGCCACATCAGTTCTCATCCGTGCCACATTCATGACGCTACAGTGCCCATCAGTGCCACTACAGTGCCCATCTGTGCCACTACAGTGCCTCACAATAGTGTAATAGGTAGTCAAATTAGATTTGAAATTTATGCTCCTAGAACACCTGACGGTGCTCCCTGCATGTTGGGCCTCTGCATGTGGCCAGGCTGTGGAAAAGTCTCACACATGGGGTATTGCAATACTCAGGATGGGTAGCAGAATATATTTTGGGGTGTAATTTTTGCTATGTACATGTTATGCATTAGAAATATTGAATGAATAGACAACTTGTGTAAAAAAAAATGTGTTGTCATTTTTTTTAAAGATTTTGGAAAATGTGGAAAGAAAATGAAATGTTCAAAAGACTCATTATTAGAGTTGATTGAACCTCTGGAAGTTCGGGTTCTGCAGGTTCGGCCGAACTTCGGAAAAAAGTCTGGGTTCGGGACCGAACTTGACCCAAACTTTGTCCCGGACCCCGAACCCCATTAAAATCAATGGGGACCTGAACTTTTAACCACAAAAATGTCTGTAACAAAGTCCTGGCAAGTCCTAGAGGTTTGCAAAAGGAAGGAAAATGGGGTTAAGAGTCAGACAAGTGCCCTACGAAGAAATGAGGATAGGGAAATAACTTAAAATAATTTTTAAGCTAAAATCACATAAAAAATAAAAAATGGAGGTGGATGTGGAGTCGGAGGTTGAGGAGGCGGTGAAAGTGGTGGTGGAGGAGGAGGAGGTAGCCAACACTGTTTTTTTTATTTTTGTGCAGCGGTGCGCTGGCCGAAAATGTAGTTTTTGGAATTTTTTTTTTTTCTTTAAACCAGCAATATAGACATTTTTTTTATTTTTGTGCAAGAAATGCACTGCTGGATGCAAATGTAGTTTTTAGATTTTTTTTTTTTAAACCAGCAATGTAGATGCACTTTTTAATTTTGTGCAAGAAACAATAATCTGTTCTTTTAAGCAACAGCAGGAACCTCTCCCTATAGAACTAGGAGATTATTTTAGAACAATAATCTGTCCCTCTAAGCAACAGCTGGAAGAAACTTTCCCTATAGAACTTGGAGATGATTTTAGAACAATAATCTGTCCCTCTAAGCAACAGCTGGAACCTTTCCCTATAGAACTTTGAGATGATTTTAGAACAATAATCTTTCCCTTAAAGCAACAGCTGGAACCTTTCCCTATAGAACTTGGAGATGATTTTAGAACAAGAATCTTTCCCTTAAAGCAACAGACTCTACCTAGTCCAGTCAGATCGTTCTGTGCAGCAGGATGAGGTCTGCAATCTGTCCCTCAAAGCAGCAGTACTAGTATCTCTACCTAGTCCACAATCAGATTGTTCAGTAATGCAGGATGAGATGTTCTATAATATCTGCAATCTGTCCCTCACAGAGCCAGCAGCATCCTCTCCCTAAACTATCCTGAGAGCATATGACATGCAGCACGGTGACTCCAGCCCCATATAGAGGCTGTGTCACATGATGCACTGGCCAATCACAGCCATGCCATTAGTAGGCATGGCTGTGATGGCTTCTAAGGGCAAACCAGTGAAACACTTGTTGATTGGCGGCCCTTGGCAGCTATTCAACACGTGGAATCAAATACCAGAACCCCAAACTCGAGCCCAAACTTTTTTAATGTCCGGGTTCGGGTCCGGGTCCCGGACACCCCAAAGTTCGGTACGGACCCGAACTTTACAGTTTGGTTTCACTCAACACTACTCATTATGCCTCCTATAATATATGTTGGGGTGTTTACTTTCCAAAATGAGGTAATTTTTTCGGCGTTTCCATTGTCCTGGTGCTTCAGGACCTTCAAAACTGCAAGAGGTAGTCTAGAAATTAGATGTGTAATTTATGTCTGTAAAACACACCAGGCGGTGCTCCCTGCATGTTGGGCCTCTGTATGTGGACACGCTGTGTAATAATCTCACACATGTGGTATCTCCATACTCAGCAGGAGTAGTAGAATATGTTTTGGGGTGTAATTTGTGGTATGAATATGCTGTGTGGGAGAAATAACGCGTTAATATGACAATATTGTGAAAAAAAGAGAAAAAAAATCTTCATATTGCAAAGAATTGTGGGTAACAATGCCAACTTAAAAAAACTCACCATGCCACTTACTAAATACTTTGGAATGTCTACTTTTCAAAAAGGGGTAATTTGGGGGGTATTTGTACTTTTCTGGCTTGTTAGAGTCTCAAGAAATGAGATAGGCCGTTAGTACATGAGGTACAGTGCCTTGCGAAAGTATTTGGCCCCCTTTGAACTTTGCGACCTTTTGCCACATTTCAGGCTTCAAACATAAAGATATAAAACTGTAATTTTTTGTGAAGAATCAACAACAAGTGGGACACAATCATGAAGTGGAACGAAATTTATTGGATATTTCAAACTTTTTTAACAAATAAAAGACTGAAAAATTGGGCGTGCAAAATTATTCAGCCCCTTTACTTTCAGTGCAGCAAACTCTCTCCAGAAGTTCAATGAGGATCTCTGAATGATCCAATGTTGACCTCAATGACTAATGATGATAAATAGAATCCACCTTGGTTTATTTTTTACCAAAGATATGTAGCAGTATCATTTTTTACCAAAATGTATTAAGAATAATTACTAATTTGCTAAATTATATAACAGAAATGAAGAAAAACAGATTTGTTGGTCTTTTTTCATTTATAGCCCAAAAAAAAAACTCCAGTGGTGATTAAATACCATCAAAAGAAAGATTTATTTGTGTGTAAAAAAGGACAACATTTTTTTATTTGGGTACAGTGTCGCATGACTGAGTAATTGTCATTCAAAGTGTGAGAGCACTGAAAGCTGAAAATTGGTCTGCTTGTTAAGGGGGTTTAAGTGCTCAGTGGTCAAGTGGTTAAAATGTACTGTATATCAATTTTATCTGTAAACATCAATTTTGCTGTAGAACATCCTAGAAGCAAGAAGAAAAGAAAAATCTACATTTGCAAAATTAACCATTGAGACCTTTTGAGTCTGGTATGAATTTAAGGAAGACCCTCATGCACAGAAAAAAACCCAAGAAATTCATTATGCTCCCCTAATGAATTTATACCGGACCCTTCATCCAAGCATCAGCCTAGCTGTCCAGAAATAGGCTATCCTATTTATGCAATGCGATCCTTTAGTAATATGCATACTGTATATATCAGCTGTTTTTGGACAAAAAAATATTATTCCTGCAGTGTCTCCATTGGTTGTTAAAGTGATTGTAAATGATCACCATGTAAAACAACCCATTCTGTTTAAAATAAAAAATGAAAGGCAAAATATGTGTGTATACAGTAGATATTAAAAAAAATATTGCAACCTCTGTCTCAGCTGCATATGAGCTGTGGGGTGAGAAGCCACTGTACACTAATCTTCCCAGTGAAAGGCTGTTCAGGTGGGACATGTCAGGACAAATATGATCATTGGAGGAGAGCAGGCTGAATTCTAGAGCCTAGAGCTAGAGAAATGACCACAATGTGTTCTGCTGCTTAGTGTGGTCAGTTTTTAATAGGAAAGCAAAGGGACTGGCAGGAACACCAGGCATTTCACACAAAGGAAGCAATGCAAAGAGAATAGGATACTTTTCATATAAGTCCATGCTACAGCAGGCACATAACAGGTATAGAAAATGTTGGGTTTACTTATCCTTCAAGATACACAATCACCAATTCTCTGTGTAACATTTAATTAAAAAAAAAAAGAATGTGATGTTGCTGAGCAGTAATGGTTTTATTAAATGTTCCTCTGAACATATCAGTAACGTGTCACTATGATGAAAGTGATAAAACCAACAACCAAGTACTACTGTCAAAGTGCACAACCTTTTTGTAGTGTACAGATTATTTTTAACCCAAATTTCAGCAGCTATTCCTTCAATAAATCAACCATATTATGTTGCGGTAACAGCACACATTTTTCTTACACTGTCATTCTTGGATGCTAAGTACAGAAACACTAACTTTAACTTTTTGAATACAGCACAAGAATGTACATAAGTCCACCACCAGAGTGTTTCAGCTTGGGCTACTGTATATGCAACGCATTTTTCCAAATAATCACAGGTTTCCACCTTGTTTGATATCTTACTCCACAGTTTTATGTGTTTTTTTTTTCTAGGTCTCACTCTGCGTATCTGATGTTGGGATCAGATGGGTAAACTGGCTCTTTGCAATCAGTTCAGTAAACTTAATTTCCAAAATTGCAAAAAGGTACAGGAAATGGGATTTTTATGGTGCAGAACAATGACATTTTCAAACTGAAAGTTTCATTAAAATCTTCAAAATGTTATTACAAAATGTTAAAAACATTTAGTCATTATATAAAATCCAGACATAAACTGTAACAATGCAGTGACTCCATTGTCTCTACATGTTTCACCAGACTATGGCTTCATCGGGAGACTTTAGTGATGGAAACTGCATATACAGTATCTCACAAAAGTGAGTACACTCTTCATATTTTTGTAAATATTTTATTATCTTTTCATGTGACAACACTGAAGAAATTACACTTTGCTACAATGTAAAGTAGTGAGTGTACAGCTGTAAACAGTTTGCTGAAGACAAGCAGACTAAGGACATGGATTACTGGAACCATGTTCTGTGGTCTGATGAGACCAAGATAAACTTATTTGGTTCAGATAGTGTCAATCGTGTGGAGCGGCGACCAGGTGAGGAGTACAAAGACAGGTATGTCTTACCTACCTTAGCTTGCATAACAGTGTAAATTTGCTGTCCACTCAAAATAACTTAACACATAGCCATTAATGTCTAAACTGCTGGCAACAAAAGCAAGTACACCCTTAAGTGAAAATGTCAAAATTGGGCCAAAAGTGTCAATATTTTGTGTGGCCATCATTATTTTCCAGCACTAACTTAACCCTCTTGGGTATGGAGTTCACCAGAGCTTCACAGATTGCCACCAGAGTCCTCTTCCACTACTCCATGACAAAATCATGGAGCTGGTGGATTTTAGAGACCTTGTGCTCCTCCACCTTCCGTTGTTTGAGGATGCCCCACAGATGCTCAATAGGGTTTAGGTCTGGAGATATGCTTGGCCAGTCCATCACCTTTAGCCTCAGCTTCTTTAGCAAGGCAGTGGTTGTATTGGAGGTGTTTTTGGAGTCGTTATCATGTTGGAATACGGCCTTGCGGCCCAGTCTCCAAAGGGAGGGGATCATGCTCTGCTTCAATATGTCACAGTATATGTTGGCATTCATGGTTCTCTCAATGAAATGTAGCTCCCCAGTGGCGGCAGCACTCATGTAGCCCCAGACAATGACACTGCCACCACCGTGCTTGACTGTAGGTAAGACATACCTGTCTTTGTACTCCTCAACTGGTCGCCGCTCCACACGATTGACACTATCTGAACCAAATAAGTTTATCTTGGTCTCATCAGACCACAGAACATGGTTCCAGTAATCCATGTCCTTAGTCTGCTTGTCTTCAGCAAACTGTTTACAGCTGTACACTCACTACTTTACATTGTAGCAAAGTGTCATTTCTTCAGTGTTGTCACATGAAAAGATATAATAAAATATTTACAAAAATGTGAAGGGTGTACTCACTTTTGTGAGATACTGTAGATGTCACTATGATTGAATAATAACAATTTTAGAATATAACAAAACAATTGTATAGAAGCATTTTTTTACAAACCTTTTTTACATATCCTGTACATTTTGTCATTTTACCCATGTGCAACCGGTCCATGTATAATCCTTATAAATCAATAAATACCTAGATATATAAAAGTATATATACGGATACTACAAAATTTGGCTACAGTATCAAGGGGTTGATGGAGAAGAACAATGGTGAAACCATAGAAGGAAGAATATCAACGTCTCAAAACGGCCTGCCTAGAAGGAAAACCAATGCTTAGGCGTTCATATGATGTAGCTAAAACACTAGGAACACTAGGATTTATTAACTACCTGTTATTGTAGATGAGAAATTTCAGTCACTACAGGCAATAAAGATAATCCCACTTTCAGAGAGTAGTTCCAAACAGCACCAGTCACAGATAATGCCTAGTAAGGCCTCATACACACGGACGTATGTTTTAAAAATAAGCAAAACGTTGGGTCCGACGTCAGGGAAAAATCCGTTTTTTTCTGCATTTTGCATCGGCGCTAATGAGCATTAGTGAGCGTCGGCGTCAATAGGCGTTTTTTTTAAAAAAATCCTCTGCTATTTTTCAATCTAAAAATGTCGGCGTCAAAAGTGCCGGTAAACGCCGGTACGGTGTTAGTGAACATTTTGCAGTGTCGGCGTCAAAAACGCCAAAACGTTACAGCCTCAGAATGCACTGGCCGTGGGTTCTAGTTTCAGCTCACTAACGCTGACACACACTACAGCTAAAAAAGTCTGCGTTTTTATGGGGCCATTGACTAACATGGAGAGCTGCAAAAAATACCAAAAAATGTCGGCGTCAAAAACCTCCGTGTGTATGAGGCCTAAGGCTCACTGTAGATCTATGTGAGCATATACAGCACAACGTGAGATACACTGATATACATGCTATCAAAAACCATGTCCTATAGTGAAGTTGTCTCACCTGCACAATCAGAGGAGGTTTCCAAACAGCCACAAACGATTGCCTATTAGGGCTTACTGTGGACACTGTAGGCTCACTGTGGACCTAAGAAAGCACATAAGCAACAACCAATCAGATATAGTCATAAGTACAGTCCAGAACGCATATCCCATAGTGACATTGTCGATACTGGATAGTGAATAGCGCATGGCTTCCATCCCCCCTGTAGGGCTGCAAACTTCCACTGCATGTTGGCGTGTATTTATCTCCGCTTCCATCACCCTGACATCCAATGGTGTCAGCAGCCGTGCGGATGCCCAGAATTCATTGGCGCACATGCTCAGTCCCCGTTGTTCTATGAAAACCAGAAGTGACGTCAGACATCACATCCGGAGCTACAGAGCTGACGCCATGTTGGAAAAGGTATTACCCACAATGGAAAAGGCTAAGGCAAAGACAACACCACCCTGTTCATAATATCACTGCAGAAACACACTAATCTGCAGGACATCTCCACTATGGTGGCAGCGGATGAGCGCTCAGTCAGCGGCGTCATGTGCCACAGCACACCCAAATAGGAAATCTAGGCAGCCCCCGTCCATGACGCCCTGGGTGTCTGTATGGCCACCTAATCCCATTTCCATCAATATAAAAACCCCAGGCTCATAAGGCTCAACACAAATATAGCGCCCCCTAGAGTATAAATCAGAAAACACTGATATTCTCTAGCAAAAAACATTGGAAAGCATTTCCATATAAAGCATACTGGTGCCACAGCTTTTGTTCAAAATTCTCCATAATGCAATAATACTAATTTTGCCCCAAATAGAGAGGGGTAAAAGGACAGCAGTGGACCAACCCTGCAATAAGGAAACATGGTACAAAAAATACACAATACAATAATACACAAATTTGTTTTAATATTTAAATGAGTTTGGTGTCAAAATAAGATTTTAACCTATGAATTTTAACTGAAATGTTATTTTGATCCTGCCCCTACAGAAAGGGCATGTAGCTAATGGATTTATTCAGGCCAATATATTTTGTGGCTGCCAAAGTGTGAATCTATCTGGTCTCTCTCTGCAAGAGGAGCCTGTCAATATATCCTCCCCTCTCATGCACCGGTAGATGCTCCAAGGCAAAAATTTGATTTCATTTTTGACGAACTCAAACCCATGGTTAAAGCCCATATGTCTGTTGATGGGTATTTCAAATTACTTATAAGACACCAGGGATAAATGGTCCCTTAATTATCTCCCTTATTTCCATTTGGCGCAGGTTTGAGATCTTTATTCTGATTAGGGCCCAGGTTTGGGATCTCACTGGTTGTTATTAATATTTTTGAATAATATTATGAACTTTTTTTATGTTGACCCACATATCCGGTTATTAATCTGACTTTTTGATCTTCGGGTTTAGATTTACAAACTGTTTTATTGGAGTATAAGTAATATACAATATATGACAAGATACAATAAAGTAAAAGTATTGATCATCATAGATATATTTAAAAAACTCTTACAAAAAAGAAAAAACAGACTTGAAGCAATGGTATGATAGGAGAGAAGTACATACAGCGAAAAAGATGGTTAGGATACAAAAGTCATATTTAGTACAAGTATCAATGTTGAACATATGCATTGAGAATATTTGAGGCTGGTGACAATGTAAGACACGCCCACTATAGAGGTATTCCATACATTAGGATAATAATAAATGCCTATGGAATTCCAAGGTTCCCATTTACGTTCAAATATATGCATTTTATCTAATAGTGTACAGGGTGGGCCATTTATATGGATATACCTTAATAAAATGGGAATGGTTGGTGATATTAACTTCCTCTTCTCCCACTCTTCACACACTGATAGCAACACCGCAGGAGAAATGCTAGCACAGGCTTCCAGTATCCGTAGTTTCAGGTGCTGCACATCTCGTATCTTCACAGCATAGACAATTGCCTTCAGATGACCCCAAAGATAAAAGTCTAAGGGGGTGAACCACCACATTATGGGTGTCAGGTCAGAGCATTCCTAGATGAACAGTTTCCTGGAAAGTGGATTGGTCGTCGTGGGCCAGTTGAATGGCCCCCAAGGTCTCCCGATCTGACCCCCTTAGACTTTTAAACAATAAAACCTCTTTCAGCTGTCAAAATAGGCTTGATTCAATACAACTTTTCAGTTCAAACACACAGGACCTTAAAAAAATGTCCTAAGACCATCAGTAGCTTATCAGAGATTTTTCAGCTTTTTTTTGAGCATTTTGCGGTGGTGTTGAGCATTAATGAGCGTTATTGAGCATTTTTGAGCGTTTTTTAGCGCTTGCGTTTTTGAGCATTTCTTTTTCAATGGATACAAAACATCCAAAAACATTGGTGATCGTCGTTATTGAGCATTAGTGAGCTTTAGTGAGCGTTTTTGGGCGTTAGAGCGTTTTTACAGCTGAAAAACGTCTCTCAGAACCCACTGGTCTTGGGTTTTTTTTACAGCTCAAAAACGTCACTGCTCAAAACAGTTGATAACAGCCTATGTGTGCATGAACACATATGATAACATGATGGAGGGTTTAATGACTGTAGAAAAAAATGTCTGCAGCTGAAAACAGCAGCTGTAAAAACGTCAAAAAACGCCCTGTGTGCATGAGGCCTTCTAGTGAGTTCCCACAAAAAAAACATTCCAGTATTACACAGGTACATTGCATGGAAAGTGTTGTGTGTAAAATGATGTATCCTTAGAAAGAACAATTGGTAATGTCCACTCATAGATGTACCAACATCCCTTAATTTGATGACAACAAAATGGACCCCTGGGGTGGGACTTTATAGGCACTATAGACAGTATCTAAGTAAAAAAATTCTGTTTTTTATTTTCATATATTAAAAATGACACATATAAAGTGTATAGAGAGGCATGGCAAAAAATATATTAAAACAACGCTGAAAAATTGTATACAGCAGCCGAGTGTGCACCCTCAGAGACACTGAGGTCAGAAGGAGCAGTGGCCTGCAGGTACAAAGCCAATCGATTCTGACCTCAGTGTCTCTGAGGGTGCACATTCTGCATGGGATGGGCCCCACTTTGAGGTCCTCCCCATCTTTTCCAGTCAATGCATACTAGTATCTGTCAGCCATGAGTGGGGTGTAAAGAAATCTGTAGGACTGTGTTTTTAATTTGGCATGGAAATAGTGTATACACATATACTGGAATGTGTATGCATGATCCCTCTCTTATCCTTTGAAGAAGGAGATCAACTCCAAAACATGTTGGGTTGAGGATATCACCGACTCGGCTGTTGTATACAATTTTCCAGTGTTGTTTTAATATATATTTTTGCCATGCCTCTCTATATGCTTCATTTTTAATATATGAAAATGAAAAACGGAATTGTTTACTTAGATACTGTCTATAGTGCCTATAAAGTCCCACCCCATGGGTCCATTTTGTTTTAATGATGTATCCTTGTGCATAAAAACAGATTAACAGTAAAGTGACATTTTACTGCATTGTAAACCGTAAACCACAAGGACACACAGAAAACAATTGTTTCTTGTGATTCCCATTCACACTGCAATGCAGCCCTGGGCTGTGCTGCAGCTAGCATGCTGCATTTTATCACAGCGCACTATAAAGAACTGCATGGCACTGTACAGCAGTGCAGCTCATTGCGCTGATGTACATTTCCATTCATAAATTGTATGATTTGTACACTTCAAATAAAGTTTGTTCAATATAAAAAAAGGGAGCCATGCGATGCTCTGAATCTCACAAAACACTGTCCCTTAGCGCAGCCAAAAATGGACAGCTGACAGACAGGTAAAGTGCTCCGACAGCTGTCTGTTCTCGTGTGAAAGGAACCTAACAGTTTCCCAAAACAGTTATATTCAAGGCATACCATGAAAGATAACTGTCACAGTTGCTTGTTCTCTCAACCGAGCTGTCAAGCCATCAAATGGCTGATGTCATAAATTATTACATACCAATACCATGGCAATGGCAGATCAAACAGAGACTAGGCTGGCAGCTTCCTTGACTGTAAAGGATATAAGGGTTTAGTTCCAATTTAAAGGTAGCACATATTCTAAATATTGTATATACTAGTAAATGTGTGCCTGTTCCAAGGTTGGTGCGGTGTAAAGGGAGTTAAGGAACAGTGGAAAGTGGGCATGCAGGTGTATTAGTGAGGTGGTGACCTCAGAAGGGGACATGTAGGGGGGTGTAGAGCTCAAGAGGGTTCAGTTTAGGAGGCAGGTTGAGAGGCATGTGGGCACAGTTATAAGAGGGGACCATGTGCAGATGTGGTGTTGAGAGTCTACTGGTGAAGTGGGGCACATAGACACAGTGCAGGGGAAGGTGCCATAAGTAGGTTTGATGGTAAGAGTGGGGGAGTACTGACCTGTGATGCCTTGCTGGATAGCCTGGTGTGATGCAACTTGGGAAAGCAGGGGGTTAAATGTAGACACAGTGGGGATAGCAAAGGTGGGGTGGTATAAATACAATTGTGGTGTTGAGGGTTGGTAGCACAGGCACAGAGGCTAAATGTGGGGACTTGTAGGCACAGAGAGTGGAGAAGGGGTGTAATCAGATGTGCATGTGTGGTGGTGAAAATGGAGAAGTGGTTGTGTTAAGCTTGCAGATGTTGTTAGAGCAGAATAGGGATAGGTTTAGGTGTGCAGGTGTGGTGGTGAGAGCAGAGGAATGGTGGAGTTAGATGTGCATGTGTGGTGGTGAATGTGTGGAAAAGGTGTGGTTAATCATGCATGTATGATGGTGAAAACAAAAGAGAAGTGGGGCAGATGTGGTGGTGAGAGTGGAGAAGGGTGAGGTTAGGCATGCATGTATAGTGATGAGTGCACAGATCGGGTGGGGTTAAATTTGCAGATGTGGTGGCAAGAACAGAGGAGGAGTGGCGTTTGGCGTGGTGAAAAGAGTGGAGGACAGGAGGGTTAGGTGTACAAGTGTTATGAAGAGAGTGCAGGAGAAGTGGGGTTAGGAGTGCAGGTGTGTTGGTGACAGCAGTGGGTTTAGAGTGGAAAGATGTGTAGACACATAGTTGAGAGCAATGAAGGTATGCTAACCTGTGAAACCTTGAGAGATGAATGTTATTAGAGAACCTGAACTGTCTCTCTTCGCTCAGCTCCTGCACCCTGGCTCAGTACTTTTGCACTTGCTCCTGCAGCTGCTGGTCAGGCAGTGCAGGTCCATGGCAGTTTAGGAAAGGGGCCTGCCACTAGTAGCATATCTTCCAGCTGCCTCTTAATCCTGTGCCTGTGCTCCAGTTTGCAGACAACCACAGCCAGGTATAGCCAACATTTCAGCTTTTCCTTCAGCACACTCCTGCAACTAAAAAAACACCAACACCTCAACACTGCCCCATTTTCACCTAGAAGCAGCTGCTAGGCCATTTGGGAGACAGAGGTGACTATACAAATATTATTTTTTTCAATTCATGTCTACTTTAATAGCATAAACAGTGGTATGTTTCTTGCCTTCAGCAGTGCTTTGTGTGCAAGGTGATAAAGCTATGATTAATGCTTTGACTGAAATGCATTAGACCTTTGCTGGGTTTGTTTGCATGCTCCAAACTACTCATCTTTTCTTGAATAAAGCATTGTGAAGGATTGTGGTCCAACAAATGATAACCTTTTTAACAGAGAATGAATGATGGGGCCAAAAAGTCACCAGATGTGGTGAATTGACTACCCAAAAAGAAGTAAGAGAAGAGACCTTTTGTGTTCCATTGTGTACAGAGTTAAAATGTATTTTAATGCCTTTACCTATACACTAATGTCCTTTAGACTGACCTTTTGAAAAAATACATTTGCCAGGGGCCATTCTAAAGTTAAGAGACCTCACCCCCACAAGTATAGTGCAATATAATTTCTAGCTGTCCCATAATATTATTTTTCTGCTTTAAATATTTCCTTCCACATGCTATGTGGAAACAATAAAATTAAACAATTTAAGTACCTATCTAGATGGGTCATAAGTCAAATAATATAATTCTATTATACTCCCAATCTCTATTTCTGAAAGCAAAAGCATAAAAACATTTTTAATACAATTTGATCCCATTTGGACAAGACTACAGTGCCGCAGAGTGTAAGATTTGTCAGGATAAGTGTCATTTTTAACAGCAAAGATAAACTGTGAAGTATTTGACTTCAGAAAACATCAGAAGATCCATCAAAAGAGTAAGCCAGCTTCGTGATTCCTTCTTAAGGCAGATACAGCGATGCAGTGGTTTGGAAGATAGACTACGGGCAGGATATTTATTAATATGAGATACAAAACAAACATTTTCTTTTATAAAAGGATGTGCTTCTGTTAACTCCATAATTTTCTGTTTATAAAGGCTGCATACATCACAGACGCTGCAGCAATCTCTCTTTCCACACTTGGGTTCACAATAGGCAGACAGCAGGGAATTATGCTCCGAGGAGATTAACTGGAGACTCAAAAACAATACTTAACTCACAGCAAGACATTCAGATGTGCCACGCTGCACTGAGCGTAAAAAGCTGCCTTAGTCCAGGAGTTCTGACATTCATTTTCAAAACACATTTGCTTTTAGCCACAAAAGGGAACATTTAACCCTTTATTCTAAGCATAGCTAAAATTTGAATCTTAAAAGGTTAAATACTGTATCACATTTTGGTAGCAAGCCAGTGGAGAAAAGCATCTTATGCTTGGTTGCTTTTTGGCAGAAAAATGCAGCTAAACTGAATGTCAAGCAGAATATCATACAGATATTATACATACAACCCTAGAAGTGCAGGTCCTCATAGCAGCCATAGAAAGTCACCATCTGCCAAAACATTGCTTTCAACCTGTGTGATGTTGAAGTGCAGTAAATGCACAGTAAAAAAACGATGTCATTTTTCACAGGACACTTATAACCCTGTTTAACCTTCCAAAATGTTTGGTTTAGCTTTTCTACCTACAAGCTATTCTGACCCCAGAATTCGCTAAAAAAAAAAAAGTAAATTTAGATTAACCCTATTCTTTGCTAATGTATTAGGAAAAACTGCCATATGAACTAATCAGCTTAAAACCCCCAGTGCATAATCTGTTTAGCAGAAATTCTGCACCAGTTTGTCCAATGAGACGCAGTTAGCCACCTTTAGATCCCATACACATTACACAACCTTTGTTGTCAGATTTCCTTTAGATTTACAAATCTGAAGGAAAAAATCTACAGAAAATTGTATAGTGCGTATCCAGCTTTAGGTACCACCATCTTGACCCTGTTACTGCATAGCAAGGGTAAAGCTAGGCTGTGAATCACAGTCCACCTGTCAAAAACACATATACAGAACAGCATTGCCCGAAAAACTTTGAGAGACAAATTAAAATTGATAAAAAAAATTTAATTTTATTAAAAACATGTCCTAAAAAGTACAAATCTAATATATAGAACATTTCAGAAAGAATGCATATAAGAAATGTAAATAGTTACATAATTAGCAACATGGCTGATAATCAATGAAAATTTTATTCTTGTACATTATCTCTGGACACATTTCATGAGACAACACTCGCTTCATCAGGAGAATTAGAAAATCATGTATCTGCAAGGAGAAACCAGGTCATCGGATAGAGAAAATAAAGGGGAAAGGGGGGTATTTGTTGGAGGAAAAGTTCCAAAAAGTGTACTTACAATTTGACCAGGGTGTACAAAATCAACCCATGTTGGATATAAATTGTAGTAGTAAAAAATGGTAACCAAGACGTGTTTATGGTATGCCAACAAAAGTCTTCAATTGGACGATGGGGAATGGAGCGGAGTGGGTTGTTATCTGTCCCTCTGGTCACAGTTTGTTCCCAGTTGGGGTGATTGGAGAGATGGCATAGCCTCTCTCGCTCTAGGCCTGTCTTTTCTGAGCTATATATTCTCTCCTGGAATAACATATTGTGTTGCCAATCGCCCGTATCTCAATGTTTATTCTGTACGTGAGTATTTGATTGACAGACTCTGGCTAACATCAACTTTCTTTTCTGTTAACTTGAAAATCTTCAATAAAAATCTTTGAAATGAAAAATGGTAACAAGCCCCCAACAAGCATAAGGAGGAACCTGTGACAGACCTGTGTATACATGGGGAGTGATTGGAGATGGAGAAGTGGGATTGTGTGTTGATTTTTTTTTTTTTATAAAAAGTCATATTTTGCATACTACTACCACCACCAGCACTATTTATTCTATTTAAGCTGCACATAACAGGTAAAGGAGTGGTTTGTTTGAAACTGCTGTGAAGATGATTATGAGGTACCCCAGTATTTACAAACTTGGAGAATAGATAGGCTTAGGTAAGGTAGCTAATGCATCGCATATGTTTTATTTATTTATTTTTTTATTTATAAAGTAAATGTATCCTTGATTCTTAATGAATAAATCTGTTTCAGATTTTGACATCTGTTCATCTTATCCGCATTCTTTACTGCCTTGTTCTGTCAGGTCGCATGGGGATCATGACTGAATACCCTTTTTAAGGTCTATCTACAGGCCCTCATTGGATTGAGAGCCAGGTTCTGCCTTGGCCTTTCTTTGAAATTAACACTTTTTTTAAGCCATTGTTGTATAGTTTTGGCTTTATAATTCAGGCGATTGCTGGAAGGCAAATCTTTTCTCAAGGATACCGCTTCTTACAGACTGCATCAGGTTTTCATCCAGAATATCACTGATTTTACAGATTTATCTCTATTTATTTTGCCTTCTACCCTCACAAGCTATGCAAGGTCTGCTTCAGAGAAACAAAGAACAATGCTGCCATCATTTTGCTTCATAGTGGGGATGGTGTATTTATGATGATCTGCAATGCTTGACTTGATGCCAAAGAAGGTGTTTCATCTGATGGCCAAAAATCTCATATTTCTTCTCATCAGACCATAGAATCTTCTCTCATCTGCATTCAGAGTCTGCCAGGTCTATTTGGCTTTCTTTTGCCATTCACCCATAAAACTGTGACTGGTGAAACACCTAGACAATGTGTGTTGTGTGCATAGTCTCTTTAGACTCAGCCACTAAGGTTGTAACTCCTTTAAAGTGGTCATATGACTCTTGACAGTCTCCCTTATCAGTCTCTTGCTCGCATGGTCATCTGCATTGGTGGAGGGCCTGTTGTATACAGATGTGTCATACTTTTTCCATTGCTGTAGATTTTATTATTCAAAGATGATCTTTATTTAAAGGGATACTAAACACACACAGTTTATTTACATTGTCCCTGATATTTCTGTATGTAGATGAAGACACAGTAATTATTTTAATTAAAAAAAATGTAAATGCCTTTTTCCTAATAGATATACAGCTGTTACATGATCCAGCTCTTTCCCAGCCTGTCTGCAGGGAAACATAAGCAGGAGGAGCTTCTAACCCTCTGCTGCTGGTCATATCGTCAAAATAAACTTGGCATACAAATATACAGTATCTCACAAAATTTAGTACACCCCTCACATTTTGTAAATATTTTATTATATCTTTTTATGTGACAACACTGAAGAAATTACACTTTTCTACAATGTAAAGTAGTGAGTGTACAGCTTGTATAACAGTGTAAATTTTCTGTCCCATCAAAATAACTCAACACACAGCCATTAGTGTCTAAAACGCTGGCAATGTAACCCTTAAGCAAAAATGTCCAAATTGGGCCCAATTAGCCATTTTCCCTCCCCGGTGTCATGTGACTACAAGGTCTCAAGTGTGAATGGGGAGTAGGTGTGTTATTGCTCTCAATCTCTCATACTGGTCACTGGAAGTTCAATATGGCACCTCATGGCAAAGAACTCTCAGTGTATCTGTAAAAAAGAATTGTTGCTCTACATAAAGATGGCCTAGGCTATAAGAAGATTGCCAAGACCCTGAAACTGAGCTGCAGCACAATGGCCAAGACCATATAGCGGTTTAACAGGACAGGTTCCACTCAGAACAAGCCTCACCACGGTGAACCAAAGAAGTTGAGTGCACATGTTCAGCATCAAGGGGTAGTGGGGTCAGCCTGTCAATGCTCAGACCATACACCACACACTGCATCACATTGGTCTGTATGGCTTTCATCCCAGATGATGCACAAGAAAGCCTGCAAACAGTTTGCTGAAGACAAGCAGACTAAGGACATGGATTACTGGAATCATGTCCTGTGGTCAGATGAGACCAAGATAAACTTATTTGGTTCAGATGGTGTCAAGCGTGTGTGGCAGCAACCAGGTGAGGAGTACAAAGACAAGTGTATCTTGCCTACAGTCAAGCATGGTGGTGGGAGCATCATGGTCTGGGGCTGCATGAGTGCTGCTGCCACTGGGGAGCTACATGCCAACATGTACTGTGACATACTAAAGCAGAGCATGATCCCCTCCCTTCAGAGATTGGGCTGCATGGCAGTATTCCAACATGATAAGAACCTCAAACACACCTCCAAGACGACCGCTGCCTTGCTAAGGAAGCTGAGGGTAAAGGTGATGGACTAGCCAAGCATGTCTCCAGACCTAAAACCTATTGAGCATCTGTGGGGCATCCTCAAATGGAAGGTGGAGGAGTGTAAGGTCTCTAACATCCACCAGCTCTGTGATATTATCATGTAGGAGTGGAAGAGGACTCCAGTGGCAATCTGTGAAGCTCTGGTAAACTCCATGCCCAAGAGGATTAAGGCATTGCTGGAAAATAACGATGGCCACATAAAATATTAACACTTTGGGCCCAATTTGGACATTTTCACTTAGGGGTGTACTCACTTTTGTTGCCAGCGGTTCAGACGTTAATGGCTGTGTGTTGAGTTATTTTGAGGGGACTGTTATTCAAACTGTACACTCACTACTTTACATTGTAGCAAAGTGTAATTTCTTCAGTGTTGTCACATGAAAAGATATCATAAAATATTTACAAAAATGTGAAGGATCTACTCATTTTTGTGAGATACTGTATATTTGAAATTAAATATTTATCTTTTTTGGTAGTAACATGGCGTGGATGGTTTTCTGCCAGTCATGGGCTGTGTCACTCCCCTTCAGTCTGTGTATTAGAATAAGCAGAAGATAAAGCCTCCATTAATCTACACGTAATATCCCACCCTCATTGTGTTTAGCTGGTTAGTGGACATGGAGGAGGAGGGAGGGAGTGGGCTGCCATTTATCACTGTGTATACACCCACATGTGTGAATCTATAGTCACGTTGGCTGCTCAAATATGATAGGTAGAAATGCTCAGCAAAGAAACTCACTGAAAACTGAGCATTCGCACTAGCTGCCAACACTGCTCTGCAAAATCCCTAACTGCATTGGGGACTTGGAAAGAAGGCGGAGATAGAGAACAGCAGCATCAACCAAATTCTTTGTAGAATACAGAAAATGGATTTCATAGTAACTGAGTGAGTATGAACAGCATGTAATACCCTATTTATTGATCATTTTTTATGATGTGGGTTCATTGACATTTTAACTAATTATGCAACTTTGAGAAGTAATTGGCTGCACTAGTGACAATTTTTTATATATCATACTAAAGGAGTTTATAAAGAGTAGTCATTAATATTACATCTACTTTGATTCAATAGACTGTGACAATAAAACATGAAAACTTTCAAGAGGGTGAATACTTTATATAGAAACTATGGGGTGGATTTACCAAAGACATAATAGACTGTTTACTTTGCAAGTGAAGTTTAACTCTGCAAGGGGATTTCACCCAGAGTTTAGTGAATGTGGTGAAACATCACTTTACAAAGACTAAGAAAAGGAAAGGAAAAATCAGAACAGCACGTTTTGCTTGCATGTGATTGGATGATAGAAGTCGACAAAGCTTCACCACATTCACTAGGCTCTCGGTAAAATTCAAAACAAAAAAGAGGAAGCCTTCTAAGACTACCCTTATGTACAATATTGGAACAGTGACTACTAAAATAAATGTCCTAAAGGTATATGATGCACTGTCTTGATAGATCTCAAAAATATTGAGCTTGGTATAAAGAGCCCACGTTGCCTGGAGAGGTGGATACTGGCTTTTATCCAAAGTGGGAGCAAGGCTGCTTTTTCTGAATGGGCTGGGAACCCAAAGGGAGAGGGAGAGGGGGAGTAGTGCCAGGCAACCACTAGGTGTACAAACACAAACAGTGCAGCACAATAAATATTCGCAAGCTATATGTTAATGTCCCAATGAGTTATGACTAGTGTTGAGCGAACCTGGACTGTAACGTTCGGGTCCGTACCGTACTTTCAAAAATCGTTCGGGTTCGGTCCGGGGTTCTGCTATTTTACTCCACGTGTTGAGAAGCTGCAGGGCAGCCAATCAACAAGCGTTTCACTGGTTTGCCCTTAGAAGCCATTGCAGCCATGCCTACTAATGCCTCTTTATAAGCTGGAGTCACGTAGTGCTGCAGTCACATGCTCTTGGGTTAGTGTAGGAAAAGGAAGCTGACGGCGTGAGGGAGAGAATTGAGATATTTTAAGACATTTTAAGATCTGATCCTGCATCCTGAGATAGATTACTTTACTACTGCTGTCTGTGCTGTTGCTCTGAGGACAGATAGCAGAAATTAAAGATTTCACATACCGCTGCTTTGAGTTGCAGATCAAACTCTGCATAAAACAACGATCGCCACGATCGTGCTCAACGATCAGATTGTTGGGGGGAATTTGAGATTTCAAATACTGATGCTTAGAGTTGGAGATTGCAGATTAAACTCTGTCTAACGAAACAATCGTACGTTCGTACACAATGATCAGATTGTGGGAGTAATTTGAGATTTCACATACTGCTGCTTTGAGTTGTCTGACTGCACTAGGTAGAGGCTTCTGCTTAGAGGGACAGATTCCTGTTCCAAAACCATTGCCTACTCCTATAGGGCCAGCTGTTGCTGTAAGTGACACATTATTTTTCAATTGATCCTCTACCTCTACTAAAAACTTTTTATTACACAGTGAATGTCGTTGTCGACCGGGATATCCTCATCCGTTACCAAAACCTT
>BLSH010259961.1:166272-181410 GCA_018402905.1 Glandirana rugosa | reverse complement strand
ACTGTACATGCAATATTTGACAGGTTACAATTTTCATTTATAAACAAACATAAACTGCGTAACCATATAATTTAAATTTCATGAGAAGAGAAAGTGCATAATTTATTTGCCAAAATTCCTTATTTATTAAGTGCTAAGAGCAATCATAACAACAAAGTGCTTCAAAGTCCATAAAAGTCCTTTTAGATAAAGGTATTCATAGGTGAAAAATTAAATGATGAAAATAGATTCCTTCACCAAGTGATGAAAAAAGGCAAGGTATAGCTTCTGTGTCACCACACACTCCGAATATGGGGACTCTTACCAGAGCCTGTTGGCTGCCTATCGCTAGGTCAGTCTATAAGGCAAGCAGATAGCCTCTGCGGGCATGTATTAGATGAACCAGCCTCGCTTTTCCAGGATAGATGCACTAGTTCTTCCCCGTTCAGAGCCAACCTCCACAGAAACTCATGATCACATAAAAGGAAAAAGGCTCGAATTGTGTGATATCTTTTATTATATCTTTTATAATCTTTTATTAAAAAACATAAAACTGCCAAATGGCTACTCACATTTCAGTAGATAACAATGCGCATGTAGGATAAAAAACACTAGACCGGCCATACAAACGAAACGCCCGTTCTTCCGGGTCACATGGGGCGCGATGTCGTCAACGTGTAGCTCCGCCCAACATGTTTCATCATAGATGACGTTTTAAAAGGGCACGGGCAATATATTTATATAGAGCTTAGCCTCCTATTCTTGATGATAAGGTCCGCCTATAGAGGCCAAAATGAATACATATTTGGAAGCATTATTGCTACCTTATGGATGGGATACATTATATATCCACAAACGGGAAAAAAAGATTTTTTTTAAGTAATAAGAAACAAAAAAAAGGAGTTCTGATATTAACGATGGCAGCCACACCAAAAGTCGCAGGAATAATGCAATTCAATGAAACATGTATATAGCTCGAACAATAATCATGTGGTGGCCGCTACTCCACTGAAGAAGTCTGCCCCCCAGTGGTTATATTTTATATGGCATAAACTCAATAATCAACTTCACATCGCTCACGATCTTAATCGAAGACCTTAATGTGTTTGAGGGTAAGAAAAAATGAGTTTTCTATTCAAAACTACCAAATAATAGACATTACACTACCTCCCTCAATGGTCAGCAGCCACCACATTACAAATTAATATTAATAAAACTCCTTCACAAATAATTGAAAACTAAAAAATTAACAATTTTATCCACAAATACAATTTTCAATTAATCATTACAGTTGTCATTCAAAAATGCAATACAAATACACTACAGCATATTACATCAATTCCAAATTTTTATGTTGTTGTATGAGACTTTTCTTATCTTTAGTTAACTCTTAATTTTCAATATGAGACTAGCACGCAAAAAAAAAAAGCTGACGATCATTTGTCCGATAATCTCATTGTGTGCACCAGAAATAAGCTGTAACCAACCCCCAGCTAGTGTATGTCTTTACTTATCTCTAGATGACAATGACAGTCTCTAATGTGGCATGGTTTAGTATATCTACTGTATATCTTCATTTAAGTTTATGCAGTTCTGTGTGGCTCAATTCAAGTCAATGCTGTTACTGTGCAGGCAGAGCCAGAGAAAAATGCTTCACCAAGGCTGTAAACATCAGAGGCCAGTATCACAATAGTAAGTACCTTGTGGGATTTTAGGGTAGGGAGCAAAAAGGATTGGATTGTTTTTTAATTTTTTTCTAATACGTTTGCAGGTGTAGCTTTCCCACACAGTTTCCTGGACTGTTGGGAGCATCACAATAAGTATGTTTCCCAGACTTTTGAAGCAGCACTGGGAGTAATTGTTTTACAGGTTAGCAGAATGTTCTGACCAGCTGACCCAGTCATTTGAACACACGTGTGGATTCCTGCCCAGTTGTCAGATTTTATTTTGCTTCCTGCCATGTTATGCAAGAGATGTGTTGCCAGTTTGTGGTGGGGATGCTGATTAAGCAACATAGTTCCTAATGAGGACAAATATGACTTTTGTTGTGACCATAATCAGTGACAGTTTCAGTGGGTAAGTAGCACCCTAAGATCACTCTCACAAATACAGACCTTTTGTCTGTTTTTCATCCATCCATTGGCGGATGAAAACTGGACATCAATGCATCTTTATGGAAAAATGGATATAAATGGATGATCATCCATTTACATCTGCTTCAGTCAACATCCATTTTTTGGAATGGATCAAACCCCTATTTTTTGGATGAAAAATGGATGTAAACGGAAAACGGTCCATTTTTGCATGAAAGAATGGCTCCAGGACTCAAGTAGTTAAGAACTCTAGCTGGCAGATGTAAAATACGGATGAAAAATGGATGAAAACATCATACGTTTTTTTTTTTTGAAAATAGTGACTGAACTGATCAAACAAACGGTCTGCATGTGTGAAAGGGGCCTAAAGATTGGCCAATATATTAATTCTTCTTCTTCCTAAGAATGATTATTATCAAATGCAGAGGGTGACCTATTTAACTGTTTTCTAATTTTCCACTAAACTACCTAAAAATGAATGTGTCTTTTAGAAATTAGATCAGCACTAAAAGTGAATGACACATCTCTGCTAACCTTAGTTAAAGTGTCAGAATTCTATAACCTACTATAGTGATTTTGTCTAAGTCATGAACATTTCTTGCAATAAAAAGTTTGAAATATGTACATAATCAAATTGTTATCACCTCTGAGCTAGAGGTGGCGGTACTCTGGAGGATTTACTACAAATGGGACATAACACTGAGCAGCTTATCACTTATCGCTTCTCTGACTCATTATCATAATTGACCCATTGAAGCCATGTTGATGTAACACATGGAGTCAGCATCTGCTATAACCTTTTCTGAATAAAGGAGAATTTTAATTGAGCCAGCAGAGCAGCATAACTTCCAGCAATATCAACTCAAGCAAGAAGTTTCAGTCTATTGGAACTGTCTGCATATCTTCTTGGTGCAGCAGACAGCTGTGCTTGATAACTCATATGCATTCAAGGCAAGCAACTGCGAATCCTACTTGGTACAGGAGAATGTCATGGTTCAATGCATCGTCTGCAAGGCATAGGCTAAAAGTTAAGCAAATGCAAAGCTACATTAAATTGTATTGACTTGTTTGATATTTACATAGAAAAGAGCAATCTGACCTGGAGTTTTCAACTGAGATAATCACAGAACAACTTCTAAGTTCAAGCATATGCTTTGGAATGTATTCAAATCAAATTTTAATCCAGTTCCCTTGCTGCTCTCAGTTATTTATTTGTTCACTCTATCTCCAACGTTAAACTCTAATCAATAGTAATAGCACATTAAATAACTATATGTACAAATAGCTCCTCTTCTCATATTATTGGGTACATAATAAATACATAGGTATATGTAGTATACATACATATAAAGACAAACACAAAACGTCCTCAGAATGTTTTGCATTTGCTTACCTTACCAGCTAAAGGCATAACCTAGCTGTGTTAAATTTACTAGATGAGTGAATGATCAGGGAATGAAATTATTTTTGTCAGGGTCATGAAATCAATACATAGGACATAACTATAGAGAATTCACACGGTCATAGGCCCTAAACATAACTGGTCTCCCATCTATTTTCTAGTGGTGTGCTGTGTCATTCTAGCCTATAGCAGTTTTTCTTAAATGTTACAAAAATAATTGATCCACATTTCATTCAGTGTTAGCAGCCCAAGGGGCGTATGGTACTATGGAAGGTTTCTGTATGAGAGATGAGAAACTTCTTTTCAGATTTTGTATATTATATTACATTTGTAGCCAAGTGCTGGCTTATTACCCTCACTCAGGACACTCCTTCGTGTGCTGTACATAGAGCACTTTCCCTCTAGTTAAACCAAAGAGAAAATCGCTGCTCCAGATGTAATGGCTCACACACTAGTTGGAAGCTCTGGAGTGCCTGCTTCATCTCGCCCCGCGTGAATCCACCAATAGAAGAAAGAAGCGGCACATCCAGATGATTTCCAGGCTTTATTCTGGTCAAGGGCAACACAAATACCAGCAAGCAGTCCGTAGACACGTCTCACACACCAGTCATGTGCTTAATCATTATACTCTAGTGCTCAACATGGGGAATAATCACATCACTTCCTGAATGCAGAAGAAAAGCCTTTCAATGATAGCAGAGGATTGTGGGACATGTATTCAGGTCACCTGACTTAATGCTGTTTGAAACTACAAGTTTCAGAGTGCTGAAAGACTAAATAAATTCTAGCCAAGCAGATAAATTGGACTTTCCTGGGTGGCTCGCTCTCTTGGGACATGGGCTTCAGAGCTGCAAGAGCAAGAGGCTGTCACTCCCGATGTTGTTGGCAAGCACCAGGCCTAGGCAGAGTTGGGATCTCTCACTCTGAAGGCTGCATTGCTGGGTGCATGGTGCCTGTCAGTGTCACCTCATCCAGTGCACTGCTGATTGGGGCCACATCCACTGCACACCCATGCAGTCATTGCTGGATTCCTGGGCCTACAGGTTGCTCGCCAGGCACCTGATAACTAGTTGATCAGGGACATCCTGACTCACAGGACCTGTGTATTGCCCGGATTGGTAAGCGGGCAGAAGCCCATATTATCTCTGACACTTTACGTAAAGATACTGCTTGCAGACTCATTTACACCTGAATGGTTTGGGGGGCTTTGCTAGGGAAGATACAGTATCTATTGCATTCAGCCTCATTGGCCTGATACTGCACAGTAACATCTCTGGGCCCCACCATAGCTAGCTGAAAAGTAAGGATACCCATACTCAAAAACAGTATACCCATACTTAAAAAGAGACTCTTCTCACAGAACCTGTGGCAGAATACAACCTTCTCATAGATATACAACCGTTTATTAAAGGGGAACTCCTACACAAACCATAACTACTGTTTACTTCATATTTCTTGCGGCATCAGGGCCTAGAGGGAGTGGACTAACTAAAAGTCTCCTCTTCCACCTCTTGTTTCTGGGGTCCTAAATCTGTTTTAGCCTGTCTATTATAGCCATTTGACTTATTGTTATTGTTATTTCATTCTGTGTTCTTGTGATCTCATTTTATTGCAATATCAATCAAACTGGGTTATACTTGTAACCTTCATAGTCTGGTTGACTTAACCTTCCAATAAAGTGTTGACTTGCAAATCTTACTAATTATCGGTGTCTTTGCATTATATGTCTGCTTGAAGTATGTCAGAATCAAAGAGTGTCACATATGTCAGGGGGCTTGCAAGGTCAGGGCAACCAATGGGGACAAGCAGCTTCCAGCAGCCCTTGCGGGGGTAGCACTACATATTATATTCTGCAAGATTTATATAGCACCTACAGTTTACACAGTGCTTTACAATATAAATGGGGGAAAGTACCGTTACAATACATTTCAAGACAAGAGGGTTGGGAGGACCCTTCATGGGAGTTTACATTCTGAATGTAAGCTGTTTAAAAAAATTTGCATGACTCAAATAAAAATGTGATTTTATATGGAGCAATTACCGACATCTGTTAGGGACTACATATGTGAATTTCACAAATGAATAAAACCACATGAAGTGTGCACTAATATCTAAAAGTTTACTGCAAAAAGAAAACAGTAAATGTAAAAAAGCCATATTACATGCTGTGTTAGAGGTATAACTGGGAACACCTGCAGGCAGTGGCGGCCCATCCATTGGGGGCGCATGGGTGTTGTCTCCCCTATCCATGCAGAGTGCATGAATTACAATGGCAGGGGTGTTTTTTGAAGCACTGATTAGAGCCAAAGACTCTAATGGGCTTCAAAATAGGGTGGGCTTGGGGCACAGAGAGTGCGTTTGCGGTCCACCCAGTGCCGCTGGCCGCCCAGGAGGGTGGTTGTTTGCCACTCCCCCCAAAAAAAAACATACTCACCAGCTGCCACTGCATGCAGATATGCCTGTTGTGACCATGGTCAGTGTGCATATACAAATTCATACATTGGTGTGGTTATACAAGTTTCCTAAGATAAATACTCATGGATATGATTAATTTTTCTCTGACAGTGCAATGTACACATTTTTTAACATGCCATTTTGCTTGGTACATGTGCATTTTATTGCTTATTGAACAGGTCACGTAAATTTTTTTATCAAATACAAATCTTGACATACATGTTACTTTGTGGACCTTATCATTTAATGTATGCGACAAACCAGAGCTATACCATATGCATTGAATAACATTGATAGATTGGTGCAAGGGTTTGCGTTCACTAAACACATATACATACAAGCATTTCTATTGTGATTTGTTCTTGCACAAAATGCACACATTTGGAAATATACTACTGTGTTTGTTTATATATATATGTATAGTATATATACGGTATATATATATATACACACTGTATATATATATAATTATATATATATTTATATATAAATAATATCGATACACCATATTTTACTTGGTCTGGCAAGCAGTGACAGAGGAAGCAGAGAATGTAAATCTTCTGCTTCATCTCCACATTGCACCTGTTTTTCTCCTCCAAGAAGATATTTGACATCGACAGCCAGTTATGTGCTTTCATCGCACCTCGTTAAACTGGCTGTTGGCACTCACCTGATTGGTTGCTTTTCACTCTACTATAATGAGAAGTTGACAACGTCATCTGTACTCCTCACTGCAACTACATAAACTGCTGCACATAGGAGATAATCATTATCCAGGCCTATCTCCGCTTAATAAACAGACACGTTAGCAATTTAATGACATTCCATCAGCTATAAGCCCTAATATGCTCTTTGCCATTTCAATAGTTTCATAAACTAATTAGACTATAAATCTAATCCTATATTATATAACTGAAACCAAATCAATTAGAATTTTAAGCTAGTAATGAATGAACCTACATAATATAAGCTATAACCTAAAAACAGTGTTATGTATTTATCAGTGTAGGGCAAAATTTACACCTATCACCAAGGATCACATAGAACTGCTGACCGTCATATGTATTTGTTATTGTGCACAAAAACTTTATGAAAATTAAGAGGGCCCTAATGTAGTAAAGGAAAAAGCATATCTCCATGCATGTTTAAAGTTGACACCTATCACTTGTGTCATAGTGAAAAAAACAGTGCATACTGGAAGAGCAGCAACTGTTTGTGCACTGCTGTTCTCAATAAGACCTGTGCACAACTATGCTTGGTCCAAGGCTGGCAATGTTGACAATTAAACTATTGATTGTGGCAATCGGACCATATACTGTAGCAAAAGGGCAATGAGCCCTTTAAATTGTTGGAATTAATACTTATTACACACAAACGTAATTAAGACTAAAGCTTTAATGTTAATTTTCAGTGGACAAAAAGGGAGAAGGTTTCCACTGTGCAAGTGTATACCCACTCCATGTATCCATTGGCGAATGAAGAAAATGACCAAGGTTATGGTGAGCTGTGAGCTGGTAGAGGTCTCTCAAGCAGTTTTTGGCTAAAAATGTCTGCCTGTCTATAGCTTTTCTAAAATGACTCAAGAATGTAGATTCTTTGAAAGAATTGTAAAGACTATTTTTCTATCTAATGGTGTAGTACTTAATAGCATCACAAATGGAATAAAACAAAACAATTCAAATACATTCACTTTCCAGAATTGTACTGATATATACTGTATATAGGATTTCTACTGAGAATCTTGAGACATACAAAATAAATTATATGGCAAAGGTTATCCCCACTGAGTGATCCACAAAATAAAAGGGCTTTAAATAAAAATCAAATGGAATTCTTGTCAATGAACAGTTGAATGATCAAAGAGGAAAAAGTAATGCATTGGGAATGATGATAAAGTCTGAATCATCATAATGTTGAGTAATAGAATTTAATAAAAAATTGTTGCCACCCACCTACCTTTAATTGCAAGATGGACTACGAAGTTACAAGACTTATTTGTATACCCTGAATGCTTTCCTGCTAGACAAACATTTTGGAATTTGCCCTGTGACATGTTCAAGTTTGGCCACTGCCATTTGTGCAGTTAAGTTAATAAAACATATTTTTTCAGTCAGTATTGACCTTGAAAAGTTGTATATGAAATCCTTTATTAATAATACTACTTCCAATGTAGTCTACTGTATCAGATGTCCATGTAATAAAATATACACCTTTTGGGAAGGTTATCCACATGGTTTAGGAGTGTGTCTATGGGAATGTTTGGCCGTTCTTTCAGATGTGCATTTGTGAGGTCAGGCACTGATGTGGATGAGAAGGCCTGGCCTCAACCTAATAGAACACCTTTGGGATGAATTAGAGCAAAAACTGCGAGCCAGGCATTCTTGTCCACATCAGTGCTGACCTCACAAATGCGCTTCTGGAAGAATGGTAAAACATCCCCATAGACACACTCCTAAACCTTGTGGACAGTCTTCCCAGAAGAGTTATCGCTGTTATAGCTGCAAAGGGTGGTTCAACTCAATATTGAACCGTATGGACTAAGGCTGGGATGGCATTAAATTTCATGTTCGTGTAAAGGCAGGTGTCCCAATACTTTTGGTTATATAGTGTATGTTGCAAAAACCAAAAGAGAACTGTGAATCAAGGTTGGTGAATAATTTGTGACATTCTGTGCAAAAAGGAAGAAAGAATAAGAAGAAATAACTTATTTATTGATGGAGTTAGTGTCTATGGGATTTTTCTTCTAGTACTTTCAAACCAACATAGTGATGAGGATAGAATATTATTGCAGAAGGAATTTTTGTTCAATCTATCTTCTAAATGGAATCAGTTGGGCTAAACAAAGAATTAAAACTAAACACCTTTCAAATCTCCATAGTGTTTTCTATACCTTTCTGTTTTAGATTCTATCCATTTGGTAACAATTGTACAATATTTTTTTTTGTTTCCAAAATGCCCACTAGAGGGAGCAGTAGCCCATATGACAGTATGCGTACTTTGTACATTAAATACTTTTCATATACTGGATTTATCTCTATGACCGGTTATTCCCATAAATAACCACAAAGATGCAGTTGTCTTTGAAGAAAATTGTATAAAAGGAATTCTGCATATTCTGATGAAATCCTGAGGTTAAGAGATGGAAACCATTGATGTGATAATGTGCATCTCTGCCCACATACCCATGCAATTGGAATGATGAAAGCCCAGCAATTGACTGAACTTTTGGACTATTTCAAGTGCAGCATCCTCCCCCCTCATGTTTCCCTCCCAATGAACCATAACATGTGGACTGGTCAGACAACTAAGGTAAGTAACCTTGCCTTATTTGTATTGTAAATGTACTCTCTAATATATGTTGAGAAGCTTAGGGGGTGATAGAGTCAGCCAGGATTTCTGTTTGTAAGTTACACTGACAGGATCCATGTGATGAATAACTCATATGGATAATACTTTACTGGATCATTGATACAGTACCAACATTTCTCCAAATGTACCTGAAGCCACTGATGAATATACAATATTATTTAGGCTACGACAGCCATTTACTGCATCTGTGATAACAGTCTGAGGCCATTGGGATTTGTTTGTAATTATAAAATGGCTATTATTTTTTTTTTCAAGAAATTTTATTGAGGCATTGCGTGACAAATATACAATGGACAAAAATATGAATACAGTAAACATCACGCCCATTTCTACATTACAGGAATGATACATAGGGATAGAAATCCCAGAAAAACTTTTTCTCAGTGTGGTATACATGGAAATAATGCACAAAACAATGCTGAATAATGCTAATAATGTAGACGAGAATAACCATTAAGAATGTGAGGGGGAGGAACGGGGTGAGGGTAATGGGGAGGACACGTATTAGCTGGAAATGGAAGAGGGTCGACCATCCCCAGTGTCCTACCGACGTCTCTACAGACTGACGTGGATGCTGAAGAGGGGGTCCCCTTTAATAATGAAGGAGGGGATAAGAGAACTAGAATTAGTAGCACACCAAATTGGGGAGGATAGCCGGATGGCTCTTGTGAGGCGACTAGAGACCTTCTCCGCATCATTGCTCTATGGTGATAATACAAAGCAAGTTGTGTATTCCTAGGCACATAAATTAAGGTAGTAGCAGTAACTGCTGGTGTTGGTTTCGAGTTCCATGTCTTTGAGAGGGGCGAGTTGATGCCTTTAACAGTCATAAAGATCCTTGAGCGTGTCATAGTAATGGAGTGGGCGTTTGAGAAATGAATCTGCTTCCTCTGGAGATAAAGTTTTGGATATAAAGGGTTGCCATTTCTTGAGGAATTTCTTCGTAGACGTATGGGAGAGGTCTACTGACAGTCTTTCCTTATATAACACAGTTAAGAGATCCTTTTTGATTTGGAGAATTGAAGGCATGGATGGGGATACCCAATTTTTTAAAATGTTTCTCCTGACCGCCTATAAGGTGTGCAATATCCAGGCTCTTTGGACAGTCTGCATTCCTTGGGCAGGAATAAGAGAAGCAGAATGGTCCCAGAAGCCAAATAACAGTAATAGTGGATCTTTTGGTATCTGTAGAGCGGTAATGACTTTGATATTAGACAGCGCCTGATCCCAGAGATTGGATATATGTTGGCAGCTCCAGAAGCGGTGAGCCAATGTGGGCCGTGGCTGGGAGTATAATGGACAGGAGGCACTCTTGGGGTTAGATTTGTCTTGCAAGTACGGAAAATAGGTTCTATGCATGATCTTCAGTTGGGTCTCTCTCCATTGCTCACTGGTAGTGAGGTGTAAAACTGCATTATATCCCTCGAGAATTTTATCTGCAACATTCTCTATGGGAAAATCTTTTGACCAGTTGGATTTCCTGGAGGTGGCTGGGGGGGAGCAGGCATGTAATCGCAGTGGTTTGTATATTTCTGAAATTGAGTATGATTTCCTGCTGATCAGGTTTTCAATAAAGGAAGATTTAAATCTGTTAGAGCCTGCAGAGCCAGTGGATTGTAGGAAGTGGATACATTGATTATGGTAGTGTAGATGGGATTGTGGTAAGGCGTAACTCTGGGCAATCATCTGAAAGCATAGAGGGGTGCATTTTGAGGGGTCGCACAGCGCTGCAAAGGTGTCCCGGCCTTGTTGCTTCCATAATTGGAAGGCAGTGTGCTCAGTTCCCGAAGGGAAGTCAGGGTGTCCTTGGATGGGCAGGTGGTTGGAGATGGAGGGAGATAGAGATAGAAGTTTAAGAGTCTCTCTCCATGCAATGGAGGTGTCCCTGAGTAGGAGGTTATGCTGGATTGGCGGGGCCAGGGATTTCCACCGAGTGTGTAATAGTGCTGTTAGTGAATAGGGGTGAACCATTTTTGATTCAAGTTCGTAGTTGGAGTATTTGGAGGCATTCGTTATCCAGTCTAGACAAATCCTCATCAGACAAGCCAGTTTATACAGTCTTACATTGGGCAGATTTGTGCCTCCTTTGCTCCTGGGGAGGTTCAGTTTTTTCAGAGCTATTCAGCCTCTTTTCTTGTGCCAAATGAATTGGGTAAATATACTATTTAGGGCATTAACATTTTTATGTTTCAGTGATAAGGGTACCGTTTGTAGGGGATTTAAAAGTCTAGCAAAGCTGACCATTTTGATCAGGTGGCACCTCCCCAGGAGCGAGAGTGGACGATCCATCCAGCTGGTCAATTCCCTTTTGAATTTTTCAAAGAGGGATAGGAATTCAGGGAATACAGGGAAGCTGGCGTTTTCCAAATTTTAATTCCTAGATAAGAAATATTGGATTTAGCTATAAGGAAGGGCAAATCGTTTAGCCACTGAGGGTTTTTTTGTTGCCTAATAATAAAACTTCGCTTTTACTATAATTGATTCGGAGGCCTGAGCAATCTTTAAATGTGTCGATGATCTTTTTGATAGTTTGTATATCCGCGGAGGGATGTGCTGAAAAAATAAGCACATCATCCGTGAACAGAGCAGATCGTAGTTCCTCTGAACCTATCTGAATGCCATGAAGGAGGGCGTTTTGTATTTCCATCCTGGCCAGCACCATGAATAGCCATTCAAAGTTGATGTTGTCAAAGGCCTTTTCCGTGTCTAATGTGATGATGGCCCTGTCTGACTGAGGATTTTTCATAGCCTCCTCTAGGATCACCATCACTTTGCGAATGTTCAAGGACACAGTCCGGCCTTTGACAAAGCCAGACTGAGCAGGGTGAATGAGAGAGGGAATAATCTCTGCTAGTCTATTGGCCACGATTTTTGAAAAGTATTTTTGCGTCTAAGTTTAATAGGGAGATAGGGCGGTATGAGCCCGGTTCTAAGGGGTCTTTTCCTTTTTTCTCAAGTAATTTTGTGATTGCTTGGTTGCTGGTTTGAGGATATTTGCCGCCTGCCCAGATGCCTGTGTAGACCTTCAACAAAGTTGGACTTAGGGAGTCTTTTAGGGCCTTGTAGATTCACCTGTGAATCCATCCGGGCCAGGTGCTTTGGCCGAAGGGAGGTGATGAATCGTATTTTGTACTTCCTGGATGGTTATTGGGGCATTTAACAATGACAGCTGGTCAGGGGATATCTTGGATATATCAAGGGCATCTAGGAGTTGTTGTGTTTCAGTCTCTTTAATAGGATCGGGGGCATACAGGGAAGTATAGAAATCTAGCATCGTTTGAGTTATGTCTTGGGGCTTTGTGTGGACTTTTCCTGTTTTCACGCAGTGCAGTGATGTGAGTGGGTTTATGGGGGCCTTTGCAGAGTCTGGCTAATAGTTTGCCAGCTTTGTTGCCGTGTTTGTAGTGTATAGCATTTGCCTGGACTCTCTTAGTGAGTTCTAGTGTGTCCGCCCAGAGATCAAAGTTTCTCTTGGCCTTGTTCCATTCTCGTCTATTCATTTGAGTATTGGCGGTTGCAAGCGTGTGTTGGGCTGAGAGGAGTCTGGTGCTGGCCTCCTTGTACTTCTGTAGAGAACATTTTTTATATGAAGAAGGTATGAAATTATTCTGCTTCTGATGCCTTCCCTGCTTCCCAGTATACATTTGGGTTATTGAGGTGGTCGCCATTGATAATCTCATAATCCTCCCAGGCTTTAGTTAAGTATTGAATGAAGTTCTTGTTTTTAGCTAAATATGAGAGGAAATGCCAGAGACAGCATTCCTGCTGATTGGTGGGGTCATTCAGCATAAGGGAGACAGGGGCATGGTCAGAAATGGCTATTGCATGTATCTCTGTTGTCTGAATTAGGGGAATCAAGTCTTTTGTACCAAACATGTAATCTATTCTTGTGATCACTTTATGCGGGGTGGGGGGGATAAAAGGTGAATTTCCTATATACTGAGTGCTGGATTCTCCATAGATCGACAAGGTGGAGCGAATCCATGGTGGAGTTAAGCAATGTAGGCCCGTGGTCGGTGTGGCTTTTGGGTGAGTAGAGATGGGGTGACAATTTGTCATCTAAAGGATTCATGGTGGCATTAAAATCACCTCCTATTATGTGTGGGACGGTAGGGAGTTTGAGGATATGGATAGAGAGATCAGTGAAAATTTGGCTATCCAGATTGTTAGGGGTATAGACTCTTGTTATTTTAAATTCTTTAGAGTTATATTGTAAGTGAGCAGTAACTATGCAGCCCTGCATGTCAGTGTCAGATGAAAGTATTTTTCCTAGAAAATTTTTATGGACCAAGATGAGAGAACCTGCCTTCCTACTGGTTCTCTCAGATCCCATCACCGTGCCCACCCAAAGTTTTTTCATGCGGAAAAAATCCCTGAATAGTAAGTGTGCCTCCTGAATAAAAGCTATGACGCTGAAGGGGTCGTAAAACTTTAATTCATTTGTTGGGGAGCCAAGTCCCTTAACATTCCATGTCACCATTCTAATAAAGAAGAGTTCTGTGAATGGTATGAGCAGTGGTTACATAGTATGTGAGATAGTATGGGGGTATTTGCGGCGAGGGTGGCCAAAGAGTCAGCAATTGAATTTCTCTTAAGAAGGTAGGGGTAGGAGGGTCCCATTGTTTCTTTGTTACTGTGTTTACTATACGAGGCCATAGATAGGGGGGGGGGAACAAAACCATTCAACAAAAAATATAATACAATCATGAACTCCTCTGTCTTCCACATGGTGTCGCTGCTGTGAGACAGCTCCCGGGTAGGTCAATAACTCTTTGGGGATTGTGTTGGTCATTCATTAGGCCCACGTTGAGGGGGGTTACAGCCTTGAAGTAAGGCCCCAGTTTCCCTGGGGGGAAATGGGGGCTGTAAGGTACCCATGTGGAAGAAAGAGCAATGTATAGTACAATTAAAGCATACTGTGCATGCGCACCAGAGAGTGAGGACCTGAAGGCCTGCAGTAACTTCCCAGCCTGCTAAGTCCATAACAGGATGGTACGAGCATGTGATCATGAGAAAGGTCTCATTAACGAAAATTGAGCAATGGAGGACTAAAATCTTATGCGATGACTGCTATGAGGTCAATCAGTTGGGGGTTGTATCAGGCATTAAGGTAAGGCCGCTTTCCCGGCATTTGGCCAGAGCGGGATGAAGCTGTGCTTTGAGGAATGTCAGTCAGGTTGCTGGGTTGGGTGGTCACCCCTGATTGTTTAAATCTTTTTGGGGAGTTACATAGTTACATAGTTAGTGAGGTTGAAAAAAGACCCGCGTCCATCAAGTTCAACCCATGTGTGTGCTTTCATGTCAGTATTACATTGTATATCCCTCAATGCTTTGGTCCCTTAGGTGTGCATCTAGTAGTTTTTTGAATGTATCTACACTCCCGGCAGAGACCACTGCTTGTGGAAGAGAATTTCACATTCTCACTGCTCTTACCGTAAAGAAACCTCTACGCACTTTAAGGTTAAACCGCCTTTCCTCTATTCTTAGTGAATGGCCGCGTGTCTTTGTGTACTCCCTTGCACTGAGGGTAATATGTTTAGAGACCACTCCGGTGTGGACCTCATACGGCAGGTCAAGACCCGCGGCCAGGAGTCCTTCCTACAGGTCCATAACCTTTCCCAAGTCTCTTCTCGGTGTTTCGATTAATTCCCTAACCTTCTGGAATCAATACCCCTTTCTAATGTTCGTGACTTGAATAAGAGAGACCTCTTCTCTACGAACTCTCCCCTATACTAAAATTACATGTTTATAACATGACCACTGGGGCGATATTCCTGTTTTGATAAGTCACGTTCCCTCATGTGTTTCTGTGCGCCGGTAAGTGATTCTTATCTCCTTTCC
>BLSH010259961.1:133616-144355 GCA_018402905.1 Glandirana rugosa | reverse complement strand
TATATATATATATATATATATATATATATATATATATATATATATATATATATATATATATATATATATATATAGATAGATAGATATATATATATATATAGATAGATAGATAGATAGATAGATAGATAGATAGATAGATAGATAGATAGATATACACACAGTGTATATGTGTAGAACCCTCTAGGTAGGTAGGTGCTAGATATAGATTTTTCTGTAGAGTATGAAAATTTAGGCAGGCCTAGCTGGTGGCTAGGCCTATTTGTTTTCATTCTGGCCTGGGAGTGGCTCAGGGTAGGGTTAGGTGACTAACCAGAAGCTTCTGGTGTTTTCTGGAGAAGTGGAGAGGGGATGTGTAGCCTGCCAGGAAATTTGGGGAGCCCTGACCAATCCCCAACCTGGATTTGCAGGGGGAAGGCCTCCTTAAATACCCAGGGTCAGCCCAGCTGGGGAGGAGTTTTTAGGTGGAAGAGATGGAGTGAGAGAGTGCTGAGGCTGTCGGGGCCTAGAGGGAGCTTCCTGGTCTTGGGAAAGGTCACCCTGGGCCTGGGCTCGCGTGCAGTCGGGATCACTTCCAAGAACACGTGGCACGAGGCACAAGAGAGAGCAAAGAGAGGACAGCGGGAGAGTGCACTGCTGAGAGACCCCAGGGAAGACAACTGGTTGCAGCCAGGAGGGCTGGTGAGTGAGGCATAGTCAGGAGGACTGGGGAGGCACACCTGTGAGGACTGGGAGTTTACTGTCAAAGATGGGTGCAGAAACAGAAGAGTGGACTGTGGTAAAAGGGGCAGTGGAAAGGGTCAGCTGCAGCCAGGAGGACTGGCAGGGCCTGAAGAAGGCTGACTAGGCGCAGTCGCCATGTTGAGGACCCCATAGGGGTCCACAGTCCCTACCTGCAAAGGGAAATTCATTGAGGCCTGGCTGAGCTAGTGTCAGGCCTAACCACATGGTGCTAGCTGATCTGGGGAAAATTGCAGTAAGTGAAGTGCTGGAGGGGTAATGGTCTGCAGCGAGAGTAGTGCTGGAGGAGTGAAGCAAGAGTTGTGCTGGAGAGAAGACTGGAGACTGGAGTGTATATAGAAGGCCCAATCAAGTTAGATAAAATCATTCTGGGCTCCCATATTTTCCTTTCCCCATCCAAGTTCTATCCCATCAATTAAATACAAAAAAAAAAAAACAAATAACATGGACACTTCTATGTCTCTGAGTGACTGAGAAGAGAATGCCAGGTTAGGCAGGGTGACAGATGAACCAAAACATTCAGCAGCCCCTGCAGGGGTACTGCTACACATATATATATATATATATATATATATATATATATATATATATATATATATATATTCTTTATATGTATTCTTGTTTTTTACACCATCTTTGGGCAGGTGGTTAATACTCAAGTTAATCCATTGCTCAACTTGGGTACAACCAACATGCCTTATTTTTAGGCCAATGGAAGGAGCAGCTAGCCTTCAATTGTGAAATTACCAATTGTCAGCGCAGATACTATGGTAACAACCAAAACTGTAAATAAATACACAGACCGAACAGGGGATGAGGGTCCCCTACAAATGCATGGATGTATGGTAATGGCTTCTTATCTAATACAATGGGAGGGATGAAGTCCAGATAAGTTCACACCAAGGGTGCGCTGGCCAGAAGTAGAAAGGGCTTCTGAAGAGAGAAAAAGGAGAAGACAGGCGTGGTATGCAAGGAAAGAACCATGTTTTCCGGCACTTCCTGGTCTTCGTCTGGAGGAGTGTGTCGTCACTTCCGGTTCCGGCGGGCAACTTCCGCTGACGCGTTGTCGGGGACTCCGCCCCTTCCTCAGGCCGTGTATATATACCCTTCTTTCCTTGCATACTCTGGAGACAGCCTTCACTTTTTCCTTTGTGACAGCAACAAACTTTATGGACACTAAGCCCGCAGTGGCTGAGACTGCAACGCGATTTGCACTACTACCTTTGTGAGCACCTTTGCACTTCTTGTTATGATAAAAATTTACAGTTTACACTTAGGAAAGTGATAACCTGTAGATGTTTACTGTTAGCAGACACTGCCATACCTCTGGCCTAAGTGGAGATAACAGGTTCTTTGAAACTCCAGACCCTTGTATAAATGTGATTTAATTTAAAGGGCTATGGAGGTGCACTCCTAGGAATTCACTGCTGCAATGTGCCCCTGTTCTGCAAAAATGTTATGGCTGACCTGATATGCCTGAACACCATGGCTGCCAGACACAGATTTAAGTGTGCCCGGAATTTATTACCAATACACCCCCCCCCAGCCCTGCACAAAAAATTAACTGTAGCAAAAAAGGTGTGCAAGAAGCACCACACCAAAATGTGGGTTTGGCCCAATTGTGCTAACAGTGGGAGGGATTTAAAGCTTTTGCTGCTAGAGCTGTTTTTGCTTTTTTGCACACATTTAAAAAAATAATTTTAAGCCTGAAGATTAGTTAAAAACTCCAAAAAATTATACATTTTCTGAAAACAGATGCCCTAGAGAACAAAGTAGCAGAGGTTCCAATTTGCTATGACACATGATATTAGCACAACAGATTATGGCATTCTAAATTTCAGTTCATTTTACCAGTTTTTTGGTAAAATATATATGAGGTTGCTCTAAATAAATAGATATCCAAAATGTCAAGGCCTAAAATTGCATGCACCCTTTAAATGGTAACACACTTTAGTACCCTATATTTTCCATAGGACACTTTAAAGGTCCATACAGGTCATCAATTTAACCATAAATAATGGGCCTAGAAAAATTGCTCTCATTCCACCATGCATGGTGACATGTTTATTGCAATTGATGTTTTCATGCATCTTTGACGCATGTATTTATGTTCATACATTCGCATATGTGGAGGTGAGTGGCTCAAAATGTTTTTGAGGGAGTTAAAGAGCTTAAGTGTATTTTTTTTTTCTTTTTTTACTAAACCTTAATTTTCATTACATAGGGGACAAAAAGTCCCCCATGTGATGATGTTTTAAAGACAGGTTCTCTTTAATGAAACATCAAGGGTTTAACAGAACACTGATGTCTCACCTGCCTTCCAATTAAACTAATGAAGTGATACTCACACTGTCATAGCTCTGGCCTAAGTGAAGATAACAGGTTCTTTGAAACTCCAGACCCTTGTAGAAACGTGATTTAAGTTAAAAGGTTATGGAGGTAAACGCCTAGGAATTTGCTGCTGCAATGTGCCCCTTTCTGCAAAAACGTCATGGCCGACCTGTGATTCCTGAACACCGTGGCTGCCAGACACAGCTTTTCGTGTGCCTGGAATGTATTACCATTACCCCCCCCCCCCCCAAAGCCTAACAGTGGGAGGGACTTAAAGCTTTCGCTGCCAGAGTAGTTTTTGTTTTTTTGCACACGTTTAAAAAATAATTTTAGGCCTAAAGAATAGTTAAGATTAGTTAAAAACTCCCAAAAATTATATATTTTCTGAAAACAGATGCCCTAAAGAACAAAATAGTGGCAGTTCCAATTTGCTATGTCACATGATATTAGCACAGCAGATTATGAAATTCTAAATTTCAGTTCATTTTACCAGTTTTTGGTAAAATATAAAATATGGATTTGCTCCCATTAAATAGATACCCAAAATGTCAAGGCCTAAAATTGCATGCACCTATTAACCACTGGGCACTTAAACCCCCTTCCTAACCAGACCAATATTCAGCTTTCAGGACTCTCACATTTTGAATGACAATTAGTCAGTCATGAAACACTGTACCCATATGAAATGTTTGTCCTTTTTTTCGCACATAGAGCTTTCTTGTGATGGTATTTAATCACCGCTGGGTTTTTTATTTTCATGTGCTATAAATTAAAACAGAGAGAAAATTCTTTAAAAAATGCATATTCCTTAGTTTACGTCATACAATTTTGCAAATTAGTCATTTTTCTTCATAAATTTTGGCCAAAATTTATACTGCTACATATCTTTGGTAAAAATAACCCAAATCAGTGTATATTATTTGGTCTTTATGAAAGTTATAGAGTCTACAAGCTATGGTGCCAATCATTGAAAATTGATCACACAGGGGGGTGGCTGGCCGCGAACGGAGCAGGACATACATCTGAGGAGCTCCTCAACTCGGGAGAAACATCCAGAGGAATCCTAGCTCCAGAGGAACGTGTGAGCGCTTAACACACGCAGGTCCATCTCCCCGTCCCTCTGGCTATTTACCGTGCCGTTTTTGGAGCGGATCGGAGACGGTCTTCCTCGGCGGCCGAAAATTTAGGCCGCGGCTTCGGCTCCCACTCACCATCCAGTCATTCTCTACCACACCAATAGCTTCTGGAGCATCCCTCAGCACCCTGGGCTCACCCTTTGGACAGATTTGGGGATACATAAGGCAGGGGCTCTGGTTGCGGCCTAACAAAATTCACAACGGCCGCCATTTTGATTCTAACTATACAGAGCCCCCTTCCAGACAGCTACTAAGGCCTTAAAAATAGACATAATCAATGCTGCTGCACCCCAATTACTCTTGGGAAAACTACCCATCTATTTAAGGAGCCCAGCCATCAAGAGCACCCTCCCAGGGGGTTCATATAGTAGGTCGACCCTCCCGGGTCCTGGCTTCAGGGCACCGAGGCCTATCACGGGCTGCCTAATTCTCTGGACTTAGCTTTGAGCTCTAACCGGACACAATCCTGCATCCAAAGTAAGTCCCAGGCAACTAAAGTCACTGGAATCTACTGACCTTGCCTCAAAAGAATTAAAGTGAATTTAATCCTACTACAACCCTCAGATTATAGACACATGTGCTTATCTTGCTAAAGATACTCTGAGACTTTGTCTGTGTCAACCTTATTAATCCAACAGAAAGAGAGGCCTAAGGTTGGTCTCTGCATATGATGGCTATGTAACTTTTCCATCCCTGTCCTTGCCTCTAAGGCTCTCGCGTAGCAAGCAATAGCTCCTTCAACCACGGGAGCCCCATTCTCCATTTGCCAGCACGACTGGACAGCCCATGGTGAAGATAGGGCCTAAGAAGGCAACCCCCTCATCTGCTACGGAGCAGCGGTCCTCCCAGACCCTAGACAGGTACCTACTTAGACCCGAATACACGGTTTCAATCATGCAAGACTGCCCATCAGATCTTGGGGCAAGTGGGGGGGTTTCCCAGCAGCCCCCCCTCGACCCAGCAACTGACCTCTCATCTCCTATCACTGTGGAGGTCCTGGACCTCAAGCTGCAGTCTCTCCTACAGAACTTAACACGAACTATCACACAGGAGGTTGGAAAGCTCGCCGAGGAACTGAGAGGTGAGATAACACATTTAGGTGAACGCACAGACACGCTTGAATCCAAGTTTGATGATCTTCTACAATATGTGCATGCCCTGGAGGAGGACAATGCTTCCCTTAAGCACTCGGTCTCCATGCTTCAATCCCAGAAAGAAGACTTGGAGAATAGGGAACGACGTCAGAATCTGCGGATCAGGGGGGTCCCCTAAAGTATTGGGGACTGAGAGATCCGTCCTTATTTGTTAAGCCTTTTCAACACTCTCGCCCCTATCATTCCGGATATAGATTGGCATCTAGACAGGGCCCATAGATCACTGGCCCCGAAACCTTCTGTGGGAGCCAATCCCAGAGACATCATTGTGCGTTTCCATTATTATGATAGTAAAGAAGCTCTCGTCCTAGCTACACGCAACAAGTCCAGATTGGAGTTCAAAAGGGCAAAGATTCAGTTTTCAGTGATATTTCACCAATTACCCTTGCCAAATGCCGAAATCTCCGCCCAATCACCATGCACCTACAGAATCATCAAGTTCCCTATCTTTGGGGCTTTCCTTTCCGGCTTTCTGCATCCCGAGATGGTACTCAATTTTCCATGTGTGACCTTCAGGAAAGTGAAACTTTCATAAAAAATTTGGGCCTTCCACCACTTCCAGAGGCTGACCTTGCCCCTATTCCTACTACCCCAAGACCTCCTTCTACACCCGGGAGGATCTGGACCCCAACGCAGCAAAAACCACAAAAGGCTGTTTCCACACCTCAACCAGCTTCTTCATCCAGATACCTGACCAGAAGGCCTTCGGGTCTACCTGTGGTTTGTTTTTTTTTCTTCTTCACATGCATCCTTTTTTGGACCGTACCATGAGAGTCATTTCTAAGTGGGGTTCCCCTTTATTCTGCCCCCATGGGCTGTCCACTTGGCTGTCCACTTAGTTCCTAAAATAACTGCTGTGCATTTAGATAAGTGTGGAGGGGGCAGGGACATCTCCTGCTGATTGTGGAGACCACCATGCTCCCCTCCTGGTTCCGTGGCCGAGACCATGGACTCCTGAGCAGTTTTACTCCCTCAGGCACTGATGTCTGTTTTTTTTTGTTTTTCAGGTCTTTTTTTGACCTGGTGTTTTTTTTCTTTTCTCTTTTTTCCAAGTGTTGTTTAGACCTTAGTGGTCCACTACCATTTGGTTTTGTAAAGTTCCATCCCTATCCCCCACCCTACGAGATACACCATGGACTTTTTTTTGCTGACTACTTGTTATGGTTCTGTACTAGATGTGCCTTGACCCTATCCCAGCATTATGGCTTTACAGGTTCTTACCTATAATGTAAAGGGCTTGAACTCCATTCGGAAACGTTGGCTCGCTCTGAAGGAATTAAAGTCCTCTGCGGCGGACATAGTCATGGTCCAGGAGACTCAGTTCAGATCAGGGGGCTCCTTTAAATTTACTGCCAAACATTTTCCGACCTCTTTCATAGCGTCTGATCCCACTGGGAAAGCAGGCATTGCAATACTGATCAAATGCTCCTGCCCTCTACAAATTAAATCCTCCCTTACAGACCCCCTGGGTAGGTTTATTTTTCTGGACTGTGACTATCTCTCCCTCTCATTCACGTTAATTAATATCTATGCCCCTAATTCGGGCCAGATCAAATTTCTCACTGATGTATTTGGTAAACTTGGGAAATATACTCAACCTTTTATGATTGCTGGTGGAGATTTTAATATGACCATGTCCCCCAAGAGAGACAGACACACATTGTTCTCATCTATCCCCCCCTCTAAAGTTGATAGGCAGTCTAAAGCATTCCGTAAAATTATGCGCTCCCACAACTTGTTGAACATTTGGAGAATAAAACACCCCACACATAAACAATACACTTTCTACTCTTCCCCCCCCCCCCCACAAGATGCACTCTAGATTAGACCACATCTTTGTGACGACTCCTTTATTAATGTCCACAGTTTCAGTGGAAATAAATCCCATTACCTGGTCAGATCATTCCTCCGTTCAACTAGATCTCACCCTACTTTCATCTTACACTAAGACCTGCCATTGGCGCCTAAATGACACCCTACTCCAAAACACTGCTATTAGAGACCAATTATCCCGAGACTTAGCAGAGTTTTTCCAACTAAATGAACACTCTGTGGCGGAGGCCTCCACACTTTGGGAAGCGCATAAGGCCTACTTTAGAGGCCAGTGTATCTCTGCGGGTTCTCGTCTAAAAAAAGACGCCAATTTACATAGATCCTCTATTCTTTCTCAATTACGTAAAGCGTAAAGTCGGTTACTTAATTCTCCCACAGTGTCGAGGCTTCGCACGGTCACGTTTTTACGAAATTGCTTAAAGTCCCTTGATCTGAATAGATGCTCCAAATCTCTATTATGGACTAAACAGAAATGAATTATCGAATAAACCTCACAGAATGTTGGTCAATAAACTCAGGCCCCGTCCGTTTAACTCCGTCCCAGATCTCCTCATGCAGGCTAATGGTACCCCCACACACTGCCCACAAACGATGTCTAAGGTCTTTGGAGAATTTTACCAGAAACTTATAATTGCCTAAAAAAAGACCCCAAATACCTCTTCTCCCAAGACAAATTTGATGATTTATTCTCCTCCTTAAACTTACCTAAACTGTCCTCAGCCCAGATCTCTCAGGTCAATGCCCATATCCACTCTGAAGAGTTAGCTGACGTAGTGAAGGCTCTTCCTTCACAGAAATCCCCTGGGCCTGACTGTATCATATTTCTATTACAAAACCTTTCTCCCCATTTTAAGCCCATACTTATTAAATCAGTTTGATTCTTTATTGAAGGGCACTGTTCCTCATCCCCAATTCCTTCACACCCACATCACCGTTCTCCCGAAACACGGTAAATCCCAGACTGTCCCTAATAACTACAGGCCCATTGCCTTACTCAATTCGGACTACAAAATATTTACAAAAATTTTAGCGAACAGACTCACGCATATCCTCCCCATGCTTATACACAAAGATCAGGTAGGGTTCGTGCCCTCTAGGCATGCCGGTGACAACACCAGATGCACTATTGACCTCATTGACTTGTTAGATAAAACGTCCCGCCCATCTCTTATTCTGAGCCTAGATGCACAAAAAGCCTTTGATAGACTCAGTGGCCCTACATGTTCGCTACCCTCACCCGATATGGATTCACAGGCCCATTTGTTGCAGCCCTCCGAGGACTATATTCCTGCCCTACCTCATAAGTGCAATTATCCTCATTCCTGTCACCTTCTTTTTCTCTCAGTAATGGCACTAGGCAAGGGTGTCCCCTATCTCCAATACGCTTTATCCTTTGCCTGGAGCCCTTAGCCGAGACCATAAGGACTCATCCTGATATTTGCGGAGTTTCCCTTAGACAAAGGGAGTATAAGCTGTCGCTTTTTGCCGACGACATACTTCTAACTTTGACAAAACCTCACACCTCTCTCCCTAATCTCCATTCTGTGTTAGACAAATTCTGATTCCTCTCCGGCTATAAAGTGAACACAGATAAAACTGAGGCTCTTCTTATCCACATCCCTACCCCATTACTAACCACACTACAAACCAACTTCCCGTATCATTGGCGCTCCTCATCTCTTAAATATTTGGGCATTCATCTGACCATACCTATCACACCCTCTACCAAGCAAATTATCCCCCGTTCATCTCGGAAATTAACCGACTTCTACGTCAATGGGAAGAATACCCTCTGTCTCTTTTGGGAAGGATAAACGTTCTCAAGATGTCGATACTGCCAAAGTTGTTATACTTATCTGAAACCTTACCTATAAATGTCTCATTGACTCAGCTTAAACATATCCAGCAGGCTTTTCTGCAGTTTCTTTGGCACGTGAGAGCTCACAGGATAGCAAGTTCAGTGGTTTTTGCCCCCCGTATTTCCTAGCTACTCACCTGAAAGCGACCATTTCCTGGACGGCGAGATTTGCATCCAGCAGATGGTCAGAAATTGAACTCAGTGTCACTCGACCAGTGCATTTATGTTCTCTATTGTGGTCAGACCTACACTCATCAATCTCTGAACTGAAGAATCTATGTCTAGGTCCAATGTTATTTACTTTGGCTATTTGGAGAAAATTCTTAAGACAGTTTCCCCTCTCTTCTCCATGCCCTCCCCTTCTTAACATACTATTCAATCCAGATATGCCTGATAGTTTATCCTACGGTCATGTGCACCCGTGGTCGCGGGCTGGCATTTTCCAGCTCCGCAACCTGGTGCACCCGGTAACGAGGAAGCTAACTCCTTTTAAGGAACTCCACGATAAGTATGAGATCCCGCATACACTCTTTTATTTTTATCTACAAATTAAAAATGTCTAAATCCCCAACCTTATTCTTGGAGAAACCTACAGCATTTGAGTTGCTGAGTGCCCAAGGTCCACACCAATCTAATCTTATCTCATCCATATATAAAATTTTACATGAGTCCCCTCCACTCACAATGACCTCTCATAGCTATATGCAAAAATGGGCCTCTATTATTCAAACACCCTTTTCTCTCCCACAGTGGAGAAGCATCTGTGATTCGATCTCTAAATCATCTAGATGTGTAGAACAGAAGGAGACAGCCTATAAAATTCTCCTGTTTTGGTACAGGACTCCAGAAATCCTCCACAAACTTGACCCCTCTCTCTCCCGGATATGCTGGAGATGCCACAAATCTGTAGGCACTCATTATCACATTTTTTGGGACTGCTTGAGGATACGTCCTTTCTGGACCTCGGTTCAGTCCCTCCTACAGGATATATTTAATGTAGATCTCCCCCTAGAACCAGTGACCTACTTACTAGGACTTCCAATACAGGGGTTCCCTAAACATTCTAGAAAGCTGATGACCTTTATATTATTAGCTGCCAAAAGAACGATTCCCAATTGTTGGTTATCCCCCACTCCCCCCTCACAGTTTCAACTTAGACAAAATATTATAAAAGAGTGTGAATGGAGCTGGCGCTGTCTGGAATTAATAAGGAGAATGTGCTAAAGTGTTGAAAGATTTTATATAGGTGTCCGTAAAAAGTCCGTAAAGGTCCGTAAAAATAATTATGTTCAAAATATATAGAAAACCAGTGTGTGAGCAGATAGTGTGTGCGGGTATACTCCCACAGCTAAAAAATTAGTGGTCCGTGAATTCATGTGATATTGTCCGTGATAGTGCCTGTTATAGTGTACTTAAGTGCCTGGTGATTAAAAAATCGACACCCTCATATGGGCGTGTGTGATAGACGAGTGTGTGACCAAAAGATATATAAAACTTGTATTAATAAAAATGCCTGGAAATGCCTGAAAAATGCCTGTGGATATATTTTAGAAAGTTGTGAAATCGTGTAAGAGGAATAATTAAGGTCTGTCGCGGTCGAGGTAAGTGTGAGAAAATATTATAAAACAGATTCAACTTTGACACTCCCCCCTCACCCCCTATTGGTTGTTAACCCTTAGCAAGAAAACC
>BLSH010259961.1:111095-127211 GCA_018402905.1 Glandirana rugosa | reverse complement strand
ACTAGGACCCGAAGGTGATGTATTGCACATCCCTTCTGGGACATTAGCAGGAAGGGGAGATCAGTGAATGCACTTTCACTCATTTTCCTCCCCCAGCAGCATCTGTCATGCCGGCCTATAGTTTGCCAACGATCACACAGAGAGAAAACATGGTGGGGCACGTGGGGGGGGGGGCTTGTCAGATTTACACACACTCCCAGTAGTTCCAGCCTGTGTAACCCCCGCAGCCACCAATGTATGGCATACAGCGGCGGTGTTAAATGGGTTAAAGGGGCATGGCTAAATAAGACCTAAGTTTACTCACTGTATATACTGTACAGCACACATGTGCCATAACCTTTTTACCCACAAAATATGACTTAACCACTTGCCGACCGCCGATCGGCATCTGACGGCGGCAAAGTGGCTCGTTCCCGCAAAACGCCGTCATACGACGGCGGTTGCGGGAACGAGTTTAGTGAGCGCGCGCGCGCCGCCGGAGGTGCGCCCACGCGCTCACTGTGTTTGGGGAGGGCCAGGGAGCGGGTGCGGCGGCTACCCGCGATGGCCCCCCCGGAGCGAAGAAGTGGAGGTCCGTGTATGTAAACACGGACCTCCGCTCTGTGTGAGGGGGAAGGGCTGTGATCACAGCCTTCCTGTACATGAAGGCTGTGACCACTTCCCTTCCCCATATAGTGCAGCCCCCATACAGTTAGAACACGCCCAGGGAACATAGTTAACCCTTAGAGCGCCCCCTGCAGGTTAACCCCTTCACTGCCAATGGCATTTACACAGTAATCAGTGCATTTTTATAGCACTGATCGCTGTATAAATGCCAATGGTCCCAAAAAAGTGTCAAAATGGTCCGACATGTCCGCTGAAATATCGCAGTACCGCAAAAAATCGCAGATTGCCGCCATTATTAGTAAAAAAAAAAAAAAAAAACCCAAAAATGAATTCTCATCATCCGTAAACGCGACCACTTTTGCCCAAACCAATCAATCAACGCCGATTGCGATTTTTTTTATCGCAAATATGAGGAAGAATATAAATAAAAATACATGAATTAAAATAATCCCTATATATGTCTTACTCAACCACTAGTTTATATACTGTATAAACTTCTCTATGATTATATTATGTTTATGTTAAGAAGAAATATATAGGAAAAAGGCACCTAGAAGGGAAGGATGATGAAAAAAGAGAAGGAAAAGAATCAATGAAGCCTAAATAGCTCCAAAATGGCTGTTGCAGTAATTCAATCAAGGAATTGAAACAAATTAGGAGAGATGTTTATGGATCTCTTTAATTGTTTATTTCCAAAACAGATCCACATCATATCTAAAGTTCATACCCATAGGGGTTCTAGTTTGTAAATTACTTTCAATAAATTTTTATTCAGTTTCTTGCAAAATGAACAAAGCCACAAAGTACAATACAATGGTATAATAAGAAGAATAGAGGAGAGCTAAAGTCTTCTTAGCGATTCAAATAACAACTCGACAACTGATAAGGTATACTAGCATTTGTTGTACCACAAAGGACTGTTTCTAGGTAGAACATTCATAAACGGCCAGTCTAGGAACATGTTAGAATCGAATACCTGATGAAAGAAGTAAGTTAGACATCGGGCGGGAATCCCCCTGTCCTGTGGAGGATGTATTGAGGGGCTCTTACCCCCAACGCACCCCATGAAGGGAACATTCTGTGCGGCGGGGGTGAGGGCCTCCCCAACTCTCAAGTCAAAAATTGGTAACTTACATCCTATTGTCAGAGGTAACATTGGAGAGGAATAACTGTAACCAAAAACCCTCTGAACGGGGCTAGCGGCCCTTTGATATGAAAGGCCATATAGGCACTATCCTCAGAGATCGAGCAGTAAATTCAAAAGGGAAAAAGAGGAAAGAGGAAGAAAAAATAAAAGAAGGAGAAAGCTAAAGAGCAAGAGTGAAGCAACCTATGTTGGTCTACAAGTTGTGCCCAGGAATAAAGGATATCCCAACATAGTCCGCCCAGGGTTCCCATATACCCTCGAACTGATTGGTGGTGTCTGCTAGGATGCTGGTTAACTTTTCCTGGGACATGATCCAGGATATTTTCCGAACACATTCTGCAAAAGACACCTTTGGTTTTTTCCAGGATCTTGCAATAACAAGTTTGGCCCCTATTAAGATAAAATGGGCTAATTTTCTGTTAGGTTTAGATAGATTAGGGATGTGGGAGTTTAGCAATGCTATCTCCGGAGTTCTAGGAATCTGAGCTTTGGTCAATTTGTCTATGAGGTTAAAAATTTTTCTCCAGAAGGATCTGATCCTCGGACATTCCCTAGTTTGTAAATTAAATATCCACCAGACCTCATGTTGTAATAGCTTCTGGTGGACATCCCCTCCCGTAGGGGGGGTCTTAATTTTCTCTAGACCATAAAAGAAAAAAGATTACATATTTCCTTTGTGGATAGATTTAAAATGTTTAAATACATTTGTAAGCCCCTTATCTGTAGGGTACTCTGTTGAAGTGTTCACTTATCCTCTTCCTAAGCTCATGCTGGATTAGCTGTTTACCCAGCCACAGTAGTAGCTGGCCACGGGAGTACATAATGCGTAGGATATAACACTCGCTAAGTACAGATACCCTTAGCAGACACCCCTTTTCATTACAGATCTCCCCCTCCTATTCAGCATATGCAGCAGCATTTCACAGACCTGCTTCACAGACTGTGGGATCAGTTTAGAATGAGGGGAAATCCTCCCCTTGTCTTAGTTATGAGACTAGAACAGAAAAGGATCCTCCCCACATGACTCTAAACTGCCACTGTCAGATGAGCAGAAGAGGCACAGTGACATGCAACACACCATAAAAGAATGTCAGTAGGTGGCAACACTCCCAAAGTGTTGGTGCCCAGTGTGGATTGCACCCCCCACCCCCCTTTAATATGCCACTGGTGCTGTGCAAGCTGTTGTTGCTATATAAATGCTGAATAATAATAGTAATATTATAATAATGCACCCTACTATTCCCTTAATAAATTGCTATAGACAAATAATCAAGATTATATAAACTGGCCATTAAGGTTCAACAACAGTTAAGCTTAAACTCACCAGTTAATTCTCTTGAGATATGCTTTTTTTTTCAATTTAGCATTAACACCTGTACACAAGACTTATATATCATTTTCTAACAGTAGAGAGTGGGCTTTCAATTAGGACATGCTTTGGATTCCCATATCCTCCCATGGATTGAAATATATTTTGTGTAATGGATAATTGTCATCCAGTGTCCACAGAAGGACACTGTCAATAACAGGCAACGTTTCCCGGTAAAGGCCCAAAACATTTGTTTCTTTGATGTAGTAGAATATTTAAAAACAATACCCAGACATGAGTAATTTGCTCTTTATTTCACATATTACAACATTTTATTTTCTTGCAGTTTTCTTTTAAGAATACATTACTTATAATGCATTTATGCAGTGCAGCGTATATTACAAAAATTAATTGAAGTGAATAATTACTATGACCAAAAGCTACTGCAGAAAATTCTAGAGCCAAGAAACACAACGAGTCTACATCTTATGCTAAAATGCTTTAGTGCACACTGGCAGGAACGTCTTCTTGGCAGCTTACACCTATACATGCAGTATTACTTTAATTGTTGTACATCTCAATATACCCTGAGCACAATTTACTGCAGCAGCATCTACAGAATGACTTTTTTTATTATAGGCTTTCAGCATGACTGACTTCATACACTCCTTTAGGGTCAAGATTCTCATAACTTTAAAATTAGACTGTGGCTGTAATGAGTATAAAGGGTTACTTATTAGTAGAAAATGTCTTTCTTAGTTTATTAATATTCATAAGCATTGCCTACAAGGCATGAAAAAGGAAACACAATAGCAGTTCCTCTGGTTTGCTGGCATATCTATCCATCCATCTATCTCTCTATCTATATACATGCTTTGAAATGTATTCATACCCCTTAAAATTTTCCACATTTGGTCATATTACAACCATTTTATGTAATAGACCAGCACAAAGTGGCACATAATTGTGAAGTGGAAGGAAAGTGATAAGAGGTTTTCAAGATTTTTTACAAATAAATATCTGAAATGTGTGACGTGCATTTGTATACAGCCCCCCATACTCTGATACTCCTAACTAAAATCTAACTAAAAACCAGAGATTTGTTAGATAACCTTAGTGAACAAACAGCATCATTAAGGCCAAGAAACACACCAGACCGGTCAGGGATAAAGTTGTGGAGAAATTTAAAGCAGGATTAGGTTATAAAAAAATCCCAAGCTTTGAACATCTACAGAGCACTGTTCAATCCATCATCCGAAAGCAGAAAGCGTATGGCACAACTGCAAACCTACCAAGACATGACCATCCAACTAAACTGATAGGCTGGGCCAGGAGAACATTAATCAGAGAAGCAGCCAAGAGGCCCATGGTAACTCTGGAGGAGCTGTAGAGATCCACAGCTCAGGTGGGAGAATCTGTCCACAGGACAACTATTAGTCGTGCACTCCACAAATCTGGCCTTTATGGAAGAGTGGCAAGAAGAAAGCCATTGTTGAAAGAAAGCCATAAGAAATCCCGTTTGCAGTTTGCGAGAAGCCATGTGGGGGATACAGCAAACATGTGGAAGAAGGTGCTCTGGTCAGATGAGACCAAGATTTAACATTTGGCCTAAAAGCAAAATGCTATGTGTGGTGGAAAATGAACACTGCACATGATTTTGAACACACCATTCCTACCGTGAAACATGGTGGTGGCAGCATCATGTTGTGGGGACAGGGAATCTGGTCAGAGTTGATGGGAAGATGGATGGAGCCAAATACAGGGAAATCTTAGAAGAAAACTTGTTAAAGTCTGCAAACGACTTGGGCCTAGGGCAGAGGTTCACCTTCCAGCCAGACAACGACCCTAACCATATAGCCAGAGCTACAATGGAATGGTTTAGATCAAAGCATATTCATGTGTTAGAATAGCCCAGTCAAATTTCAGACCTAAATCCAATTGAGAATCAGTGGCAAGACTTGAAAATTGCTGTTCACAGCTGTTCTGACAGAGCTTGAGCTATTTTGCATAGAAGAATGGGCAAACAAACTATCCCGCCAGCGACACCATTCCACACCTACTTCCAACAGCTTCCAAGCCCTCCATGTAGGAGGTGGGCAACATGGTACCACCACGCTCTTCACCACTACCTCCTTTACTATCCGGGGCTTTGGGATCTACATGGCTGGCCCCACTGGGGCTCTCAGAGGAATGCCCCAGCGGCATGTCCACCCGCAGCATTCCAGCTCAGTCAGAGAAGCACGGCTTGCTCCTTCCACTCCTCATGATGCAGACCGCACCATCTTGCTGGCTGCTTCCAACGTCTCTGCAGGTGAGCACATCCCCCACTCCTTCGCCTCCCAAGGACCTTCATAGAGACTCCCTCTCTCTTAGGGGCACACCGCCGGTCTTCCAACATTGGGGGCTCTCCCCTACCCACCATATGGGCCACTTGCAATCCCTGCCACTGCTGCGGCCTACCCCTACTACCTCTCAGACTCCATCTTCCCTCCCTGGCTCTCCAAAACCACAGAGAGCGCAACGCCTGCAGGAATCAAGCATCCCTTGCTTAGCTACAGTTATCCCTGTGGCCCCCACTTCTCCCGTGGCCGCAAAAGAACCCACTCTGCTCCCCATGTCATCCACACAGTTGAATGAACAAAGAGGGTGGTTTGAACCATGGGAATCACCTTCACAGGCACCTACCCACCATCATAACCTTTCCAGGATTCTGTCTATCCCCACTGCAGATGAACTATTCTCCTGGTGAGAACAATTACACTCTTTACCTACTACTGCTTGGACCTTGAAGAAGGGGAGATACCCTGAAAGCTTGTCCTGAAAAAAATTTGTTAGTGCAAATAAAAAAAAGTATCATGGACAGTACTCAATTTACTCTTTACCTACCAATGATGACTTTAGATTGCTGATCTCTGAAGTCAAGGAGGCCTGTTGCAGTGAGGTTAAAACGCTACTGACAGACTTTCTTTAGCTGGCCACTCGGGTGGAGGATATAGAGGAAGACTTTCAATCTACAAATCTCACAGTCCACTGCGTTCAATCCCAGCAGGTGGAAGATTGCTTCATCCTCCAGGACATACAATGCCATCTCGAAGACCTAGATAACCGCAACCGCCACAACAACATCAGGGTCCGAGGCCTTCCAGAATCCAAAGGTCCAGAGCATTTGAGAATGGTCCTCCAGACCATCTTCAATAACCTACTGGGGTTTCTGCCTCTGCGTTTATATTGAACTGGACAGGGCCCACAGAGCTTTAAAACCTAATGGCTCAACATCAAACCATAGAGATGTCATCTGCAGAGTTCACACGTGCAAGCTAAAGGAGGATATTATGCACAAAGCCCGAGTGACCAGACCAACCCTGTTTGAAGATACTCCCATTTAACTGTTTCCTCTGGATTACTCTGCAAAAGCGAAGACTGCTTCAACCACTCCTCCATACCTTGCAAGATAGTGCCATCATATATCACTGGGGCTTCCCCTTCAGCTTATCGGCTATGCATAATGGGAAGACAGTGGTCCTCTGGGTCCCACAGGACCTACATATGATCTGTGATATTCTGGAGATCCCAACACCTTCCAGGGTGGGATATCATTTCTCCCCCTCCTCTACCTATGGAGTGGCAAAGAGTTCCCTCGAAGAAAGGAGATGACCCCCTGATTCCCTAATCAGGGCTGCTTAGAGCCCTAAGCAGCAGCCGACTTGAGAGACCTTCCAGCCCGGTTACTCTTTTTTTCCCCTTAGGCTTTTAGACCGTATAACGGGAGAACTCCCTGACTTAACGGGCGTAATTTCAATGGAACTTTGTAACTTTGTAAACTGCACTAAATTTTCTCCAGATGTTGCTCTCCCACTGATTTGGCTGAGCCTCATCCTTCGGTTCATTGGCCTCCCATTGGAGCTGCTTGTGGCTGGGGTGTGGGGTCCTGGCACTTGGTTCCCCGGCCCCCTGCCCCGTCGGTGAGCACCCTCCTGTTTGGAACTTTGCAAGCTGTCAAATTCATGTTCTTGATGTTGTTTCTTATTTAGGATTTCCCCCTAGCTTTACACCACTATGCAGCAGGTCCCTGATTCTGCGAAGCACTGGCCACTCAGTTTCTGACACTACCCCCCCCCCCCAGTCTAAGTAGTGATTTTAAGTTCCTTGTATCTTTTACCCCCCTCGGCCTTGCATCGGACGATGGTGGTAATACAGAACACCTGGTTTATTGTTGGACCTCAACCATTTGTTTTGTGGTCTGTGATTTGTTCTTACATGTTTTTCTATCTCTTCTTTCTTTTTGGTTTCTCACTCCTGGGCTCGCAGTTCTATTCACCATTGATGACGTCCTCCGGCTGTATCAGTCCTGGCTCCCCTGGGCTTCAGGGATAGATAAGTATTGTACGCTGCATCACATATACTCACATTACCAATTGCTCACTCTCTACCTCCATCATGGTATGGGTATACTCACATAATGTTAATGGTCTCAATTCGAATTTTAAGAGGCAGTTGACACTGAGAAGCATCAGAGAATCAGGGCCGGAGGTGATATTTGTACAGGAGACACACTTCGATAAAAGAGGCACTATGGCATTCATATTTAGATCTTTTCTCTCAGGGTTCTTAGCTTCTAACCCCAAAAAGAAAGCAGGAGTGGCCATTCTGATCAAAAAGGGATCCCCATTCATGCCCACGTCCTACTCTGACCCCCAGGGGCAATACCTAATTCTTAGAGACAAATGGCAACAAACGGACATAACTTTCTGCAACTTTTATGCCCTGGATGCGAATCAGATGTCCTTTGTCACTAGGGTCTACAATTGCTTATTTAGAACATCACATTCATTTTTGGTAGTGGGGGGACTTTAACCTTCCATTCTCCCCGATGTCGGACAGGACATCCCTTACTAAAAAACTCACCCCTCCACGCCTTTCCCGACAATCCCAGCAGTTTCGACAGATCACTCGTAGGTTTTCTCTGTTTGAAGCATGGCGCGTAGCCCATCCAATGGAGCAACAATATTCCTATTACTCTCATCCGTTACGCACACATGCAAGGTTAGATTACTTTTTCATAAACGCCCCTTCCCTGAGGGCGCTTAGCACAACAGATATGCTCCCTACGTCCTGGTCGGATCACGCGTCAATCTTTTTGGAGCTCAAACTAGCAGCCTGTAAGGTCAGACGTTGTCATTGGCAACTTAATGGCTTCCTTCTTAAAAATATCAGTGCCAGGACAAAGTTGGAGATGTTTGTCATTTTAGAAGATGACCTACAGTGGTCACTCCAGGTTACCTCTGATGAAGAAAAATCCCGAAACACATTAGGAGCCTGTATTGTACCATATTCCATCTGTGGCATGCCATTTATTTAATTTTATCCTTTTGTACCATGTTTTTCTACTTCTATATGTACCAATAAACTTATTGTTTTTACCACACTGTTATCATTTATATCATTCAGTGCCGATATAGTCCCACCCTTGAGGGTTTTCTTTCTTGGTCTATGAATATTATAAGACCTTTCTGACCACACTACTCCCATATATGACTCGACTATTTAATGGGTTTATGGGCAGAGACGAAATTCCAAGGGACATGCAGGCCTCCCATTTGACACTGATACCTAAGCTGGACAAGGACCATACACACACTGTGGAAGCTATAGGCCCATAGCTTTACTGAACTCAGATTTAAAAATCTTTTGAAATTATTATCCTTTCATTTGAATGAGGTCCTCCCCTCTCTGATCCATAAGGATCAGGTGAGCTTTGTCCCCAAGCGCTAGGCAGGAGATAACACCAGAAGAGTCATCAATTTAATAGATATTGTTAACAGACAGAATACAGAGGCACTGTTGCTGAGTTTAGACGCCGAAAGGCCTTTGATAGGCTTAGCTGGCCTTTCATGTTTGTGGCCCTTGAACATTTGAATTTTCAGGGACCGTTCTTCAAGGCAATCAGACACTTGTATGCAGCTCCATCCGCCTCTATTAAAACAACTTTTGCGGCACCCTCCCTTTTACCATTTCAAATGGGACGAGGCAGGGGTGCCCGTCTTGTGTATTGAGCCCCTGGCAGCCCAAATTTGACAGGATCCTAACATCAGCGGGATACTAGTTAGGGGACATGAATTTAAAATCTCCCTCTTTGCTGATGACGTACTCATCACCCTGACTTGTCCGCGCGTGACTCTCCCCAACCTTCATAAATTATTAGAGGAATTTGGAGCCTTGTGTGGCTACAAAGTGAAACCCGCTAAATCGGAAACTCCCCCACTTAATTTGCCTCCTGCGGAGGTATGTCACCTCTCGGAAAATTTCCAATATACGTGGAGAACTCAAGCTATTAAGTACTTAAGGTCCACCTTACCTCCCAATATGAGTCTCTATACGGCGCAAACTTTAAACCCCTTTTCGCATCTATTAGATCTCTCCTGGCTAAATTGAGACATTACCCAATTTCCTGGCTAGGACGCATGGCCTCCGTCAAAATGACGATTCTGCCCAAGATCTTATAATGTTGTCTGACCTTACCAGTGCCTATTCCATCTACACAGATTAAAAAGCTTCAGGTAGACCTCCTAAATTTCGCTTGGAACTACAAACATCATTGAATAGCCCGCCTCTCGAAATGAGGGGGGTTTTCGTTCCCACATCTCCTCCGCTACTATAATGCAGCCCAGCTGAGAGTCATTGCCTCTTGGGTCACACTTTTGGCGTACAATCACTGGACCCAAATAGATAAAATTTAGTTAGCTCCCACACACCGAACAACTTATTGTGGAACTCCTGTGCAGATGTCCCTCCCGCCTCTTTATTACAAACAATGAATCTGCTGCGCAATCTATGGAAGCAGCTAAACCGTACTCATGCTCTCCAATCTGAGGCCTCCCTAGTAACAGCCTTCCTCTATTACCCGAAACTGCCGGACAGCCTAACCCACCATATGATAGCTCCTTGGCTACAGAAAGACCTCTTTCATTATGGGCATCTAGTGAATCCAGTAACAAGGGTATTATTATCTTTTGACGGGCTAAATATGACCTACCCCGTAGCTCCTTTTATAGCTACCTCCAAATTTGGCACTATGCACTTACCTTCGCACCCAACCTTAAATTTTCCAAACCATCCCCATTCAAATGCTTAATTTTATAAACTAAGAGAAAACTGCGCAGCCAATCCTCACATAATTAAATAAAGTGCAAGTTCTGTAAACAACTAATGAAAAAATATAATTTGAATAACAAACCATAATAAATATAAACATGTGCAATATTAACAACCATAAAGTGCAATGTTAGCATCCATAAGGTGCCATGAGAGCAATATAGAGTTACTGTATGTGCAATAAGCAAGTTAAAATAGTGCCAAAAATGAAAGGAGTGTAGGAGAGATACGCAGCAAGACACGGAGACGATTATTTGGTGTAGTGGAATCGGAGGTGCCGTCCTGTTCTCCCCTGTTTAAAGCCCGCAGAGGCTGTCTGCCTGTGAATAGCGTTTGCCTAGAGATATGTAAACAAAGGCATTTTGGTAAGAGTACCTGATTCATATGGCGTTTGGTGACCTCACTCTACCTATATTCATCTTTTTCACCTGGTGATGGAAGCTCTTCTAGCAATCTTATGAAGTTATAGTGGACTTTCATTTTTGGCACTATTTTAACTTGCTTATTGCACATAACTCTATATTGCTCTCATGGCACCTTATGGATGCTAATATTGCACTTTATGGTTGTTAATATTGCACATGTTTATATTTATTATGGTTTGTTATTCAAATGATATTTTTTCACTAGTTGTTTACAGCACTTGCACTTTATTTAATTATGTGAGGATTGGCTGCGCAGTTTTCTCTTAGTTTATATCTGTATTTAGGTGGTACCCTAACTATTGCAGCAACCAGTCCTTTTCACACTTATAAAATGTCTTTAGTCACTAGCGCGGTAATTTTTATATAAATGCTTAATTTTGTCTAGTCCTTCACAGAAGGGATTGACTTCGGATATATGTATATAAAGTCCTAAATTCTTATATGTACTCCAAGGGGAAACATAGCTACATGCTTAAATGGGAGGAAAATCTTGCGGGAGCACTCTCCCTGGAACAATGGAAAACTATATGGTCCCGTGCAGCCAAGAGTTCTTGTACTCTTTATAAAGAAAATACCTACAAGGTATTATTCTTCTGGTACATGACACCATCTCACTTACATGCTATATACCCCCTCAGCCTCTGTTGGTGATGCTTTCGGGATAGGGACACTTTATTTCACATTTATCGGCACTGTCTGTCATTGCAGCCTTATTGCCACTCGGTCCAGGACCTTCTTCACTGATTGCTTGAGGTGGCCATCCCTCTTTCTCCAAGGGTTTTCCTATTGGGACCCCTACCTTCTATATTATCAGGGTTGGCCAAAAAAATAGCTACACATATACTAACAGTGACCTGATGTTTAATTGCCCATTGGAAAAAAAACGTAACCCCCCAACACTAACTGACCTACAGTTGCAAGAAAAAGTATGTGAACCCTTTGGAATGATATGGATTTCTGCACAAATTGGTCATAAAATGTGATCTGATCTTCATCTAAGTCACAACAATAGAAAATCACAGTCTGCTTAAACTAATAACACACAAAGAATTAAATGTTACCGTGTTTTTATTGAACACACCATGTAAACATTCACAGTACAGGTGGAAAAAGTATGTGAACCCCTAGACTAATGACATCTCCAAGAGCTAATTGCAGTGAGGTGTCAGTCAACTGGAGTCCAATCAATGAGATGCGATTGGAGGTGTTGGTTACAACTGCCCTGCCATATAAAAAACACACACCAGTTCTGGGTTTGCTTATCACAAGAAGCATTGCCTGATGTGAATGATGCCTCGCACAAAAGAGCTGTCAGAAGACCTACGATTAAGAATTGTTGACTTGCATAAAGCTGGAAAAGGTTATAAAAGTATCTCCAAAAGCCTTGCTGTTCATCAGTCCATGGTAAGACAAATTGTCTATAAGTGGAGAAAGTTCAGCACTGCTGTTACTCTCCCTAGGAGTGGCCATCCTGTAAAGATGACTGCAAGAGCACAGCACAGACTGCTCAATGAGTTGAAAAAGAATCCTAGAGTGTCAGCTAAAGACTTACAAAAGTCTCTGGCATATGCTAACATCCCTGTTAGTGAATCTACAATACGTAAAACACTAAACAAGAATGGATTTCATGGGAGGATACCACAGAGGAAGCCACTGCTGTCCAAAAAAAACATTGCTGCAAGTTTACAGTTTGCACAAGAGCACCTGGATGTTCCACAGCAGTAATGGCAAGATATTCCATGGACAGATGAAACCAAAGTTGAGTTGCTTGGAAGAAACACACAACACTATTTGTGGAGAAAAAGAGACACAGCACACCAACATCAAAACCTCATCCCAACTGTGAAGTATGGTGGTGGGGGCATCATGGTTTGGGGCTGCTTTGCTGCATCAGGGCTTGGATGGATTGCTATCATCAAAGGAAAAATGAATTGCCAAGTTTATCAAGACATTTTGTAGGATAACTTAAGGCCATCTGTCCAGCAGCTGAAGCTCAACAGAAGATGGGTGTTGCAACAGGACAACAACCCAAAGCATAGAGGTAAATCAACAACAGAATGGCTTAAACAGAAGAAAGTACGCCTTCTGGAGTGGCCCAGTCAGAGTCCTGACCTCAACCCGATTGAGATGCTGTGACATGACCTCAAGAAAGTGATTCACACCAGACATCCCAAGAATATTGCTGAACTGAAACAGTTCTGTAAAGAGCAATGGTCAAGAATTACTCCTGACCGTTGTGCACGTCTAATCTGCAACTACAGGAAACTTTTGGTTGAAGTTATTGCCTCCAAAGGAGGTTCAACCAGTTATTAAATCCAAGGGTTCACATACTTTTTCCACCTGCATTGTGAATGTTTACATGGTGTGTTCAATAAAAACATGGTAATATTTAATTCTTTGTGTGTTATTAGTTTAAGCAGGCTGTGATTGTCTATTGTTGTGACTTAGATGAAGATCAGATCACATTTTATGACCAATTTGTGCAGAAATCCATATCATTCCAAAGGGTTCACATACTTTTTCTTGCAACTGTATATGCCAGGATTAAGGATGTGGAGGTCATGGAATCCCTTTCTGCCCGACTAGTTGATAGGATGGACCTCCATAACGCGATATGGAAGCCTTGATACCTCAGGATAGACCTTCCTTCCTTTCTAGGGATTTCTTTACTCCTGTGTGATAGGACCGGTGAACCCAGGAGCGACAAACCCAGCTGGTTGTCTTCAACTATCGGTACATGTTTATTTATTTCTTTTATTTTCACTCTCTTTTTCTTTCTTTTTTTATTTTTTTTTTCATTTTTATCTCTCTCTCCTCTCAAGTAAATACTGGCTACACTATTGTACGTCACCAATATGCTGTTATATTGTTACCCTGTGCTTGATAGGGGTTCCTTTACCATTTCTAGTTTAAAATTGAGTTGACGTATCCCTCCGAGACATATTCTACACTTTTATGTGTGATGTCAACAGGCTATGTTTCCTGTCCGTTTTTTTCTATTGAATGCTTGTATGCAATCCTGAGAGAATTATTGTTATTCCTTTATTCACCTTTATTTCCAATTTTTGTACTGAAAAATACAAAATTTAATAAAATATTGGCAAGTAAAAAAAATAAAATAAAAAAGAATGGGCAAAAATGCCACTCTCTAGATGTGCAAAGCAGGTAGAGGCATTCCCAAAAAGACTTGCAGCTGTAATTGTATTGAAAGGTGGTTCTACAAAGTATTGACTCAGGGGCACTGAATACAAATGCACGCCACACTTTTCACACATTTATTTGTTATAAATTTTGAAAACAATTTATCATTTTCTTCCACTTCACATTTATGTGCCACTTTGTGTTGGTCTATCACACAAAATTCCAATAAAGTACATTTACATTTTTGGTTGTAACATGACAAAATGTGGAAAATTTCAAGGGGTATGAATACTTTTTCAAGGCATTGTATATATACATAGATATAGAAGGGTACTGTATATCTTATCTTCTGCCCACTGATATAGATAAGCAATGATATTAACTGAAAGCATAGACAATACAAATATTGTATTGTATTTGAAACACTAAAATTACTGGTGTTATAAACAGGCGTTTGATGTGCATTTTTGCTGCTCCCCGAATGTCTAGCAAAGCAGCCTACAATGGACAATATGGGCGATGGCCCGAGCTGTTCACATTTGAAAAACACGTACAGCACGTTTGACGTGCATTTATCAAATATCAGTGAGGTGACAAAAAATGCTTCTCCCCAAATAAGAATAAAAAAACGTGTAGGGTGTCTGGAGTGCACTTTCAATGCTCCTGAAATGCATGTTAAATGCATCAAAAACATGCGCTAATGCTATAGGCGCGTTGCTTCATGCTAATGTCAGCGTTAGAATTTTTTGCACATGTGAACGTAGCCTAACACTTAAAAATCAAGCCTGCAAACAAAATATACAGGCTAAGTATAGATAGACGCTATAGACACTCTTTAGAATTCTGGCACACCACATGCATCACAAATGTCAGTACCAGTGTCTATACTGGAAACGTGGTCCTAGGTAACACAGAGTCTCATAAAATTACAAACTACTGTAAATGTTACTAATCCCCCTACCCTGCCACTTCACTGTCACACAGACAGGTGTAACTGCCTCAAAGGTTTGCTGTGAGGAGGGCAGAGACTGAAGGGTAACTCAGATTAGTTCCCCAACAGGTCCACCTTCCTGGTGAATAACAGTGGAAGACATTGGGCAAATTCAATAGCTACAAACATAAAAGTGCAGTGCTAACACAATGTACTGATGACCATGAATCCGTGAGAGTACATAGAACATAGGTAAACAGTGAGTCCATAACAGTTGATATAAAATTGATGGACAGTGGAAGCGGATTGGAGAAAACAGCCAGAGCAGACCTCCAGTATGCGGTAGGTGCAAATAACGCACACAATAAGTGTACATAGAGTGCAAAAGATCCCGTCCACCAGAAATACTCCTAGCCTCTCACCTCCCTGATCCGACCCTGTTCGGATCACAGCGCTTCACACACCCTCCTCTTATTGTGATATAGGTAAAACCAATGTCGTAGATTCACATCAAGCCTCTCTCCATAATGGTCACTGGTCTTGTAGAGATGACTTCCAGTCAGGACCGTATGGAAGAGAAAAGCAAAGGATCTAGTGCTCACTGTATAATACTGTTTATTAAAGCCAAAAAAGATACACTTACATTTAAAAGCACTTCTGGCCAAGTGCAAGCATCAAGTGCATTCATTAATACAAGCGGTCAGATGTGCTGGAGCCGCCGATCGTACTTCCGAACGGACTCCTTGCTGACAACTGCAGATGGCGTGGTGCGTGACTCCTCCCCCCTTGTACGGGTTACGTCCTGCCTGAAGGGGCATGGACTTCTTCAGCTAGGGGTGTCATCACGCTCGGAGATCATATGTTAAATAGAAAGATCCCTAGCCGAGGTTGCTACAACAAAGCCATAATCAAACGGCAATGTCAGCACAACCTACAGAGGGCAAAGTTCATGCTCCCAATCTACTAATAGCCAGGGAGTATCAAAAAAGGAAGAATATTACATCTTAAAGGGAACAGCCCTTAATAGATATCATCCGTTTAAAAAACTGATCATATCAGGTTGCAATAAAAGGGCCATTAGCCTCATATATATATATTACAACTAGAGTTGAGCGAACTGTAAAGTTTGGGTCCGTACCAAACTTTTGGGTGTCCGGGACCCGGACCCGTACCCGGACTTTTAAAAAAAAGTCTGGGTTCGGGTCCGGGGTTCTGGTATTTTATTCCACATGTTGAAAAACTGCCAAGGGCAGCCAATCAACAAGTGTTTCACTGGTTTTCCCTAGAAGCCATCAGAGCCATTCCTTACCGAAGATCCCTTTTGGTCACTTTGTGAACAACTAACCGACGGGAACCGTCAAAAAGTTGTACACCTTATTTTATGGTCTTGGGGCCTGGGCTTGGG
>BLSH010259961.1:42076-61507 GCA_018402905.1 Glandirana rugosa | reverse complement strand
AAACTTTGGTAAATGACAACTGACAGAGTGTTGGAGACAACCATCAAATAAGGTTAGTAGTTGGTGGGAAAGTCATTTTATTATAAAAGATTCTAATCAAAACTTGAAGGGGGGTCAATCAAACTCCAGTACAGGGGCACAAGAACTAAAACCAAAGTATAACTTTTCTGACGGGAGGACTTGGAATAAGTGGGGGAACTACATAAATTTCCAAAGTTAGTACAGAGGGGAGAGGGAAGAAAGGAGGTCTGACATGTATAATTCAAGGACTTCAGCGAGAACTATACAAAATAGGGGGTCTGGAAAGTGGCAAAAACAATGGGCAGAGAAACTGGGGGGAAGTTCAAAACTAATCTTAGAAAATATTATTTTACTGAAAGGGTGGTTGATGATTGGAATAAACTACCAACAGAGGTTGTGAGACAGTCAACAGTAAATGGTTTCAAACTTGCTTGGGATAAACATAAATCCATAGTCAGACAACAAGGTTAATGTAAAAAAATATATATATAAAAAAAAAAAAAAATAATAAAAAATAAAAAAATAAATAAAAAGGGGCAGACTCGATGGACTACTCAGTTTTTTTCTGCCGTCAATTTTCTATGTTTCTATTAATAAAGCTTAATTTTTATGTTTTTTTTGGGGGGGAGGGGGGGCTTCTTACACATCACTTTAAGGACCAGACTTTGAATATTCTTTTAAAAATTTGTCGCAATAGTACATATTCAATTACTTGTTTGCACATTCCATCTTTAAAGTATATACATACTCTATATATTTTTTTCTAAACACACATTTTTTGAGTTCTGACACCTCTAGAATTATTGGGTTCCAAATCCCCTCCATTCTGTCCCCTGCTGTTGCTCTCCCTCACCCTGCTTCTATTTCAATGATATACTGTGTGTTCCCTTCTCTGTCTTGCATTGTATCATTGGATTTGCTGAGGATTACTGTGGGAGCACACAGAGAACATTTGATTTCAAGAGCTGAGTCGTGTGACTATCAGGGGCTACATTTTTAAACTCAACAGTGAGAGCTGCTATATGAGTCAGGAGCAAGCACTGGCCAAGGGGATACCAACAGAGGATCTGGAGTTATGGTACTTTAGCTACTGAGGCTAATGCCATCGGATCTAAAATGGTGGCAACCACAACAGTCTGCAGTTTGCTAGATAGCCCTCACAACTGAGAATACTTTTTAAGTTTGTTAAACCAACTACTTAAAGTATTTTTTTTCTTAATGGAGCAGATGGTGATAAGGTCTCTTTAACACCAATGGATACCAAATGAATGAAGTTAGTCAGAAATCAGCTATAGCTATCGTAGCTATCAGAGTGAAATGTTATATGCAGGTACTGGGCTGACGTATTATAGGCATGTAGCATGGAAAGCCATTAGAATTAGACATCCATCAAGATCATGTATTAGAGTAAAGGCAAACTTGTTGTCCTGTTAATTAATGGGTCCTGTAAGGGTTTACATGTAAACAGTCAAACAAAGAATTGTAGGTCCACTTAACCATGACAGGTTCAAGGCTTTTCTTCCCACATTTACACACCTCAAAGGTAAAACAGGAAAACATTGCTCCCCAGTGGGGGGGGGGGGGGATGGGTTCTAAGATAACAAAAAAGGACAGGGCTACTAATCATTTCCTACTCTATCCAAAATTTTGAAAAAAAAAGTTGTTGTTTTTTTTTCAATACTTTATTTATTTCCATCATACAGGGATACAGTAATATCTTAGATCACACAGTAAGTGGCAGATAAGTAATTGCATTGTGAATAGGCTAAAAAGCCTGACAAAGATGTTTTAATAGGTATATTAACAGTTCAATTCTCTCTCATCTGAATAAGATATTGTGAGGGTACTGCACTCCGCATGATGGTATTATTGTAAAACACCACGGAAAAGCGGGAAAAATAAAAACACAAAAACCCAAGATACAATAAGAGAAAAAAAAAAAGGGCGGGGGGATACGGTTGAGGGAGACGAAGGAAGATGATAGGAAATTAAAGGAAATGAAAGGAGATAAAAGGAGATAAACATCCCCGTCGCACCTCCGCCCCAAAGCCCCCGCCGCAATAGTCATGCTGGGTAGCTTCATAAGGAATCAGCCGAGTAGGTCTCTGTATTCCTCTGAATAGACAAACTCATGCCAGTAATACCACTTCCTGAGAAATCGTTCCCTGGTTCCTTTCACAGTAGACACCAAGTCCTCAATTTTGTTCACCTCCGCCACCTTTCCCAGCCACATAGCGATTGAAGTGGTCTGCGTCTGTTTCCAAAGCTGCGGGATACAGCTCCTAGCCACAGTGATCAGGGTGGGCAAGATTGACTTTCTGTACGATTTACTCGGGAACCGATGGTGATGTATCAAGAACAAAGCGGGATCTCTGACCAATTCATGGTCCGTAAATTTTGGAGTAATTCTAAGGACATCGGTCCAAAAAGGCTGGAGTAACCTGCAGAACCAGAAAACGTGGAGTAGAGAGCCTGGCTCCTCCCCACATCTCCAGCAAGTGTCAGGGCACTGAGGAAACATCTGATGGAGCTTTACGGGTGTGTGATACCAGCGTGTCAATATCTTGAAGTTTGCCTCCTGGTGATTGGCGCACAAGGAGGTTTTATGGGCGAAAAGAATAACTCTTTCCGCCTGTTTGTTGGAGAAGGCAATACCCAGATCCCTCTCCCATTTCGCCAGAAATGGCAATTTGAAGTCTCTTGGAGGGGCTACCAGGGGGTTGTATGTCTGAGATATGGTGTGTCGTGCGGGTGACTTATCAACACACATAAGTTCAAAGGAGGTAAGTTGTCTGCAGTATAACGTCGGCGAGGGTAAAGACCCTAGATAATGCGCCAACTGAACCTTTTGCCAAAACAAGAGGGTATGCAACCGGGGGTCTTCCATTATTTGCTGTCTGGAGAGCCAATTGCCATTTGAGATGAAGTGTCTGGCTTGAGACATGTTGGCATCCCTTAAGGTGGATACTATGGAATCGTGCCACCCTGGGTCAAACTCCGGGTTGCCCACTATGGGGGTAAGTGGTGACGGACACGGGGCGATCTCTGATTCCCGAAACAGTTTGGAGCATTGGTGCCACGTCTCATCCACCGTGGGGTGGGGCATCTTTTCAGACGTCCTCCCTCGGGCACATCATGGCAGCGTATCTAGCGGGAGATTGACCAAAGCTTGTTCAATCAGCACCCACTGTTTATGGGCCCCATGTTTGCACCAATCAAGTGCTCTTGAAAGATGTCACGCCACCAAGTACAGACGGACATCCGGCAGTGCTATTCCTCCCATCAGTTTCGGCAACTTAGAAGTGATTGGGCGACCCTAGGGGGCTTCTGCTGCCACAAAAACTCTCCGAAGGTCTTGGTGATAGTCCGGATGAAAGATTCGGGAACACAGATTGGGAGCGCCTGTAGAATATACAAGATTCTGGGCATTATGTTCATTTTGAGTATGCTACATCGCCGAACCACGAAAATAGGCCCGTTTGCCATCTCAAAAGATCTTTTATTATATCTGCCAGCAAAGGTGGAAAATTCAGCTTAAAAATGTTGGCTACGGTGTTTGGTAGCTTGATTCCCAGATACTTAATGTGGGAGGGTGCCCACTTGAAGGGGAAATGCGACTTCAGAAGGGATAACATTCTTGGAGGCAACGACACTCCCATCGCCTCCAACTTCTGGCAATTGACCCGGAATGAAGAGAAATTGCCATAAATCTGGAATTCTGACAATAGATTTGGCAGCGAGATCAGGGGTTTCGCCAGGAAGAACAGCAGGTCATCGGCGTATGCTGCAATTTTGGGACACAGCCCCAACCCCACATTCATGCCTGAGATGTCTGGGTTAGCCCTGACTCGTCGTAAAAATGGCTCCAGGGTCAATATAAAAATCAGGGGCGACATGGGACATCCTTGTCGGGTCCTGTTAGAGATCTTAAAAGAGGGCGACAGAAGGCCGTTTACTTTTACTTGAGCAGTCAGATGCGAGTATATAGCCCCTATCCAGTTCATCATCCGCTGTCCTAGGCCAAGACACCGCAGGGTCTCAAACAGAAAGGGCCAGCTGACCCTGTCAAAGGCCTTTTTGGCATCCATAGACAGGATCAGCATTGGGTTACCACGGTACTGTGCAGCGTATAGAAGGTTGACGGCCTTAGTCGTGTTGTCCCAGGCCTCCCTGGATGGCACGAAGCCCACCTGGTCCGAGTGTATCAATTGTGGTATCTCTTCCAGCATCCGGGTAGCCAAGATTTTTGTGAACAATTTAAGGTCCACATTCAAAAGGAAGATGGGACGATAGCTTTGGCACTGTAGAGGGTCTTTCCCTCCTTTTGCTATAACCCCTATATGGGCCCGTAACGTGTCCGCTGGTAGACCCGAACCAGCTCCCGCTGCATTGTACGCCGCCAGAAAGTGATGCGCAAGAATGAAGAGTTTGTAATACAAAAGGGTGTACCCATCTGGACCAGGCACCTTTCCCAGTTTTGTCTGGGATATTGCAAGTGTCAGTTCATCAGCAGTGATCGGGGTCTCGAGATCCGCCAGATCTTCGTCCAACATCCTGGGAAGGCCGGATTGGGCTATATAGTCTCTTATGGCTTCTGTCCTGGACAAATCTCCCGACCCCGCCCCCTCCGGCGATAAATTATAAAATGTAGCATAATATTTCTGAAAGATATCAGCAATATCTTCCATTTTATGCCTTTTTTGTTGTCTGTCGTCCATCATCTTGGGTATAAACGAACTTGCCCTCTGGTCCCGTAGGGCCCGGGCCAAAAGCTTACCGCTTTTGTTACTATGTTCGTAAAAGGAGCGTCTGCACTTCGCAATAGACGCCTTTGCTCAATCCAGAGCTAGGGACCGCAACTGCTGTCTAAGCATTGTCAGTTCTGACAAGGTCTGTTTCGCCATACTCTCCTTGTGAGCACTCACCAGGGTTCTGATTTTTTTGAGCAGATCCCCCTGCTGTCTCGTCTTCTCCTTCTTAAGGCTCAAGCCCAATTTGATCAGAATACCGCGGGCGTACGCCTTTTGGGCTTCCCACACCATCTCTGGTCTACTATCGGGGCCTGTATTTTCCAAAAAAACAAAAGCAGGTCCTTCGTGACCTCCGTCTTAACTTCTGGAGTCCGTAAGAGGGAATCATTAAGTTTCCAGGACCACGATCGCGAAATTGGGGAAAGTAGATCCACCTCTACCATGATCGGAGCATGATCAGAAACCGTAATTGTGCCAATAGAGGCCGACTGCACCCGAGACAGCAGGGAGTGCGGGAGAAGTAAGAGGTCAATCCTGGAGTAGGAATCGTGGGGATGTGAGTAGAACGTATAGTCCCGGACCTCAGGGTGGAGAACGCGCCAGGCATCGACTAGATGGAAAGTGTGGAATGATTTCTTGAGCCTTTTCAGTTTAGCGTAGGAGACCTGCAAGGCCTGTCTGGAATTATCCAGTACCGGGTCCATCGTGAAGTTCATATCTCCGCCTATTATAACTGCCCCTTTGGCAAAGTCTCCTAATTTGGAGAAAATTGGTTCCACATAAGCGATATGATTAGAGTTGGGTAGGTAGAGGTTGACCAATGTAACTCTATGGCCCCCAATAGTACCTTTCACAAAAAGCACCCTACCTTCTGCGTCGGCCCATTGATCACACAAAACCCATTGAGTTCTGTGATGCAGCAGTATGCTGACCCCACATGAACTCCGAGGAAGTCTGCTATTGATCAGACGAAACGCGTCACATTCACGTCACCTGACGGTCTCTGTGATGCGCCTGGACCCGCCCCCCCGCCATGTGAATGCTCTATCCTCGCTCTGTAACTGCTCTCTGGTGAGCCGGAGCTGAAGAGATACTTCCATGCCTCAGTGGAGACAGGAAGGAGGAGGTTCCTGAAGGGAGACTTGCAAAGGGAATATACAGTCTCGTGAGGCATCCCGTGAGGTACCCCGCTCTGCCAGAGATGCCGTCTGCCAAGTGAACGGTGAGATCTACCTTTGTTGGTGCCCTGTTTCCAGTTATATGTCGAATGTTCACAGCAACTAGCAGCTGATTTAGCCGCAGCTTTGAATTTGATGATCCATTCCGGGCTAGTCCTGGATCTACGGTGACCATCAGACTGCGCTACTGCTGTTCTCACCTGAGTGGTTATTCATACATCTTAATGTCCATTTATGCCTGACGGACTCTCCTTTGACCTTGGGGAGATATCTTGTACTGGACTCAGCAATTGACTGCCTTGCTTGAGACTGTAGTGACGTGCAAGCCTATACCGGCCAACGCACCTGTACCCCCCCTCCCATGCTCCCTCCTTGCTTCCCAAGTCACTCCAGGACTGTGCATCGGCAGCATTCCATCTTACTAGTCACCCTTGCTCCCAGATAACCAATTGCCCACCACCTTCCCAACCATTGCCTATGAGTATTGTCTCCCTGGTTTATTTGATTGGACATTAGTTGTGGTAGTTTATCTGGTTGTATGTGGTTGGCTGAAGCGGATGGTGTATGGGTGTTAGACGCGTCTATGTTGATACTTGACAACGTTGTCAAATTTTTATTTTTATTACTCCAGTGGTTGTACGCATTTTTTCTATTTAATCTATAATAAAAGTTATGTTTTACTAAATGCTTTTGGCTCTTAGAGATAAGTGCCTTGGTGATCTGTAATCGCCCCCTTTTTTGCTGACCCCACATGACTTGGAATTCGGCGAACAGCCATGGTATGACATAGGAAAGGTGCAGTTGCGGAGTGTGGGTATTTTGTCGGCATGGAAATGTGTCTCCTGGAGGAAGCAAACACTGGCCTTCAAACGTTTCAAGTCGGCAAGCACCATAGAGCGCTTCTCTGGAGTATTCAAGCCTTTTGTATTTAAGGAAAGGAGACGGATTGGCTCCCTTTGAGCGGGGTTCAGCCTCACCTCTGCAGGCATGGCTCCTCAGGCCGGAGGCGCAAAGGGGACAAGAAAGGGGTTAAGAGTCAAGAATGAGGAGTACAGGTAGAAGAGTAAGGGGGAAGGAAAGAAAAGAAAAAAAAAATAGAAAAAAGTTCCAGAACTTCTACGCAGTATGCGTAGGTGAGACCTCGTCTCAATGCACCCCGCTGGTCCGACGGAGTGGAAGTAAAAACAAAACCCCCCCTAAAAAGGCCGGCCGTACCAGAGGGTGTTACCCTATGTGAGGGAGAAGTGGGTCACAGCGGGGAGCCTTGGCTCCCTATCCCAACCAAAAACTCAAAAAAACATTAGAAAAGTACAATATGCAGTATGCAAACATAACTAGTAAATGAAAGCCATATTATTATAACACAATGTACGGGGTCTCCCATGATCACCTCTGAACTGGATAGTGCTAACCCTGGTAAGAAAGAAAAAAATAAGCTGTTCCTATCACTGACCATCAGCTAGTCCTCGCTAAACCACGGGAGCCTGCACACTGTGAATCCTATAGGGGGTGAAGAGGGAAAAGAGGGAGAGGCGGGGGGACCAGGGATGGGGCATGGGAATCCCGGAGTGGTCCAGCAAAATAGAGGCCCCCCAAGCACCCACAGTACAAAAGCGGACCTCGAGGGGATGGAGAACAGGGGGGCTCCCGCTAAAATAACTCCCCAGGCATCACCCATCACATAACTAGTGGGCACTACCCCACTCCGCTAGAAAGTCCCATGTCCCCTAGCCCTCGTGCACATACGGGAGGTCACGTGCGGGGTAGTCGGCAGCGCGGCGGACAGACCCAGAGCAAGGGAGGTGGACTCAAAAAGTTTTGTTTTTCGATACCTTTAAACCCTCAATTGCTTTCTTGCCTGGTGAAAACTGAGTATGGAGTGATATCTTGAACTCTCATTCTCTTTGACCTGGATTTAAAGTACAAAACAGCAAAGTGGGCATGCTTCCCACTACTGGACCCTGGCATTTGAACATAGGATGGCAGAATGCAGAGGCCCAAGAGAGAACAACTATGGTTTCCGAGTAATGGTTGAGCCAGATTTCCACATGACATCTGCGTTTAACACCTGTGTTTGATGACTTGATGTGATGCTTGATTCTGTATCTCTGATACTGAAGGGTTTTCACATGGAAAACACTTGTTACTCTGCACTGTGCTGACTTGTTTTACTTTTGTTGTATTCCTTTTTGAAAGCCCTTTTGAATTGACTTGAATGGCCAATTTTAGGTCAGCTCAACCTAAATGTAACACTTTTATTTAGTTCACTGCAATGTAATTCTAACACAAACAATGGTGGTTAAGATTAATGAATAAAGGATAAGTTCACCTATACAAAAAAATAAATAATAATAAATACACATTTTTTTTGCAGGTAAAATAAAATATGCATTTATATTTTTTTTCTAGGAACCTGTAAAGCATTGTGCCCACGATCAGCAGTTCCTGGGTGTAATGTCACGCTCCTGCAGACTGTCTGTGTAGCTGTGTTTCCATACCTCCAATAATGGCAGGCAGTTTCTGAATGACAGGAAGCTCAATTAGTTACCTAGAGTTTTCATCAGCTCCCTGGTAGTTCATTGAAAACTACAAGATGTCAGCCTCAAAGGATGATGGTTCTTGTATAGAGTTGAGCGGACACCTGGATGTTCGAGTTTGTCGGGTTCGGCCAAACTTTATGAAAACGTTCAGGTTCGGCACCGAACTCGATCCGAACTTGAGCCCGGACACCGAACCCCATTGAAGTCAATGGTGACCCGAACTTTTGGGCACAAAAATGGCTGTAAAAAAGTCATGGAAAGGGCTAGAAGGCTGCAAAAAGAAGCAAAATGGGGGTAAGAGTATGACAAGTGCCCTGCAAACAAATGTGGATAGGGAAATACCTTAAAATGACATAAAAAAATAAAAAATTGGAGGAGGAGGAGGAGGCGGTGGATGTGGAGTAGGAGCCTGGAGGTTGAGGAGGCGGTGACCGTGGCGGTGTAGGTGGAAATGGTGGGGTCTAGGACCTCATCATCCTCCTCCACATCATCTTCCACCCACCCTTCACCACTGCCCTCCTTGTCAGTCTGTACACTGTTGAAAGCTGCAGCAATTGGCACCTGTGTTTCGTCATCATCAGAGACGTGCTGCGGTGGTGTTTCCATGTCCTCATCCTGCAACAGAAGTGGTTGGGCATCGGTGCACTCAATGTCTTCCACTTCTGGGGCAGGGCAATGTGGATGGCCCATGGAAAGCACACCAGGAGAGTCATAAAAAAGCATAAGAGACTGTTGTATGACTTGAGGCTCAGACTGCTTGGCTGATTTACAAGGGGCTGAGGTGAAAGACAGATGGCCTACCAGAGGGAGGGCCTCCCTGCAGAGGGAGTGGACATCTTTGCTGTGTGGATTCTTCCGGGTTCGCGGCTCCGGCACTGTGACACATCACTCCGGAGCATGCACAGGAGCCCGTCTTTCCGGCGGACTTTCCAGCAGGGTCCGGCGCTATGCGCGGGCCTCCGCCGGGACATCACTGCGCATGCGCCATGACATCAGCGGCTGCATTGCAAGTGGAATATCTCCTAAACCGTACAAGTTTAGGAGATATTCATTTTACCTACAGGTAAGCCTTATTATAGGCTTCCCTGTAGGTAAAAATCACTTTTGAGGGTTTACAAGCACTTTAATTGATTCACAGGGATCTGTGAATGAATGACGTGGCCGTATGGGCAGAGCCTCACACGGCCACACTCTTTTCATACCTCCCAACTTTTTGAGATAGGAACAAGGGACACATATTAGGAAAAGTATGTAGGCTTAGGACACAACCCCTGCCATGCCCCCTCAAAGGGGAATCATACAAAAAAAATGATTAGCTAAACCCAGAAGAGCTTTATTTTGCCACTACTATTCCTTTATATTGACTTTTGAAATTTACATATGTAGCAATTTAGACACTGGATGAAAGGTTTACCACTGTGAAACATTTTTTGAAAGATAAATAGTGCATTTTATATACAACTATATAGATCAGACCAAAATGAGGGACAAATTATGAGAAAAGTGAAAATGTTCTAGGACAATTGATAGGTTGAAATAAATTCAAAACACATTTTATGTTTTTATTTTATTTTATGGCATGACAGAAAATAATGAATGCAAATGTTTAAACCTCATGTTAAGGTTTAAACCTCATTATAGACCTCATTATTCGAGGATCCAAAGCTTCACCAGGAAGCACATATTTCCTATTTTCAATGTGTGGATCACTGAGCAGAATCCATTTTGTGGTATTGCAGAGGCCAATAGGAATCTAATATCAAGTACAATTTAGAAACAAATCTGTCCTTTTTCAACAAAGTAAAAGAGAAAGTATATGAATGTATATGAAAACATAAACAGTATATATCAGATATACATCGGTTGCCCATGTATGGATTCTTCAACATCAATATGAATAAGCAAAAATACCAAGCCACCTGGCTCCCGGCCTTGTTGGCAGCAACACTGCTCTTCTTAGCAGTGCCTCTGACTGTGTTGTCCAGCTCTACTGGTTCCTTTGGCTTTCTTAGGCTATAGTCCTGACACCCTGATTTGAGCCCACCTGACTCCTGGAATGAGACCTCCTGTCTCCTGGCTATTTGGTGGGGCACCTCTGACCCCTGGGTGAGACCTCCTGTCTCCTGGGTAATAACTGGGGCTCCTCTGACCCCTGGGTGAGACCTCCTGCCTCCTGGGTGCTGGTTGGGGCTTCTCTGACCCCTGGGTGAGATGTCCTATCTCCCACACTGGGAGCTGTATCTAAACTGGAGCTCTGAGCTATCCCCAGGTTTCATTATATAACACCCTGCACACCTGTGTACTCAGAAAGGCTGCAGGCACCTAGTAAAATCTGAACACAGGATTGAAAATTTTGATCCATAACTACAGAGTCTAGAGAAAACCAAAAACGCTGCCTTATCTACTCATAAATGATAGTTCAGAAATTACAGTCCAATATAAAGTTTACCACAGGGGTCTTCTCCAGCTGCAATTCAAACACTAGAAGATGCCAAGCCACCTGGCTCATAAGCTCACTGAGCTTCAATGGCAGTACCATGCTGCACCTCTTGCCACTCTCTCTCTGACTGTGTTATCCAGCTCTTCTGGATATGTGGCTCTCTAGCCTTTAGTCACAGCACTCAGATGCATAGCTCAACTCTTGCCTGTGGATTGGGGTTCATCTGACACCACAATAGGAGCTGCTCTGACTCCTGAAACTTCATCCCAGAAGGAAGCCTCTTCTAAAGATGATGCACAAAAAAGCCTGCAAACAGTTTGCTGAAGACAAGCAGACTACGGACATGGATTACTGGAACCAAGTCCTGTGGTCTGATGAGACCAAGATAAACTTATTTGGTTCATATGGTGTCAAGCATGTGTGGCGGCAACCAGGTGAGGAGTACAAAGACAAGTGTGTCTTGCCTACAGTCAAGCACGGTGGTGGGAGTGTCATGGTCTCAGGCTGCATGAGTGCTGCCAACACTGGGGAGCTACAGTTCATTGAGGGAACCATGAATGCTAATATGGTTAATGCAGTGCTGGAAAATAATGGTGGCCACACAAAATATTGACACTTTGGGCACAAATTTGGACATTTTCACTTAGGGGTGTACTCACTTTTGTTGCCAGCGGTTATGACATTAATGGCTGTGTGTTGAGTTATTTTGAGGGGACAGCAAATTTACACTGTTATACAAGCTGTACACTCACTACTTTACATTGTAGTAAAGTGTAATTTCTTCAGTGCTGTCACATGAAAAGATATAATAAAATATTTACAAAAATGTGAGAGGTGTACTCACTTTTGTGAGATACTGTCTATCTATCTATCTATCTATCTATCTATCTATCTATCTATCTATCTATATATATATATATAGTGATTTTCAGTATGGTCACCATAAACAGCATATGACAAGAAACAATAAAGTAGGAAAAGGACAAAAGAACAAGGGCAAAAAGTACAGACAATGGAAAAAGAACTTGGGAACATCTCACAGAATTTAATAAAATGTAATCAGTACATCATTTATCAAACACAGAGAACATGGCAGTTCAGAGCAATGTTTATCAATTGGAAAAGGCAGGATTATTTATAAATTCTGATCAGGGAAACCAAGTGGCAGTATGAGAGTTAGATCTGGTACTGTATCTGGCTAAGACATGCTTCATCGTCATTTAGTTGGCGCAAGCAAGGATAAGTTGGTTTCCAAACCAAGTATTTCAGCAGTGGCATGGTTTTCAGATGGAATGCTGGAATGTCAGAATGATGATAATGAAAGAACAAACTGAAAGGGAATTTAAATAGCTTGGGTGCCTTCCTTCTCTGATCTCAGACTGACTGACTGACTGAGCTTTAAAGGGGAAGAAAACCCTAACTATAACTATTCCTAAAAATGTTCCGTCCCCCTACTCCTACCTAGCCTGCCTATTCTGCATTAAAAACGATGTGTGCACTTACCTATTTTCAATCAACTCCGATCCAGTCACTTAATCTTGCACCTCTGTATAATGGAGCACTTGACAGCAGCTCTGAATTTTGGGTGTGTGCTCCCTTCTTTTCCCTGCAGCAGCTGCTCACTGACACAGGGAAGCCGGAGCTGTGGTATCACACGACGGGACCGGCCTTGATTAGAAATAGCTAAATACACACATCTTTTTTATGCAGGTGAGGCAGGATAGGAAGGAACATTTTTAGAATATTTACAGTCAGGCTTTTTTTCCACTGTAAAGCCCTGTTCTGGGCAAATATGTATGCATAATACACTAGCTATTTCAAACAACCAGCAAATTTTTCCACTCAAAATTGATTGGCCATGGATGTCTGTTGTTGTATGAACGTGCCTATAGACACAGACATGATATATTGAAGCAGTATGTTAGTCAATAAGTTAAAATGTTTACATTTCCAGTGCTGTAAAATGTGCAATATGTTCATGGCATTATAGTCTTGGAGATATTTTAAGAATGGCAGCTGAAAATTCGCTACCCATCCTGGAGTACGAATTTCATCAGGCAAGTTTAGGCATCCATATTTATTATAGAGGAATAAGTGAATTTTGGGAGGTCTACTTCAGCAGCTATTCAATTCAAAAATCAATAGCTTCACCTGGTTAAATTTTTAGTTTGTTATATTCACCCAGTGTTCTGTTTTTGCTGTATTTATTCCAAAGTAGAGAATATTTTTCTATAACCACAACACTTTGGTGTGAGATGACAGGATTGTTACTGTCATGTCCCTGTTTGGAGTAGGACTTGATGAGAGGACTTCCCTTGTGGCTGAGTGCCGAGCACCCCTGAAGGTGTTAGATGTAAGTGACAGCGGCCTTGTTTTATAACATGGCTTTGGGTTGCTTTTATTGTTAATTTTTTTTACTGTTGATCTGATGTATGTGAAACCCATAATAAACGACTTCACTGTATGGACATGTATTCACGGTGTTTGGCATTGGTTTGTGAGCATACATACAGAGTACTACTACCCCCATTGGAGGAGAAGTGTGGAGATGATTGTTCCTGTGGAGACGGTGACTGAGGCCTGCACAAGTCTATGGTTGATGTCTTTAAACGGCTTATAATCTGGCAACATATACCCGTGGTGAGTGCACATTTCATAAGTCTGGTGAATAGGAGCTCACATGGTGATATATTTTATGGCTTGATGATGCATATGGATTTTCATTTTCTACACTCTTGGACCATCACAAGAACTTTATGGACTTTTCATTATTAGAGATTGATGCATGTGATTTTGCATAGCGACACTGTACATTCTATTATAATTTAGGATTGAAGTGCTGCATTTATTGTAAATAACATAATAATATATATATATATATATTATTACTAATAAATTACTCATATACAGTATCTACTTCTTTTGCTAGCAGATTTTTATGTATATTGATGTTAGCGCTGAATATTGCATTTTTATTTTTATTACTGATATAATTGGCTGTTTAATTGTGATTAATAGATTAACAGCGCTTGCTCTAATGTGCTACTCCATATGTAATATGTAACCAACAATATTACTCTGTGCAAAACTGGATATAAATAAAACTATATCATCTAATAATCAATATCTTGTGTAAATAACAAATTGTGCTAAAAAACAGTGTTCAATCCAATCTTTGGATATACAATTGAACTTGCCAACGTGACAATTTTTTTAAAGTGCATAAATAATCCCTTGTGCAAATGGAGCAATAAAGTGCCAAAAATAATATTCAGTCCAATCTGTGGATATATGATGAACTTTAAAGTGCATGAATATAGTCCCAGTGACTAAAAGTGCATTCCAGTGCTTAAATGTGACTTGATGCCGTTTCAATCTTCCATCCACATTGCTATGTGCTTCCAATAAAGTGCCCGTATTCACACTGTGTGCAATATACCACCAGGTGCAGGGTAAGTAGTGAGAGCCCTACTTACCAGATCCAATTGACTCTCTCCTTCATATGACATGGAGAAGTCAATACGAGCCTTCGGTCTCTCACCCGACCCTGGGTACTCTCCCATCCACCTGTCCTCCGTATGGTATTAGTGTTCTTTTCCCTCGTTGCGGTATAAGAAAAAGGAAAGGATGACCATTGCGCGCCTCTTTTTAAAATTTTATTGGCCACAACGAACTGACACTTACAGCGAAGTAGTGCTCCCCGTTTGTGCACCGCGACTCTGCAGTATCTGCGTGCGCACCTGGGGGCGTGGCCTTCCGCATCTTACGTTCCGCCTGACGCGTTTCTTCACTTCCTGTGACATCTTCAGAGCCCAACTCTGAAGACGTCACATGAAGTGACGAAACGTGTCAGTTGGAACGTAAGGTGCGGAAGGCCACGCCCCCAGGTGCGCACGCAGATACTGCAGAGTCGCGGCGCACAAACGGGGAGTACTACTTCGCTGTAAGTGTCAGTTCGTTGTGGCCAATAAAATTTTAAAAAGAGGCGCGCGATGGTCATCCTTTCCTTTTTCTTATACCGCAACGAGGGAAAAGAACACTAATACCATACTGAGGACAGGTGGATGGGAGAGTACCCACGGTCGGGTGAGAGACCGAAGGCTCGTATTGACTTCTCCATGTCATATGACTGAGAGAGTCAATTGAAACTGGTAAGTAGGGCTCTCACTACTTACCCTGCACCCGGTGGTATATTGCACACAGTGTGAATACGGGCACTTTATTGGAAGCACATAGCAATGTGGATGGAAGATTGAAACGGCATCAAGTCACATTTAAGCACTGGAATGCACTTTTAGTCACTGGGACTATATTCATTCACTTTAAAGTTCATCATATATCCACAGATTGGACTGAATATTATTTTTGGCACTTTATTGCTCCATTTGCACAAGGGATTATTTATGCACTTTAAAAAAAATTGTCACGTTGGCAAGTTCAATTGTATATCCAAAGATTGGATTCAACACTGTTTTTTTAGCACAATTTGTTATTTACACAAGATATTGATTATTAGATGATATAGTTTTATTTATATCCAGTTTTGCACAGAGTAATATTGTTGGTTACATATTACATATGGAGTAGCACATTAGAGCAAGCACTGTTAATCTATTAATCACAAACATCTCCCCTCCTTATAGAGAGGACCCAACAGCAGCTGCACACATAAGATTATTAAACCGTGGCGCGGGACATCCTCCCTATAAAGTGGCTGTTTAATTGGCTGTTTAATATTGACAGATATAATTGGCAAATTAATGTTTTTTGTGGCTTCTCAAATGGCACAATTTTCTATTAGCATTTCAATATTGGCCAATGGAAGGTTGATTCAACCAATGAGTTTTATTATAATTTATAATGATGATGGAATGATTGGAAATTTTAGAAATAAAGTGTTACACTATTACGTTTCTGAGGGGTTAGTATGAAATGTGATATCTAAAATACAGCACTAATAATGGAGTTCAGTGGGAAGAAATACTGAATGCTATAGCTGCTGTGTGTCAACAAAAAGGGGAAGTGAATTTTGGGAGGTCAGATACAGCAACCAAAGGCTCATTTCAGACCAAGGCGTTGTAAAAAAGCCTGTAAAATCCTGTAAAACGCCATGATTTTAGTGTGTGTTTTTGCCGCGCTTTTGAAGCGCTAGCGCTATAAATAGCACCTCTCTAATGGTGTTTTTAAGCGCTTTTCAAGTGTTTGTGTTTCAATCATGTGACCTTTCCACAGCCTCAGTGCACATTTCATGCACTTTTTCAAGCGCTTTTCAAGCACTTAACCATTATTATTTTTGGTGTGCTTTTTATGTGCTAATTTTAGAGCAAAAATGCCTGAAAAACGCCTTTGTGTGAAAGGGGTCAAAAACTCAGTGTATGTATGACAGGTATACAAGGGGTTGCATACTACAACTGCAAGTAGGCTCTATAGCTATTTTTTATGTTTTCTCTATTGTCTTAAAAAATCCTCTATCCACGCTTGAATTTATTACTGAAGAACCCATTATGAATCCTTTTCATAGGCTGGAAGCAAACAATGGTATGGTGTTTAGACGACTAGCCAAACTGCCAAAGGCTGTTAGAATGTTAATGAAGAAAAATTCTTGCTTCACTTGCAGCACTGAACGTTCTTCATCTTGTAAATTACAACTTTGCTTGAGAAGTAAGAGTTTGCCTTTTCTTATATCACTGAAAAACCTGTTAGTTAGACTGCCAAGTTTCCCTTGAATAATAAATGAGAAAATTTACTCAGAGTCCTCCTTCTTATAAGTCTGGAACATGTACAGATAAACTGGACACCAATATGTCCAGACTTGTAAGAGGGACTGATCAATGTGATGAAATCATGTAACACTGTATTAAACTCAAACACCTGATAAAGATTCTTTGCTTCCAGCTTAGATTCTGTTTAGAGAAGAAAAGGGGGTCTAGACCTCAAAGAAGAAAAACTCACATTTTTTTTGAGGAATAAATAAATTAAAACCCACCTTGTGCTCTGTGCTCTAAAATGTCCAATACATTATTTCTAATGTTTAGGTTTGTGATGGGGTGTCAGTAATGAAATGCAACTCCATTATGTTATTAATAGAATCACTGTTGAGTGTATTAAGCAATATTTTTGAAGGCCATTATTATCTGGGAATATTATAAGTGAGTCATTTGTATACCATAAGATACAACTGTAGCATCCACTGTGCAATACAGTGTAACAAAGGGCAAAACAAAAAATAATATATATAATGAAGTCTGCCAGTTGCATTACCACAGCTTTTTTTTGCTGTTTTGAGTTCCTACATAACTTCCTTTTATTACCTGTTGATTCTGCCAGTAGATCCATTATCTTTTAACAAGGTGACAGTGTTGTTTGTTCTAGGGAGAAATTGTGTAGCAGAATTGTCATCTTGTACAAAGGGTAGTAGATGGACATGTAGATTAGCAAATGACAAACAAATGAATGCCCAACACCAGCTAACACTTCTATCATCTGTGTTAATGGGCTTTGAAGCATAAATGCAAAGTGGTTTTAAGGCCCCTTTCACACGGACGGATAGAATCCAGCTTTTAGCTGTGGATAGATGAAGTTATCTACTGCACCTATACTGTGACAATGCTTTCCTATGGCTCCATTCACACTCTGCATTTAGCAATGGTTTCATTAAAGACGGACGGTCCATGATGACGCTCGTTATTGGAGAGCGAAAAGCGTTGACGTCATTTCCAGCTCTCCGTACTCACTGACGTCATGTCCGCCGCGTGGTGGAACGCACGCCGGAGCCAGACGCCGCACTTACTCTACAGCATTTGTTGCTAGGCGGGAGATCATCAGTCTTTCCTGTAAGTGGAATTTTAATTTGCGCTAATAAATTACTCAAACGGTACTTCACCATGGAGGCTGTCTTTCTTTTTTGAATATTATATGTGGAGGAGTTGGAGCTCACAGCCTACAGCCCAATATGAACGGGTCTTGAATTGCCTGTATTGCCATCTCTATCTGACCATCACCTGGAACAAGCCTGTTGTGAGCCCCAGACTGCAAAGCTGGGCGTCCATTTTGTCTGGTGAGTGGGGCCACGAGAGGGGGCTGGCACTGAGCACCAAGAACAGTATTTCTTGCATTTTATGTGGAGCACCGAGCACTTACTACTATTTATGGACTGTACTGGATGGTTTCAATCATCATATTAATTTTGCATATTAGTATTTATTTATGTTTATTTATATTTTATATGTTTTAGAAATTGACACTTGAACATATTACACAGTATTGGTTGGTTTCATTAATTTTGCACAGTATTATTCACTTTTGTCTATTGTTTAGAAATTGATACTTGAACATATCACACAGCATTGGTTGGTTTATTTAGGGTGGCGCAGCATTTTTTTGGTTTTTGGCTGTTGTATCTTGCATACTGACATGCACTAAGCGATCGTACGACCAAGCCGATTGTAGTAACATGTTATGAACATATAAAGAGAAAGTTCAGGAGCATGTAATTAGTGTCAGGCCCTTCCTGACTTCTGAGCATGCGTGTTTTGGACAATACAACTTGTTGGGCCAACTGCTCTGTACACACAATACAACGGTCATACGACCGCTTGTTGGTACTACCAAGTTTTCTAGTCTGCTCATACAACTTCTGTTGTACGACCGTCGTACGTCAGCTGTTCTAATCGCGTGTACTAACGGTCGATTTAGCATGCAATGGTCGTTCGTACGACCTGTTGTATACGATCGTGGACCCATGTGTACGAGGCATTAGATACTTCTGAGATCATTCAGAACTAATTGCAGGTGCAGTTGACCTTTTTCAGCTGCTTTTGCATTCCCATGGCCTTGTATGTTGAGAGAAGCAGCTATAAAGTGAACAGAAGGCTATTGACACTGATCCGCTGTTACAGCAACAGTTTTTTGTTGATAGCTCAGTATCACGGTAATGTGAAGAGAACTATAACCTTCATAATTTATTATTGGTTATACAAATACAAAAAGTTTAAAATAAAGACATCCACTGAAAAACCTTTGTGCAGATGGCTATGGGTGGAAGGATGGATCAATGGATGGATGGATGGAGGGATAGATGGATAGGAAGCTTTCCTGACACAAGCACGACAGCATATACGTATGGGGCTGGCTCCGCCCCCACGCCCAGTTCCAGGATCCGGTTACACTATAAAGTCAAACACCTCCCACCAGGCCTCGACGCGCCAACCGGTCTACTTAGGCCGTTCCACTCCCTTTTTCTTTTTAAAGACGGAAAGTCGTAGTCACATTGGTCGACTCGTCACTCCTTTTTTTCCTCTTACTCCGGACCACCCTCCACAAACTGAAATATCACATTGGCCTAGGACCTTGACCCGCACCCCCGCCTCGGTCGGGGTATGCATATACGACAGCACGAACACAGTCCTTTCGAAGGATAGGTAGATAGGGAGGTAGGTAGGTAGGTAACTAGGTAGGAAGGTGGGTATCGGTAGACGTGTTTCCAAAAAGTCACCTACAGA
>BLSH010259961.1:29812-42066 GCA_018402905.1 Glandirana rugosa | reverse complement strand
AAGGTGGGTATCGGTAGACGTGTTTCCAAAAAGTCACCTACAGAAATAAAATTTGAAAAACATAAACATATTGGTTATTATTTAATACTTCCAATATCAAGAGAAGTGTAATGGCACTATGACTCGATAGTTGTTTTTTGACAGCGACATTGTCGCCTAGTCACAGTTATCGGAAGACAAGTGAAATATCGACGAAGAGAGTTGTATGTTCCGGTACCCTTACGTTTTCGTCGACTTTTTCCAGTTGACGTGGACGTTAATCAAGACTTACTAGAGTCTTCACAGATTACAGTTTTTTGTTGATAGCTCAGTATCACGGTAATGTGAAGAGAACTATAACCTTCATAATTTATTATTGGTTATACAAATACAAAAAGTTTAAAATAAAGACATCCACTGAAAAACCTTTGTGCAGATGGCTATGGGTGGAAGGATGGATCAATGGATGGATGGATGGATGGAGGGATAGATGAATAGGAAGCTTTAATGGATGGACAGACAGATAGATAGATAGACAGTAACATAAATGTCACAGACAGCACACTAGTTTTAATTTCACAGTTGCATCTGCATAAATGACTGGCCTTTTGTTTGAGTCCTCTGTGTATTCATAGCATTGTAAATCATTGACTTGACAGATATGTCTTCAGAACCATTTAGAAGCCAATTACGATGAGCCTGCACTTTAATATATGACTCATGTACTCATTGTTCTGACCAAACAAACATGCTTGCAGAGGACAGCTCATTCTAATCATGTTTTTTTTTCTAAATTGAGTATTCCCTTTATTATATAATCATAAAATCATTGTTAAGATGACTGATTCAATTTGAATAGCATTCCTTAGGGACATATTTTGTGCAATGAACTCAAAATGATTATGATTATTTGGCCTTTGGCAGTAGCTGGATGAAGTCAGTAAGCAGATATGGCAGAAAGCCCACAGCTATACCTAATGAGAGTCAGTACATCTGTGGCATTGACAGTAGGGAAAACACTCTAATACTAGCATATTAACTAACTTTTTTGTTTTCTCTGCAACCTTAAGCCTATCACAAAAACGTAATCACATTTTTTTATTTTGGCTGACTAGAGAGTTATATGTTAAACATGAGAAAATGCAACAAATAGATCAGGAGTCTTCTTATTGGATGTGTTGTTCAATTACAAAATATATTAAAGTAATGAAATTGTATACCTCTGAGCACATGTAATTTAAAAAATTTCACAATGCAAAAATGTTAATCTTTACGGTTTTAACAGATTTCTGCTTCTGGCACTCTTTGAAGTATAAAAAACTTTGAAGTATCAAAGCAGCATGGTAAATTAACATTGGCTCTTGTCTGTTGTTCAGATATACTGGTTCTTCTGAAAAATTTCAAAATATCTTGTGAATCAGAAAAAAACAACAAATGGCAGGTGGAGAGTTGCATTTTACACAGCCATATATGAATGCCACGTTGATTGTTGAATCAATTGCTGATCAATATAAACAGATTAACATTGTTGCTCAAAGATTAACCATCAATATACATAAGTTCTTCATTTTCAGTCAGTTTTAATCAGGTATTACTTGATTTTGAGAAAAAATATGCTCAAATATGCTCAACTAAACACTTTATTGTGTAAGCAAATATTTGTGTGCCATTTCTTGGTTCAAATGGTTGATCAATCATTGATAAAAGTTGCTTTTCAAAGTGAATACAGATTTCATGCTAGATTAAATTTACCCCACACTTAAAGTAGAACTATAGGCAAGACTGTTTTTTAAAATTTTGTATAGAGTAGGGGAGGATTATAATCTCAACAGAACAACAGGAAAATGATAGCTAAGTTATGAACAGGAGGAAGGATTTATGGTCAGAGTCTCATACACACAGATCAGGACTTTGCATGCCAAACTAACAGACGTTTCAGGTTGCATACAATGTACACATTACTTGGATGAAGGTTTAGAGAGCATAGCTCCACTTTTGTTAAGAAAAAAAATGTTTCAAATTACAATGTACGATCCAATTCTACTCTAAAGGATTAGATGTTTATTTGAGGGGTGTAGATACTGTATATACACACTGTATTTATTTTGCTATATTTGTTTCCACAACAGTTAAGTTACCCTTTAAATTGATAATATCCAGCCAGCCTGCAATACATGTCTTCTGCCCACATAGGAGCTATTGCATTCATCGCAGCTTGCCTTCCCCTAGCATGTACTTGAGATGATAGGAGGCAGGATCTGCAAGGTGCCCTATATTCTTAACTATAACCTTTAAGTTAAAACCCTGGCTCACCATATCTAAGTGCATTCTAGAGGCAGGCCAAGAAGAATTGTACCTAAAAGCATATTCCAGGAGGCTTCAGGGTGGAGGATTCTTCATTTTTGCCCAGGCAGGAATGGTGGTGGGGGGGCATGGTGGACTTAAAAAAAAGAAAAAAGTAAAAAAGCATTTCCATTTTACATGAAGAGGAATGCCTTTCAAAACCTTTAGGCCGGGTTCACATATGTACGAATTGGGTGCGGCTTTCCAATTCACATGGCATGCGAGTGTGACCAGCTCTCAATGGAGCCGGTTTACACAGGTCTGGGGTGGCCTCGGTCTGCATTCCAAAAGGGTCCTGTGCGTGTTTGGGTCTGGTTCAGGTGCAAATTCAGGCAAAAATTTACACCTGATTCACACAAACCGGTGCACGGGAATGCACCGGACCCTTATGTGAACACGGCCTTATACATTTCTCCTTATTTTTGTATATTTTGCAATGATGTGGGTTGTCTTCACAGATCATTTTTATGACTTCATATGGGGTGGAAGTTGGATGGGAAAATTAAATTTAGAGGAATTTAAGTTATAAAGTTTACTTTGTAGAAACTGTGGAGCAGAAAAAGATGGGGAAATTGAGTGTCTGTGCAGTAAATGTCTTCTGGGGTAACTGGAAACAAAGCAGACAACAGCAATATCAGTTTTGTGATGTACCTGCCAATACCTCCTGTTGATGAAATAATATTACACTGGTTAAAGATATGAATGATTAAATTAAGTGTGAGATGTGTGAGGATAAGTATGTAGTGTTGTGAATATTAATAAGTCTGTGGCCACTATAAAAAGCAAAGATGCATGCATGTTAAATTCTTTCTTGAATTTAATGAATGTTGTGTTTGAAAAGCTATGTATGACATTTTAAAATACACTTTTGGGGCGTGTCTTGCGCGCGTGAGGAGATGGCCGCATAAGCCGAGAGCTCTCATCAACCTGGTCCCAGAACGACGGCACAACGGACACAGAACAGCACCTTCACCCTCTCACACAGAGCCAAGTGATCCCTCTACCTAACGGAGCCATGCACCGCAAAAGAAAAGACCAGAGAGTCCCACAAAAGCTCACAGATTTCTTCTACAGGCCGGCTCAGATGCAGGAGGGAGGGCAAGATGGCGCCGACAGCGAGGCCGCACACAGAGCCGCGGCATACACGGATCTTCCGGATGCTGAGGCAGAGCTCACAACAGAGGAGAATACCACCTCATCACCCCAGCGTTCCCCCCTCTCTAGCCCCTCATCGCACAGCCCAGCAAAAGCCAGGATTCGCCCCACCAACCGGCAACCGCAGTGAGTACAGCTCCCCAGGCCTGGGGACCAGACACAGGGCCACAGTCACAGATAGCATCCTTCCCGACATCTGGGCAACCAGTATTAGATACTACAATGAAGGACATGCTGATGTCACTTCAATCATCGCTTATGGCCAACCTTTCTTCCCTGATTCACAAATTCTCCACAGATATGCAACACATGGGAAGCAGGGTGCAGCACATGGAGACTAAAATGGCGGAATGCACGCATACTGTTAACGATTTGGTAGATGCATATGAGGAACAAAAAGAGGACAGCTGGTGGATAAGGTCTAAATTAGCGAATTTGGAGGACCGTAGCCGACGCAATAACCTTAAAATACGGGGGATCCCTGAATCAGTTATGCCACCAGACCTACACAAGTATGCTACAGACCTATTCACCACTCTAGTTCCGGGACTTTCTCCCCTGGAGTTAAATATTGACAGAATTCATAGGATCCCCAAACCGTCCTATTTAGCGGATTCTGTCCCTAGGGATGTACTACTAAGGGTCCATTTCTACTCCACCAAGGAGCAAATTATGACCAAGACCAGGTCCCTCAAAAATCTGCCTTCCCCATACGATCGCATCCAGGTGTTCGCTGACTTATCCCAGCACACATTACAAATGCGGAGGGAGCTTAATACAGTAACAAAGGCGTTGACAAACCACAATGTGCCCTATAAATGGAAGTATCCGGCCACGATCCTGCTAACCAAAAATGGATCTAAACATTCTGTGTCGTCTCTAGAACAGGGCCTGAAACTTCTACACTCGTGGGGAATTATACCGGTACTAAGGGATCCAAATAACAACCCTCCCAACAACGACCGTTCCCTAAATAAAGGAACGACCAAAAAGGATTCACCCATAATACTGAGAGAAGGTGCCCGTTCCTAACATGGTTCCAGCAACTCCTATCCGGGTTGAAGGATTGCTAATTGTAACTACACAGTGAACTTTGCCCCTACAGTTTTGCAGCAACCACAGGTTATAGAGCTGCATTTGAGTTTCAATCACAGACTATTCTTGCTTTTCTCTTTTGATCTTGTTTTGTTCTCATTTTGTGTTTTTGTTTTCTGTGATACACTCTACCTCGGCTCCACCAACGAGAGCACACTTACCTAGGCACCAGTGCAGGAGCATACAGAGAGAGAGAATCTTCACTCCCAGGACAACCTGAACATACAGTCAACCAGCACTTGGCGATCTACATTGGCAGCAGTGCTTCACAACCTCCAACAGTGAGTAAGACTTTCTACAACCTACACATCTAACATGCCTATCAACATTCTGTCCATAAATGTCAACGGTTTAAACCATCCGGCTAAACGTTCATCTTTATGGAAGACAGCACTCGCAAACAACTGTGACATACTGTGCATCCAAGAGTCGCACTTCATTAAAGATAACCACCCACTATGTACCCACCATCAATTTCCCCACATATACGAAGCTTCATACTCCAAAAAGCAAAGAGGCATCCTCATTGCAATAAGGAACACCGTACAATTCCAGCTACATCAGTCCATCTGCGACCCGGAAGGCCGCTTCCTAATCTTGATATGCACTGTCAATTCAGTCCCACTAACGCTGGTATCTATATACGCTCCCAACCAAAGACAGATATCATTCTTAAATAAGTTATTCAAGAAGATTCAGGGAGTCCAACAGGGGAACTTATTAATCTGCGGAGATTTCAACCTGATTCCCGACAGCACCTTGGACACATCAGGGAAGCCCAGGAGATTTACATCCCCCTTGGGCAACACCCTGAATGCCAACGACCTATATGACATCTGGCGCTGTTTCCATGCCAGTGAAAAGGACTTCACCTTTTTGTCCCCCAGGCACAACACCTCTTCTAGGATAGATTTATTTGTATCGGACAAATGGATTTTGAACAATGTAATAGCAGTTGAGATCCTGACCGCCACCTGGTCGGACCACGCTCCAGTGTCCCTCACACTGACAGACACAAACAATCACCCTAAAGCGCACATTTGGCGAGTCAACAATGACATAATTCAAAATGACAACTATACTGATTTACTGAGAACACGGCTAACAGCATACTTTCAGGACAACTTGGGCTCAACGTCCGACCAGGCGGTGGTATGGAATGCACATAAAGCGGTGATTAGGGGTGTACTTATCCAGATAGGATCTAGAGAGAAAAAGAAAAAGCTCAACCGCATAGACACCATAACTAGAGAGCTGAAAACTTTAGAATCCAATAACAAGACTAACCCATCAAACCATACACTAAACCAAATACTTTCATTGCGCTTGGAGCTCCGATCCTTACTTCTGGAAGGATGCTTCAAAGCGCAGAGGAAACTTAAAGCCACACTGTACACCATGGGTAATAAAGCAGGCAAAACATTGGCCTCCTATATAAAAGGGAAAAGGACCAAATCCAAAATTACCCAGCTACATCACCACTCAACGAAGGAGAAATTACTAAAACCCCAAGACATTGCGGATGCATTCAGTCACTATTACAGTGATCTATATAATTTAAAAACGGACCCCACAATACACAAACCCTCTCCGAACGAGATACTAGAGTTCTTGAATAAAATTGACTTACCCTTACTAGACAATCACCAACTAGAAGCATTAAATGAACCATTCACACCTCAGGAAATCACAGACTTGATATTACACCTCCCCAATTCGAAATCACCTGGGCCAGATGGTTTCACAGGGGAATATTATAAACGCTTCTGTGACATAATTGCCCCTCACCTGTGTAACACACTCAACATTATCGCTGCGCGTTCCGCATTTCCTGCAGAAATGCTGGAAGCTACTATAATAACCCTTCCAAAACCTGGCAAAGAGCCCGATCAAGCAAAAAATGTTAGACCTATCTCGCTTCTCAACATGGACTCAAAAATTTATGCGAAACTGTTAGCAAATAGGATTGCTAAATACTTACCACATCTAATCCATATGGACCAGTCAGGCTTCACTAAAGGGCGCCAAGCATCTGACGCTACTAGAAAAATGATTGATTTAATACACCACGCTGACTCCTCGCGAACGCCTTCTCTGCTCCTATCCTTGGATGCGGAGAAGGCGTTCGACAGGGTAAATTGGGCATTCTTGCCCCTAGTTCTAGAAAAATTTGGCTTTAGGGGCCATATTCTCAAAGCAATATTGGCTTTATATTCGTCACCTTCGGCGAGAGTATACACATCAGACGCCTTATCTATTCCCTTTCAAATATCTAACGGCACCAGGCAGGGATGCCCCCTCTCGCCCCTAATTTTTAATCTAATAATGGAACCATTAGCGGAACATATTAGATCTAATACCAACATTTCAGGGATATCATTAGCATCCAGAGAATACAAAATTAGCCTTTTCGCTGATGATGTGATACTCCTCTTGACCAATCCACACTCCTCTTTACCAGAAGTGCAAAGAATTCTGAATTGGTTCAGTAAGGTATCATTTTATAAAATTAATGAAACCAAATCATCCATACTAGCGCTAAACATAGATGCCACGACCCGAATGTTCCTACAACAAAAATTCCCATACGTGTGGGCAGAAGAAAAAATCCCCTACTTAGGAACTAAATCAGCTAAATCGTTATTTAAGATAAACTACGTCCCTCTAAAAAACCAACTACAACTAGACCTAGCTGCCACAGCAAAATACGAACTTTCCTGGATAGGAAGATTAGCAGCCTTCAAAATGCTTTACCTCCCCCAGTTATTGTATTACTTCAGGACACTACAGATTCCAATACCACAAAATTACTTCAGATCCATGCAGTCCATACTCTCTAAATATATTTGGAGAGGCAAAAAACCTAGAAGACAGCACGCCATATTAACAAAGGACAAACTGGTTGGGGGAGCAGGTCTGGTGGATATTAAAGATTACTATTGGGCATCTATTCTCACCAATTTGAGGGACTGGTTTCAACCATCCCCTAATACAGCATGGGGTAAGATAGAGGCCTCCTACTTACTCGACCAGTCCCTGCCAACATGGTTATACAGCACCTATCTAGGAGCAGAGATCCCGAGATCTTTTCCCCCAACCATGGTAGCCACAGCTAACGCATGGAAAACACTGACCAACCAACTCCGCAATACAACAGAAGGAATTGATATGGATACTCCGTTACAGGCTCTCCAATACATCACTCCAGACATTTCATTGACTCAATGGACAAAAGCAGGGATCCACAATTTAGCGGACATATGCGAGGGAAATATTCTTAAACCTTTAGTGGAAATACAAAAAGCATTTGCATTACCTAACGCAGAATTCTACAACCACCTCAGAATCCAACATAGTCTTAAAAAGTGTCAGAATATACAATCCAAACTACCATTTTCACTCTGGGCATATTTAAAATCAGGAAATGGCAAACACAAAGGCATAACAGTATTCTACAATACGTTACAACAAAAAAGGGTGTTACTTAAAAGCAGACAGCTTCTAGAGTGGGAATCAGACCTAGAGTCTACTTTCACTGACCGCGAATGGCTAGCAGCAATTAATCATACCTATTCAGCCAGCCGCAGCTCCAAAATGTGGGAACTAGCAATAAAAACGTTCCAAAGATGGTACCTAACCCCGGTCCTGGTCTCCAAATTCGACCCTGCGCACTCCCACCAATGTTGGAGAGGGTGTGGTCATAAGGGTGACCTGTTACATATGATATGGGGATGCCCAAACCTCCAACCTTACTGGACAGAAATATTCACATTACTTTCTCAAATCTTACGCATAGAAACCCCACAGTCACCCCAACTTGCTATACTACATATAGGTATTGAAAAATACCCCACACTATTACACCCAATAATAATTAATGTGCTCCTTGTTGCCAAGTTGATCATTATGCGCAGATGGAAATCTGCTAGTTCTCCATCAGTCTCAGAAACCATTGAGACACTAAACCTCCATTGCATGTACGAAGCATTAATGGCTAACACTTTAAACAACAGAGGAACCACAAAAAATAAATGGGAAATTTGGAGGAAATGGAACCGAGATTTCCTTGGTATTGATATATTGTAAAGGCTAAATATAACAATGCCGATGTCTAGGCCTCATGGGAATCACCCTACGCCCCCACTCTGCCGATAATGTTCCCATTAGGGGAGGTGGAGTGGTCTGGAGGCGGGGGGAGTTTCCCTGGGGTCGGAGATAGCGACAGCATCCAGGGTATAAGCTGAGGAGACAGAAAAACCCATAAGTAACTGACTATTGTTCTGTTTTATTTCAACATATGGTACTTCACTTTAACAGGTACTGCCCTAAGGCTTGTTTAAAAGGTATATTCCAAGCTCTCGCACTGGTATGAGGTTTCATGTTATTTCGCATTGCTTCTTCGCTGAATGTAAAGTGTACCATGTTTGTTTGTACTTGAAAATTTTCAATAAACATCATTTGGAAAAAAAAAAATACACTTTTTAAGTTAGTATAGATAAATTAAATCGATGTTCACTTTAAATACATAATAATGTGTACTGAAATTAAAAAAAAATATTTCCTGACAGACTCCATGGCAGCATACGTGTGGGTTAGCCCCACCTCCTTAATTACCCTATAGGACCCCTCTCCCATAAATCTTTGCTCCATGCCAGCGGCCGTGTTCCTTTTTTGTCCTCCTCCGTAGGACCAAATAGACGGTTCTCTGAAGAATCCCCCACAGTCAGGAATCGGAGAAGCGGCCAGAGGAATTACGTCCCTCCGATAGGCCCTAGCTGAGAGCAGGGTATGGAGTGTATAAAGCAGAGTAGCGCTGAAGTCGGAGCAGCTGAAAGTGCACCTGGCCAGAAAGCCTAGCTGAGAGCAGGCGGCCCTAATCTGCTAAAGACCGGTGCGTGTATACTGTCCTGGACTAAGAAACAAGCCGGTGTGATCATCCTACCTGGCCCGGTCCGATCCGATTGTGGAAGCAGGATTGAAGTTGCCATGTGCGGTGATGTATACTTTTATATTACACATTCCATGGCAGCAGTGTGTGTATTTTATGTTTGTCTGTTTTCTTCTCTGGCTAGTGTCTTCCAGCCTATGGCAGCTGGAGCACATGGGTGTTCCAAGCTGCTGCTCTCTCTTCCGGCCTTGTGTCCCTGGGTTACTTCTGCTCAGGGACGCAGCGCATGGGCGCTGTGGATGGCAGTGGTAACATTACAGCAGAGAAATTCATTCTGCGGTCAGTACTGCTGATATATGGATTTCTCTGTGGGCAGCTGCAGCAGTTCCCAAAGTGCTGTGTGCAATCATCACAGGGGATGGTCTGCATTGTATGCTGTCTGTGTGATTCTGGCATGATTGATCACCTGGGCAGGTTGTCGGTCTTTCTGTGCAGTTTCACACTGGGAAAGTATCACTGCCCCCCGTGTGGCCAGCCCTGGTATAGCAGGTATAAGAGGGGGGTTTAACCCTTCCTCTCCTTGCTGTCCGGGTACTCTTTTTGCTGATTGTACTACATTTTCCTTTCTATCCTTGTTTGCTTTTGTGAGTCCTTCTAGGTCAGGTTGATATTACACGGCACGACACGATAAACACCTCATTAGGTCACAACTTTTTTTTCCAGTTGTATTTGTCATAGGTCACTGTCAAGGTCCAGCCTTCACAGCAAAAGCTCTGAATCCTCCTCTACGCACCCACCGCCATGTCAGCCGCTCCAAGGAGAGATCCTGCTGAGGATGCAGGACGCTGGTCCCAGAGGGCAAATCTCTATGTGAGCTATGCTAAGCCAGGTGGTGGTGTGTTCCAGCAGATGGAATCCCTAGTGAGGCACGTGGTGTAAATTCTCTCAGAGTGCGATACAAGCCACACACAAAGTCCAACAGCCATTGCGGCATGTTCTCCCACTAGGATGACCAGGAAGAACTGGAGCTGTCCCAACCAAGGTAAAGTCTCCTGCAAGGTAAGAGGAAGTTATGCGGGTACCTTTTGGCTCCATTTCCACTGGTGCAACTTGGAAATGCGACTTTAATGTGGTCACATGGTGGGTCACAGCCCATTGATTTCAATGGCACCCATTCCAATCTATGCAACTTGGAATTGCAGCAACTTTGAGCGGGGTTCCTGCGCTACTCTGATGCGACTTGATGCAACTTGATCCTGCTCTGCAAACAAAGCTGGCTCATCTGAGGATAGCGGCCACAGTGCATCACAAACTCATTCCCAGGCATCAAAGACTATCATTAGCACCCCAGCAGCTATTGCTGCAGCATTGGCCAGAACTTCTGTCCAGCATACATTCCTTGTGCCTGTTCCCATGACTGTATGTAACTTGATCCACGGGCTGTAAAGTTGGATTGGTGCTGCACTCAGAGTCAGATCGAGGTCACACTCTGAATCGTGCGACTTGGGGGCCGCAATGGTAAAACGTAGCCATAGATTGTTCTAAATTTTCCATTCTGAACAGAACTAAGGGACATCATTGGATAAGGGAAGTAAGGTCGCGAGACATCCCTCCCTGCTGTGCAAATGGCCAAGCTCTATCCATTCAAAGATAAGGATGTGAAGCATTTTTGAGGCTGCCTCTCTAAATTTCTGAGGCCTTGATGAGGCGAGCAAGCATGTCACTCTTCCTTGGAAGATGCAGTGAATAGCCCGAATGTCTGCCTGGGCTCCTGTGGCCATATCGAAAGGATGGAAATGTGAATGGAGAATGTGGACGCAGTATTCAGGAGCGTTTTCTGAAATTCTGTAGCTCAGAAGCCTTAGCTGGTGTCAATTTTCATAATGAGGCTCCCAATGACATCAGCCGCATAGTGGCACGGTTTTTTGCTCTTGTCAGTTACGGCAAAGTGTGTGCTATGGCTGGGGCCTGGGCTTGCTGATTCCGCCTCTAAGAGGTGTAGTGTAGCGTTCCTGTTAGGGAGCTTCATCTTTTGGCAAACTGGATAGCACAGTAACCGGGGCCACAGTTGGCAAGTTGAGGTCCTACCTTAGGACCAGCACTGGCTAGGCCACAAGGGGAAAGTCTAGAGAAAAGTGCAGAGCGTGCGAGGGTTGCATGTTTTTACAGTCCAGGACGGGACTTTAGGAAGAGCTGGTGAAAAGACCAGATATCCCTCTTAGAAGTATGCTAAAGTTTGAACTCTGGGTGCCACAAAGCTACTGAGTTGGGCCTCAGACTATTTGGACGTCAAAGTCCTCCCTTTTTTCTCTGAGTCATTTCCATGTTTTTTTCCTCACACTGAGGTAAAGAAAGCGTATACTCATGCCTTACATAAGTCACTGGAGTCGCAAAGTGCTGCTGTGCCAGTCTCTGAATGCGAGAGTTTTCAGGGCAGGTGCTTGCCCCTCTTATGGTCATGAAGTGGAGCAGCTTGCGGAGGTTTAAACCTTGCACACCTGAGACAATCTTCAGCAAAGGAGAAGTTCAATAGACTTAAGATTCTTAACTTCATGTGCCCATTGTAGAAGACTTCCGCAAGTTCCTTCGGTTCACTGTACGTCAAGACCATCTCCAGCTCCAGCCATTCGGGCTTTCAACATCACCCTGTGTGTTTTCTCAGGGTCGTATTGGCTGTTAGTTTTATCAAAACAAGGGGCATACGCAGAGGCGTTCGACGAGGTGAAGTACTGGTATTCTCCCCGTTCGTGGACGGGACTTTTGAGAGCGTAAGTCTCTGACCGTGTCGTCGTGA
>BLSH010259922.1:9252-19773 GCA_018402905.1 Glandirana rugosa | reverse complement strand
ACAGAATCATACCATCCCAGCAGGACCTGCGTTGGTACTGGTCCTTTGCGCTGCACCCACATTTCTCGCAGCCTTCTTACGAATTCCTCTTCCATGGAGCTGGTATTTGTACCTCTCCTCTTCTGCTAACCGGACCTCAGATCCTGGTGGTGGTTTGGATGTCCCAGACTGCAGGAAGCATCCCACCGCTTGCCATTAAATATGACAGACTGTCCACCACCCTGCTTGGGTGCCTCTGTCAAGATACAGCTTCCTCCATTCTGGAACCAGGTATTGTAGCTAAGCACCCTTGAACTAGACGACACTAGCTTCGGTGCAAACTGGAACTCTATTGTAAACTCACACAGCATATACAACACACAAGATCAGGTAGGGGCCTGATCACATTACCCTAACAATGCAAACTGTAAACAGTAGCCTCATTAGCACATCTAAGGAACAGCCAACAGCTAACAGTATGCTAGTCCACATCTAGCAACTAATAGCTGACAGTGATCTAATTAACAACTAGTCAGTCACCTAGACAAGCCTAGGTGACTCAGGTCATTGTCCACCCAGACAGTTCGGCACCAGTATTCAAGAAGACCCAGGGCTGTCCAAATTTTATTACCCGGTATCTTTTCACATCCATTTTCTCACTGAGTTTCAAGCTGGCAGAGACCATCATGGCCTCCTTGACTGTTAAATGTAATAATGTCCTCTTACATTATATAACAGGACGTCTTCCTAAATACTTGTAGCTCCCTCAAAAGCCAGGGCCCATAATCAGTAGGCAAGAGGCTACCGTTAAAGCGGAGTTCCACCCAAAAGTGGAATCTCCGCTTTAAGGGAAGGTGACCCCCTGACATGCCACAATTGGCAACAGGGTCCCAGGCCACTTCCTCTCCTGGTGTCGCGGAGCCGGAAGGAAGTTTACCCCCCCGGCGATCTTCTGGGACACGTCACAGGTCCCAGAAGATATGCCGGCCATTCACAGCGCACCTCGCACATGCGTAGTGCACGCCCGGCTTTGAAGCCAAACCCGGGCGCCCACACCTGTGATGCTGGCACCGTACGGAGGAGGGGGGAGAAGATCGGCGCTGCAGGCGGCTGCATCGCTGGGACAGGTGAGTGTCCGATTATTAAAAGTCAGCAGCTACACTTTTTGTAGCTGCTGACTTTTAATAGGGTGGAACTCCGCTTTAAGTCGCCTCCAGAAGCCCCTGTCCCGGTTGGGTCTGTCACAGGAGGAATCTCCAGAGCTGGGCTGGCTATTGTATTTAGAACGCCTCAGCACACCGAATACCTTGATTGGCTGCAGTCGCTGTAAGGGTGAGAATTTTCCAGGGCCACCCACGGCTGATTCCTGTTGTCTGTCCTTGGCATACTTTATGTTAGGACCAATGACACTATGGTAGCACGGAGAGGTCGCTGGGGGGCCCCCATGAATTGTAGGTACACCCCTGGTTCCAGTTACCTCCACTTCATCATATAGGAGAGGAAGTAAAATTAGAAACAAAGTCATGAGAGAAGATCATCGCAGGATAAGGACCCCCACCAGTTTATATTAGAGAAGAGCAGGAAGTTCGCTTCATTTGTCATGAAGACATTCGTACACCCAGTATAGCGCTCACATATACCGGATCTGAGGCTGCAAAGTATATAATGTCCCGACATCTCCATGTGGTCTGCATTATACTGTATATAGTAAGACATGATTATTGCGCACATCCACACCACCCCCCCCCCCCCAAAAAAAACGAACCTCATTACCAATGACAAGACTTTTCATGAACTGTTCCTATTTGGTGACACAATGTAAGTATACATTAACAGGAAATTAGGACAACATGGGGATCACAAGCACCTTCTACAACAAAGGCAATGGAGTGGATGTATGGAGTCAATAGGTGGCATTCTTCTGTAGGGTCAGGATATTCTCCATATAATGGATCCATCCATGAAGAGGAAGTCCCAATATCACCGCTGTGACTGCACAGCGAGGAGTCTCATTTATTTTAGTTCTGTACTGTGATTGGTGATCTGTATAGAGGTCACACCCACCCCTGCTATTTGTAGATTGCATGTGGCATGCACAAGTTTAATGCAATGTGGGCCATTTCCCTCAATGGACTGGCCTATACTTTGCTGCTGCAACCAATTACAGTGTTCCTTATATAGAGGACCATCATTGGCCCATCAGTCTAACAGCTCAGAGACTCTGGAACCAATTACAGTGTTCCTTATATAGAGGACCATCATTGGGCCATCAGACTCACAGCTCACAGACTCTGGAACCAATTACAGAGTGCCTTATATAGAGGACCATCATTGGGCCATCAGACTCACAGCTCAGAGACTCTGGAACCAATTACAGAGTGCCTTATATAGAGGACCATCATTGGGCCATCAGACTCACAGCTCAGAGACTCTGGAACCAATTACAGTGTGCCTTATATAGATGACCATCATTGGTCCATCAGTCCCACAGCTTGAAGAATCTGGAACCAATTACGGTGTGCCTTATATAGATGACCATCATTAGGCCTTCAGTCTCAGAAACTCTGGAACCAATTACAGTGTGCCTTATATAGATGACCATCATTAGGCCTTCAGTCTCAGAAACTCTGGAACCAATTACAGTGTGCCTTATATAGATGACCATCATTGGGCCATCAGTCTCACAGCTCAGAGACTCTGGAACCAATTACAGTGTGCCTTATATAGAGGACCATCATTGGGCCGGTCCCACGGCTCAGAGACTCTGGAACCAATTACAGTGTGCCTTATATAGAGGACCATCATTGGGCCGGTCCCATGGCTCAGAGACTCTGGAACCAATTACAGCAGTGGTTCTCAACTCCTGTCCTCGGGACCCACTAACAGGCCAGGTTTGCAGGATAACTGAAATACATCACAGGTGATATCATTTGCTGCTCAGTGATTGCAGTATTCTAGTCTGCATCTCCCCAAGGTAATACTTAAAATCTGGCCTGTTGGTGGGTCCTGAGGACCGGAGTTGAGAAACACTGCATTACAGTGTGCCTTATATAGATGACCATCATTGGGCCGGTCTCACGGCTCGGAGACTCTGAAATTCTCCCACAGAGTACCTACTACTGCTTCCTCACTACCTACCACTAATAATTGCCCCTCCTCTCACAGACTACTTACCCCTAATAATTGCCCCTTCTCTCACAGAGTACCTACCACTGCTTCCTCACTACCTACCACTAATAATTGACCCTCCTCTCACAGACTACTTACCCCTAATAATTGCCCCTTCTCTCACAGAGTACCTACCACTGCTTCCTCACTACCTACCACTAATAATTGCCCCTCCTCTCACAGACTACTTACCCCTAATAATTGCCCCTTCTCTCACAGGGTACCTACCACTGCTTCCTCACTACCTACCATTAATAATTGCCCCTCCTCTCACAGACTACTTACCCCTAATAATTGCCCCTTCGCTCACAGAGTACCTACCACTGCTTCTTCACTACCTGCCACTAATAATTGCCCCTCCTCTCACCGAGTACCTACAACTGCTTCCTAGTTACCTTCCCTCAGCCTACCCCCTGTACATGAGCATCTTGTCTGCTCCCCTTGCCCTCTCTATAATGGATCCAACACAAGGCCCCTGCTGGTCAGTATAGACAGGTTCCTATTGGTCAGTGCAGTCTATGAGAACTCCCCTTCTCAGTCTATTATATGCAATTTCTCATCCTCCGATATTCTTTCCACAGACGCAGTGATGGCACCGCCCCTGAGGAGTCATGAAGGAGGACTGGCCCCATAAATGAGCCCCCATATAGCACGAAGCGCCCTACAAAGGGCAGGAAGGAGAGGAACGGTGTACAGCGGACAAGTGAATGGACACAACTGGTCGTCACCTGGCGCCTTCCCTTCACCATGAATACCACCCCCCCGGAAGCCTGCAATGTGGACTCGGATTTGGATGGCGTCCTTCCTCCATCCCTCTATGCCGTGGTGTTTGTGGTAGGTCTTCCGGCCAATCTGCTGGCGCTCTGGGCAGCCTGGCTTCAGGTGCGGAAAGGGAAAGAACTGGGAGTGTACCTGCTGAACCTCAGCCTCTCCGATCTCCTCCTTATTTGCGCCCTTCCACCATGGACAGACTATTACCTGAGGCGGGATGTTTGGGGCTACGGGCCGGGGGCCTGCAGACTTTTTGGATTTGTCTTCTACACCAACCTGTATGTGGGAGCAGCCTTCCTGTCCTGTGTCTCTGTGGACCGATATCTGGCGGTGGCACACCCTCTGCGCTTTCCCGGCGCCAGGCCCATCCGCTCGGCCGCCGCCGTTTCTGCCCTGGTCTGGGTTATTGAATTGGCCGCTAATACTCCACCCTTGTTCAGCAACGCCATCACCCGGGACCGCTATAACCACACCTTCTGCTACGAGAGCTACCCCCTCTCAGGAACGGCAGATGCCCTGGCCAACGTGGGGAGAGTATTAGCGGGATTTTTATTGCCCTGGGGGATAATGCTGTTCTGTTATGCTGGATTGCTGCGGGCTCTGAAGGACAGTGCATCGTGCGAGAGAAGGGAGAAGAGGAGAGTGAGAAGACTGGCGCTGGGCCTCCCATGTGTGGCCCTCCTGTGTTATGGGCCCTATTATGTGCTGCTGCTCCTGCGCAGTGTGGTGTTCCTGATTAGCGGAGACGCTGGAGCATCGGGTAAAAGCTGTGCCCTCGAGGAAAGGCTCTTCCCAGCTTACCATGTTGCACTGGCCATGGCCACCCTGAACTGTGTCGCTGATCCTGCCCTTTATTGCCTGGCCTGCCCTGGGGCAAGAGGGGAGGTGGCAAAGGCAATAGGGCGGGTGGTGGCGTGGGCGATGGGGAAGGACAGAACTGGGTGGCTGGACAGGGGAGGCGAAGGAAGGGGGATGGGATATCGGGGAGAACAACTGGGGATGGTGGAAATGGCTGGAAGAGGAGCTGCCTCCATAGTATGAGCCAGGAGGGCAGATGGGCAATGGGGAGAATCTGCACAATGCAATAAATTATTCCAACATCTTCCAGAATAACGTGTCGGTTATTATCAGAGCGCGGCGCGACTGTATGGCATGCCAGGAGTGTGAGCGATCCCGGAGGGATGATCTGCAGGTAGAAGAATGGAATAGTCTGCAGGTCTGCCATCTGTCTGCTGAGTCAGCACAGCTTACGCAGACACCGCCGAGACGGCCGGGGCAATCGAGTTACATGGGAACAGGGGAGAGGGTGAGTGAGAAGTACACAGCTGTCACTGGCGGAGGAGCGGGCTGTACCAGGCCGCACATTACACCTCTGCCGTGCCAAGAATTTGCCTCTGATCTTCCTACACCGGGTGATCTGCCACCGCCAAACACTCACAGCGAGCAGATTCACACCTACCGCCTATAGAATCCATCTACTACACACGGCGCCTATAGAATCCATCTACTACACCCGCCGCCTATAGAATCCTTCTACTACACACACCACCTATAGAATCTCTCTACTGCACCCACCGCCTATAGAATCCATCTACTACACACGGCGCCTATAGAATCCCTCTACTGCACACAGCACCTATAGAATCCATCTACTACACCCGCCGCCTATAGAATCCATCTACTACACCCGCCGCCTATAGAATCCATCTACTACACCCGCCGCCTATAGAATCCATCTACTACACCCGCCGCCTATAGAATCCTTCTACTACACACACCACCTATAGAATCATTCTACTGCACACTGCACCTATAGAATCCATCTACTACACCCACCGCCTATAGAATCCATCTACTACACCCGCCGCCTATAGAATCCATCTACTACACACGGCGCCTATAGAATCCCTCTACTACACCCGCCACCTATAGAATCCCTCTACTGCACATGGCACCTATAGAATCCATCAACTACATCCACCGCCTATAGAATCCCTCTACTGCACACGGCACCTATAGAATCTCTCTACTACACACCCACCGCCTATAGAATCCCTCTACTGCACACGGCACCTATAGAATCCCTCTACTACACACCCACCGCCTATAGAATCCCTCTACTGCACACCCACCGCCTATAGAATCCCTCTACTGCACACGGCACCTATAGAATCTCTCTACTACACACACCGCCTATAGAATCTCTCTACTACACCCACCGCCTATAGAATCCCTCTACTGCACACGGCGCCTATAGAATCCCACTACTGCACACGGCGCCTATAGAATCCCTCTACTGCACACTGCGCCTATAGAATCCTTCTACTACACGCGACGCCTATAGAATCCCTCTACTGCACACGGCACCTATAGAATCCCTCTACTACACACGGCGCCTATAGAATCCATCTACTACACACGGCGCCTATAGAATCCATCTACTACACACGGCGCCTATAGAATCCCTCTACTGCACACGGCGCCTATAGAATCCATCTACTACACCCACCGCCTATAGAATCCCACTACTGCACACGGCGCCTATAGAATCCCTCTACTACACCCACCGCCTATAGAATCCCTCTACTACACCCGCCGCCTATAGAATCCATCTACTACACCCGCCGCCTATAGAATCCATCTACTACACACGGCGCCTATAGAATCCATCTACTACACACAGCACCTATAGAATCCCCTCTACTGCACACGGCGCCTATAGAATCCATCTACTACACCCACCGCCTATAGAATCCCACTACTGCACACAGCACCTATAGAATCCCTCTACTGCACACAGCACCTATAGAATCCATCTACTACACCCGACGCCTATAGAATAACCCTACTGCACCCACCGCCTATAGAATCATTCTACTACACACGGCGCATATAGAATCCCTCTACTGCACACGGCGCCTATAGAATCCATCAACTACACCCACCGCCTATAGAATCCCTCTACTGCACACGGCACCTATAGAATCTCTCTACTACACACCCACCGCCTATAGAATCCCTCTACTGCACACACACCGCCTATAGAATCCCTCTACTATACACACACCGCCTATAGAATCTCTCTACTACACCCACCGCATATAGAATCCCTCTACTACACACACACCGCCTATAGAATCCCTCTACTGCACACGGCGCCTATAGAATCCCTCTACTGCACACTGCGCCTATAGAATCCTTCTACTACACACGACACCTATAGAATCCCTCTACTGCACACGGCACCTATAGAATCACTCTACTGCACCTATAGAATCCTTCTACTACACACGGCGCCTATAGAACCCCTCTACTGCACACAGCGCCTATAAAATCCATCTACTGCACACGGCATCTATAGAATCTTTCTACTACACAAACCGCCTATAGAATCCATCTACTACACACGGCGCCTATAGAATCCCTCTACTACACAAACCGCCTATAGAATCCATCTACTACACACGGCGCCTATAGAATCCCTCTACTACACAAACCTCCTATAGAATCCATCTACTACACAAACTGCTTATAGAATACATCTACTACACACAGCGCCTATACAATCCCTCTACTACACAAACCGCCTATAGAATCCATCTACTACACATACCGCCTATAGAATGCCTCTACAATCCCTCTAATACACACCACCTAAAGAATCCATCTACTACACACGCTGTCTATATAATGCCTCTACTACACACACCGCCTTTAGGCTCCCTCTATTACACCTATCACCTATAGGATCCCTCAACTACACACGCCGCCTATAAAATCCATCTACTACACCCACCGCCTATAGGATCCATCTACTACACACACCGCCTATAGGATCCCTCTACTACACACACTGCCTATAGAATCCTTCTACTACGCCCACTGCCTATAGGATCCCTCTACTACACACACCGCCTATAGTATCCCTCTACTACGCATAGCGCCTATAGAATCCATCTACTACACACACCGCCTATAGAATGCCTCTACTACACACCCCGCCTATACAATCCCTCTACTACACACCACCTAAAGAATCCATCTACTACACACGCCGTCTATATAATGCCTCTACTACACAACCGCCTTTAGGCTCCCTCTATTACACCTATCGCCTATAGGATCCCTCAGCTACACACACCGCCTATAGTATCCCTCTACTACGCATACCGCCTATATAATCCTTCTACTACTTCCACCACCTATAGAATCCCTCTACTAAACACACCGCCTATAGAATCCTTCTACTACACCCACCGCCTATAGAATCCATCTACTACACACTCCACCTATAGAATTCTTCTACTACACACCGCGCCTATAGGATTACTCTACTACACATGCCATCTATAGAATCCTTATATTACACATACCGCCTATACAATCCCTCTACTACACACACCGCCTATACAATCCTTCTACTACACACACCGCCTATAGAATCCTTCTACTACACACACCGCCTATAGAATCCATCTAGTACACAAACCGCCTATATGGGAGCAGAGGCTCTCCTCCGTCCGGGATGGGAGCGGAGGCTTTTGAGGCGGAGGCTATCCTCCATCAGGGATGGGAGCGGAGGCTCTTGTGGCGGAGGCTATCCTCCATCAGGGATGGGAGCGGAGGCTCTTCTCTGTCCGGGATGGGAGCGGAGGCTCTTGTGGCGGAGGCTAACCTCTGTCGGGGGTGGGAGCGGAGGCTATCCTCTGTCGGGGGTGTGAGCGGAGGCTCTTCTGGCAGAGGCTATCCTCTGTCTGGGGTGTGAGCGGAGGCTCTTGTGGCAGAGGCTATCCTCTGTCGGGGTTTGGAGCAGAGGCTCTTGTGGCGGAGGCTATCCTCTGTCGGGGTTGGGAGCGGAGGCTCTTGTGGCGGAAGCTATCCTCTGTCTGGGGTGTGAGCGGAGGCTCTTGTGGCAGAGGCTATCCTCTGTCGGGGTTTGGAGCAGAGGCTCTTGTGGCGGAGGCTATCCTCTGTCGGGGTTGGGAGCGGAGGCTCTTGTGGCGGAGGCTATCCTCTGTCAGGGTTGGGAGCAGAGGCTCTTGTGGCGGAGGCTATCCTCTGTTGGGAGTGCAAGCAGAGGCTCTTGTGGCGGAGGCTATCCTCTGTCGGGAGTGTAAGCAGAGGCTCTTGTGGCGGAGGCTATCCTCTGTCGGGAGTGCAAGCAGAGGCTCTTGTGGTGGAGGCTATCCTCTGTCGGGAGTGTGAGCGGAGGCTCTTGTGGCGGAGGCTATCCTCTGTCGGGGTTGGGAGCAGAGGCTCTTGTGGCGGAGGCTATCCTCTGTCGGGGTTGGGAGGGGAGGTTCTTGTGGCGGAGGCTATCCTCTGTCAGGGTTGGGAGCAGAGGCTCTTGTGGCAGAGGCTATCCTCTGTCGGGGGTGTGAACGGAGGCTCTTGTGGCGGAGGCTATCCTCTGTCGGGGTTGGGAGCGGAGGCTCTTGTGGCAGAGGCTATCCTCTGTCGGGGGTGTGAACGGAGGCTCTTGTGGCGGAGGCCATTCTCTGTCGGAGTTGGGAACGGAGGCTCTTGTGGCGGAGGCTATCCTCTGTCGGGGTTGGGAGCGGAGGCTTTTGTGGCAGAGGCTATCCTCTGTCGGGGTTGGGAGCAGAGGCTCTTGTGGCGGAGGCTATCCTCTGTCGGGGTTGGGAGCGGAGGCTCTCCACTGTCCTTGTCCTGACCCTCTTCTTCTGAGCACAGCTGGAAGACATCTGCATGGACAGTGCCCCGGGAATGTCCCAGTCAGATAGGACATACAGCCGCATGTACAGTGCCAGATAGAGCCGAGAGACATTTCACTTTAATCCCCACTGGAATTCTGTCCTCAGCCTCACAGTATGGAAGCTCAGGGGCCACTGGGGGCCCTTCATTCCCTCACCTGACTCTTCAATAATCTGCAGAGAATTCCAGCCGGCTACAACGCATGTCTGACATCACACAGAGATCTGAGACATGCAGGCCAGAGGTTCCTTCATACACAGGGGGATGGGATCAGCTCAGTGGGTGTCCGATAGGGAGGGGGTTGTGGGGGTGGGGCAGTTTCCTATCTTTGCCCTGGGCAATTTGGACTAATAGGGCCCCTTCTGCCTTCCTCCATCACTACTGGACAAATGTATGTAAAATCTAATAAAAAAATGCAGCATTTATTTACACAAAGGTGACCAGCAATCACGCCTGACAACGCAGGAGAGATGGGATGCAGGCATGGCGTGGTGCAGGAGCGGTGGAATGCAGGCAGAGTGTGGTGCAGGAGTGGTGGGGCGCAGGCAGAGCGTGGTGCAGGAGTGGTGAGGCGCAGGCAGAGTGTAATGTAGGGGAGGTGGGATGCAGGCAGAGTGTGGTGCAGGAGTGGTGGGATGCAGGCAGAGCGTGGTGCAGGAGTGGTGGGATGCATGCAGAGCGTGGTGCAGGAGTGGTGGTGGTGCGGTACGGACGTAGGGTAGAGAGGACGCAACAGTCCGCACTAACGACCAGTGGAAACACATTTATTTACGACGTAAAAAAATAATCTAAAATGTATGTAAACAGGTCATCACTACCTCCTTCCGTCTTCCCCGGGATAATCAGGTTTAACGGGTCCCGTTTCTATCCTTTGACGGGGTGGGGGTG
>BLSH010259914.1:4936-23107 GCA_018402905.1 Glandirana rugosa | reverse complement strand
CTGATCGTTGAGCACGATCGTAGCGATCGTTGTTCTATGCAGAGCTTGATCTGCAACTCAAAGCAACGGTATGTGAAATCTCTAATTTCTGCTATCTGTCCTCAGAGCAACAGCACAGACAGCAGTAGTAAAGTAATCTATCTCAGGATGCAGGATCAGGTCTTAAAATGTCTCAAATCTGTCCCTCAAGCTTTCAGCTTCCTTTCCCTACACTAACCCAAGGAGCATGTGACTGCAGCACTGTGACTCCAGCTTATAAAGAGGCTGGGTCACATGATGCACTGGCCAATCACAGCCATGCCATTAGTAGGCATGGCTGTGATGGCTTCTAAGGGCAAACCAGTGAAACGCTTGTTGATTGGCTGCCCTGCAGCTTCTTAACACGTGGAGTAAAATAGCAGAACCCCGGACCGAACCCGAACGAATTTTGAAATGTCCGGGTCCGGGTCCGTGCCACGGACACCCGAAAGTTCGGTACGGACCCGAACGTTACAGTCCGGGTTTGCTCAACACTACTCCTCACCTCTCATGTCTAAACCCAATAAGTATATGACCGCTCAGCAGCCTCCACTGACAGGGATGATGGTATAGCACAGGTCCTTGCAATATGTCTGCTAGCAGCACACCACCAGTTGTAGAGTATAGCAGGCAAATTTCTCTGCCCCAGGTGCTGCAGCACAAAAAAAATACACTTCCTGCCATTCACATCCCCAGCGTCTAAATTCAAGCTTGCCCAAATTGCTGGCTTTACAACTCCTACCTTTCCATCTGGTGGATTCTGCCCCCTCTCGTGAATTTGCAGAATGTGCTGTACCACAATGGCAGGTTCCCAGTCCCTATTTATTTTCATGTAAGGCCATTCCAGCTCTGTACCATCACATGGAAGGCAATAATTTTGACATTGTTGGGCAAGTCAGGTCCACCTTACAGCTGACTCATGGTCCAGCAAGCATGGTCAGGGATGATCTATTTTATTCACAGCATACTTGGCAACTCTGCTTGCAACAAGGAAGGATGCAGGACAAGGCTCAGCAGTGGAGCTTGTTTTGCCGCCACATGTCCATACAGCTGGTGGTGATGATGTGAGATCTGTCAGCTCCACCCCCTCCTCTTTCTTCTCCATGCCCTCCTCTGCTGCATTGTCCTATGAACCACCAGTACCCCCTAAGAGTTCAAAGGGCCATTCAACGAGGCAGGCTAAAAGATGCCATGCAGTGCTTCAGCTGGTTTGTCCAGGGGACAGAGGGGGGATGTATGAGCCTATAGATGAATGTGTGCCATCATCCCTATTACAAATAGAAAAGGAGATGCCCTCTAGGGTGGGATTTTGGAGGCACAATATTGGTCATATATTGATAAAAGATATATAATTTTATTGGTACAATTGATAAAAATTGATTCATATGTTGTACAAGGATAAAATACACAAGAAAAGTAGCAGATGAAAAACTTTTTGTGCATGATGAACAATGGTGGCACCTAATGCATTTCGGAAAAGACCTTCATCAGAGGTGCCGGATATACAAAAAGCATCAAATACATTTCTGTAAAAAGAAACACACAGAATTAAAACACATTCATCACTGCCACATGAAATATGTGTAAACTCCATTTTAGGGGGGATTTTTACTCACCATATTGCTACAGAGATGTAATAAATATTTTTATTCTAAAATGTGTATATAGGTAGTCAATAAATTAGTAATGAGAGAAAACAATAATTCATATATTTTTTTCATCTCTATTGAATTTTCTTTGTTTACATAAGCATATATAAAAATCTATATAATATATATCTGATATAACCACCCCTCCCCTTCGGATTTCCCCCACTTGTCACTGCATATCTCTCTTTTATTGTAATTCTAATGTCTTTCTCCTGCATCATTCATTCCTCTCTCGTCCCCCACTCATCCATCATCCACACTACTTTCTTCCTGCCATTTAATAACTTAATATCCTGGGGGGGGGGGTACCCCTTGCCAATCAACCAAGGGTCCTATCTTTTTTTGAAGTTACCAAGACGTCCTCTCTTTACAAATGTTCCCCTCTCTTTCCATATCATTTCACCTATTGTTTTTGTCCACTCTTCAAGTGTTGGGGGTGACATCCACTGCCATCGTTGGGCTATTAAAGTGGTTGTCAAGTCTTGACAACCACTTTAACCTACAGATAAGCCTATAATAAGGCTTACCTGTAGGTTCCCTGCATATCTCCCAAACCTGCATGGTTCAGGAGATATGCAGTGTACTCGCATGTGGTCACATCATCAGGCACATGCTCAGTGAAGAAACAGCCTCTGTGCCGTTTCTTCACTGACAGCGTGCCGCGATTGGAGGCTCTCGCGCACATGCGCGGGAGTGACATCACGCGGCTTCGGCAAATCACAGAGTTGGAGTCTGCGGCCCCCAGAAGGAAGAGGGGCAAAGATGGACTCTTCCTGGAGCGGGGACATCGTGGGTTTCCAATGCAGGTAAGTGTCACATAATAGACTAGTATGCAATGCATACTAGTCTATTATGCTTTTGTATTGCAGGGTAATCAGGAGAAACAAAGAGGAAGTAAAACCCATCAGGGTTTACTTCCTCTTTAACCTCCTCGTCTGAAATAAACAACTCTGAATAGCAGCCGGAATGGGCCCTCCTGCTCTATCTCCCATCATGCCCGTCAGGATACAGTGGCATACATCTAATTCTAGTGTCGTTTTAAAGATCATATTAATGGCATTGATTACTCCCTCCCTGTACCTATTTAACTTCAGACACTTCCACAGCATATGTAGAAGGGCACCTGTATTCTGGCACTGACATTTGTCATCTTGTTTTCTCCCAAAACTGTAATTTTTGTGGGGTGTAATACACTCTGTGTAAGAGAAAAAGCAGTGACGCTCTCTGGGAGGGGGACATCGATACCTATCGATCTTAGAATATCCCCCCACTGTTCCTCAGTTATTGGACCAATATCTTCTTCCCATTTTGCTTTAACAGAGAGGGTGCTTCCCTTTGTTCTCCTTCCCCCTTCCTCAAACCTACATACAGATTAGATATCAGACCCTTACCAGGGCTTACTTTTATCACTTTTTGTAATAGAGGCACATCACCCACTTCTACCCTTGAGTTTAGAGTTGAGAGAACCCGAACTGTAACGTTTGGGTCCGTACCGAACTTTGGGGTGTCCGTGACCTAGACCCGAACCCGGACATTTGAAAAAAAAGTTTGTGTTTGTGTTCGGGGTTCGGGTATTTGATTGCGCATGTTGAATAGCTGCAGGGCAGCCAATCAACAAGCGTTTCACTGGTTTGCCCTTAGAAGCCATCACAGCCATGCCTACTAATGGTATGGCTGTGATTGACCAGTGCATTATTTGACCCAGCCTCTTTATAAGCTGGAGTCACTTAGTGCTGCATGTCACATTCTCTCTGGCTAGTGTAGGGAGAGGATGCTGCCGGCGCTGTGAGGGACAGATTTCAGATATAATAACATCTCATCCTGCATTACAGAACAATCTGATTGTGGACTAGGTAGAGATTACTACTACTACTGCTTTTAGGGACAGATTGCAGATCTAATAACATCTCATCCTGCATTACAGAACGTTCTGACTGAACTAGGTAGAGTCTACTGCTTAGAGGGACAGATTATTGTTCTAAAATCATCTTCTAGTTCTATAGGGTCAGGTTCCTGCTGTTGCTGTATGGGACAGATTATTGTTCTAAAATCATCGCCTACTCATATAGGGTCAGGTTTCTGCTGATGCTGTAAGGGACAGATTATTGCTCTAAAATCATTTTACTTCCTTTTGCAGCCCTTTAGCACTTTCCAGGACTTTTTTACAGTCATTTTTGTGCCGAAAAGTTCGGGTCCCCATTGACTTCAATGGGGTTTGGGGTAAAGTTCGGGTCAAGTTTGGTACCAAACCCAAACTTTTTCGCGAAGTTCGGCCAAACCCACCGAACCCGAACATCCAAGTGTTCGCTCAACTTTACTTGAGTTCTTAAACTGTTTGGTCAGGGAGTGTCTAATCTGTAAAAATTTATAAAAAGATTGCCTTGGCACCTCATATTCCCCCTTCAAAGATTTCATATGGCCGTCTACATATAACTGGGCAATATGGACTATACATCATCTTTTCCATTCCCAAATAGTCCCTATTTCTTGCAATTCTTTTAAATTGTTATTTTCCCATAAGGGTATGTATTCCAGAAGACCTTTATACCCTATCTGCTTCTTGACTAGGGACCAAGTCTTCACAGCCAGTTTTAATGTTGGAGTCTCAGGGGCTCCGCCATCAGGGTTCACTTGGAGAAGGACAAGAGCTGCCGCACACACTCTACTCACTCCAACATCCGGTCTTGCCCCCAGATATTAATCAATTGTGGACAGTGTATGCAAGGCAAAAAATACCTGCTAGAGATGCCCATCTCAAAATGATAGCAGCATAAAAGCCATGTACAACAGGCAAAATGCCAAAAGGCCTCCAAAATACCTTTGATATGGTCAGTAATGACAGCTGTGGAATAATGGATAGCAGTCAAATATATATGTATATCATGTGGGAGATTAGCTCGTGGGGAACACCTTTCCTGGGAAAATGGCAGTGTGCAGGCAAACTTTCTTAAAATTGTGGTGGGTTGCCAGGTTTATTTATTGAGTGACCGCTCCTAAGGACATCAGTACGACGAAACAAGTAGGACAGAGCTAACCAGGATCATAGCATCACTTCCTGTGTAGGAACCATTGAATGTTTTACATGTGGTCTCCTGTTTTATTGTTTTATATTATACGTTTGTAATACCCTGTGCGGGTTTATTTGGAAATAAACAGCTTTTTAAATTATATCACTCTATAAGGATTGCTTTCTCTTTACACATATGTAACACCAGAACAGACAACAAGGAGAAGGAAGGACACAGAGGTCCAACTGGAGACCCGCTGCACAGTGGCGAACACTGTGGATGCGTTGTACCCTGCAAGGGGTGACTCATTCTGGTAAGTGCACACCTTAAGAGCACATTAAGGAGCACAGAAACACCAGAAACATCAATCACTTTATCTGTGTAGTGCAGCCACGCACAGGGAAAATCACGGTCACCAATATCTTCCTGGAAAACAACAAGTCACCTATTTATATATCTTTCTTCATCCTCACACTTTTGTATAAAGACTATTGATAAACTGTCTCAAGAGACTTAATATCTAAGTCATATATACGAACCAAGAAAATTTCAGAAATCTAGAAAGACTCACAAAAAACAGCACTGGAGAGCGACTTATGTGGTTCACTCTTCATATAAAAAAAAACATTTTTAACATCAAAAAAAAATTTAACATCAGTTCTTATATTGAGCTTCATATTTGATTTTGTTCTGAATTGCCTATCTGAGTTTTATATGTGTTTTGGAGTCATGTATTTCAGAATGTATGTTAAAGTCCAGTACCCCATAGCACCAGCACTTTAACACATGTGGTAGTCGCATACCATCCTACATCTCTGAGCAGGGCCAGGAGTCTACATTTTCAAAAAAAAATTACACTGAAGAGTGACCTATGTGGTTCACTCTTTATACGTAAAAAATATTTGAACATTGTTTTTTTTTAAACATTGGTTTATTATATTTATTTCCATATGTGCTTTGAGTTAAATCACCTATTTGAGGTTTATATGTGTTTTAGAGTCATGTACCTTAGATAGTATGGACAAATTAAGTACCCTCTAGCACCAGCAATTCAACACATGTGGTAGTCACATATCCCAAGTTTCTGAATAGCGCCACACCTACTACATCTATCTCTTGCATATTATTTAAATCTCAGTCCTCTACACAACACAAAGTGGCCAGAAACAAAATGGCACGGGCACAGCAGGATGAAGAAGACTTCAGTGAAGACTCCCAGTCGGCCACAGAGGATACAGGTAGGGGATACAAACATGCAGATCAACCCCTCATCTATGCTGATATGTCTGGCTTTGCAGCAGACATAAAATCCACCTGCTCTGCAGCCATTGTAGACCTCAAATTGAACCTGCTCGATCTTACAGAGAAGCTTGCTGCGGTGGAGGCGACTGGAAAATGCAGAGACAGGGCACTTCATAGATTGGAGAAGGTAGCTGTTACCCTTTCTTCCCATTTCACTGAGATGAATAGGCATCTGGAGGACTTTGACAATAGGAGCAGAAGGAATAACATCAGAGTGAGGGGGATACCTGAGTCTGTTGATACTGATCAAATCGTCCCTGCACTACAGAGAGTCTTTAACAGCTTGCTGGGAAGGCAAGAGGATTCAGATATAGAATTTGTCTGGGCACACAGAGCCCTTAGGGCAAGAGGCCCTGACTCTGGGCTCTGTTTCTGCCTACCCTCAGATTCACGATACACAAATGTATTACTTTGGTGATAAGTTCTCCCTCTATAAAGTGTACTGATATTTCTCCTAATTACTTGTCTCACCTCTTTTTCATACCTATTTACTCATTTCTTTTGTATCCTCTCTAATCCTTTAACTTTCTTTCTGTAACTCTTGCAGACAGATTTTGTTTAGTGTTTTTTCTTCTCCTTTTTTTTATAAGCTTTATTTTACAGACTCAGAACCGCACCCCCTGATTCTTCACAATGGCATATTCTTCACTGGGACGTTGTCCAACGATAATTTCAGATAATGTGAAGGGATTGAACATCCCCGAGAAAAGCTCCACACTCTTGAGGGAACTCAAGAAAGGTAGGCCACACTTTACATTCTTACAAGAGACCCATTTCAAGACTCACCAGATACCGATTCCTTTTCACTACCGCCTATCATGCTACAAATGACACTTCAAAATCGAAGGGAGTCTCAATTTTGGTTAGCAATGAGGTCCCCTTTGAGGTCACAGACCTCTTAATGGACCCCGGTGGCCAGTTTGTCTTCTTAAATGGTACTTATGGAGGTACTGCCATTACCTTGGTGAATGTGTATTTCCCTAACACAGCACACATCACATTTTTCCAATGGGTGGTACGAGAGCTCCAGGGGTTCACACCAGGCTGTCTTATACTGGGGGGAGACTTTAACATCCCCTTTGTCTCCTTTGGTAGACACATCATCAGGGAAGACAAGCATCACCTATAAGATACTTTAAAGGATCAAATCACTCTTAAATTCACCTCAATTAATGGACTCATGGCGATTTCCTCATCCTGATGGTAGCGATTTCACACTCCATTCAATACCACATAATTGTTACTCACAAATTGATTACCTGTTTGTATCCCAGAAAGACCTGACAACAATCTCAGAGGCCAGAATCGGAATCCAATCACTTTCAGACCATGCCCTGATTTCTTTGACAATAGATTTGCTCACACCCAGACCCAAGTCTAACACTTGGAGATTAAACTCTTCCCTTTTAACTGACCACACATTACTCCCTAAGATTACTACATTCTTTACTGAATATTGTTAGCTCAATGACACCCCAGACATGGACCCACTGATGATCTGGGAAGCCCATAAATGTACCATTAGGGGTGAGCTGATCAAATTAGGCTTGTTACGTAAAAAGGCCCAGGGAAAAGAGACTAAAAGATTAGTGGAAAAGATTGCCACAAACCATACACAAGCATTCCTTAACTAAACAGTAGGCAGGGGAGCTACTGGAAACTAGGAAAGCCCTATAGCAGCTCTTGGAAGCTAAAACTAAACAACCTTTATTCTTTAAAAAGAAAATTTACTAAGAAGCAAGGGACAAAACAGGCAGATTACTAGCAAGAGCCTTAAGGGCCCCCAATGCCACCAACAATATTACGGGCATCAAGAAGCCTGATGGCTCGCTTGACGTAACTACAGAAGCTATAGCGGCACACTTTCATAAATATTACTCCAAGCTATATAACATTCCCTTACAACACAAACCATCTGAGGCAATGGGGGATAGGGATTACATCATTCATGACTACCTTAATAGGAGCGGTCTCCCCAAATTAAAAGATATAGATATAACCTCGCTGGAAGAACAGATCACTGTAGCTGAAATCAGACAGGCCATTAAAGACCTCAAGCTGGGAAAAAGTCAAGGCCCTGATGGTCTATCTATTATAAAACCTTCTTAAACATTTTGACAGACCCATTGGCCAAAGCTTTAACTCCCTATCTGACATGAGAGAGATGCCTCCAGACTTCCTATCTGCTTACATCACCATTATACCCAAGCCCAACAAGGACCCTACTGACTGCTCTAGCTATCGGCCCATTTCATTGCTGAACCTGGATCTGAAGATACTGACAAAGATCTTGGCCACTAGACTGAGACCTTTTTTCGTTGGAACTGATTGACCCAGAACAAGTTGGCTTCATGCCATGTAGGGAAGCCAAAGATAATATTATTAAGGCATACTACTGTCACATGCGTCTCACACAGAAGATATTGAGGGCCTTCTCTTGTCCACGGACAAGGCCTTTGATGGGATCTCATGGGACTTCATGTTAGCTACTTGTGGTCATGTTGGGATGGGCCCTCATATGATGACATGGATATCTGCTTTATATCAGAATCCCACAGCCAGGATAAAAGTCAACGGCTCTTTAGCAGAGAAAGTAAGCATAGCCAATGAAACCAGACAGGGATTCCCCCTCTCTCCCTTGCTGTTCATCCTATCTCTGGAACCTTTTTTAGGTTGCAGGACAGGGAGTTCAAAATAGCAGCCTCTGCAGACGACATGTTGTTCTTCCTGGCTAAACCCCATATTAAAATTCTCAATTTAATTAAAGCATTTAATTATTTTGATTTTGTAGCGAATCTCAAAATAAATTACTCCAAATCTGAAGCTATGAACCTTACCCTGAAAGCCAATGAATTCCTCAGAACTGCAGAAAACTGCCCCTTCAAATGGGAAAAAAAACACACTCAAATATTTAGGAATATGGTTGACCCCAAAAGTTTCATCAATTTATGAACAGACTTTCCTGCCACTTCTTAAAACAATAGAAAAAGACCTAAACACATGAAACTCAGGATACTTCTCCTAGTTCGGGCATGCTGCCATTCTTAAGATGTCCATCTTACCCAGACTGCTTTATCTGTTGAGGGCATTACCAATCCAGATCCCACAAACTTTTTTTCAGAAATCTTCACTCCATTCTTCTAAAATTCCTTTGGAAACATAAAAAGTCTAGAATAAGGTTTGCACTCCTGACTAGGCCAAAAGAATACAAGGGAATGGGCTTACCAGACTTCAAAAACTACCATTTAGCATCTCACCCAACGAGAGTGATTTGACTGGCACTGCTATGGTGACCCTAAAGATTGGGTAGCACTGGAAGCAGGTTTAAGCCCTATCTCCCTGCACTTTTCCCCTTGGATCCCGTGGAATAGTTACAAACAACACTTGAAGCTGAACCCACTAATGGACACAACTCTAGCTGTTTTCCACTCAGTGGCGAAAAACTCCAAAGTGACATCACTACTAAGCCCCCTAACACCTTTAAAAGACAACCCTGACTTCTCCCCTGGTATGAGAAACATGTCACTTCAAAACCCAGATACAAACATGCCACTCTTGACAGGTGACTGCTTCCACAAAGGCCAGCTCAAAGATTACTCTATGTTAAAGACTGACAGTGGATTTAAACATACGCCACTGTGGTCTTACTTTCAAGTTCATAGTTATGCTAGTAACAAAACATATGGAAGGGACTTCGCTAGACCCTTAACGGCATTGGAATCGGTATGTGTAAATGGTAACCACATGGAAAGGGCAACATCAGTTACATGCACTTGGCTGCAACATTCAAAATCCACCACAGAGGATAGATTCAGAAGGAGCTAGTCAGAGGCTCTTCAGACGGATGTAACAGACAAACAATGAAGAAACGCATGCATCATTTCCCATAGATGCTCTATCAGCACCAAAATGTAGGAAACCACATACAAACTATTGACCAATTGGTATGCTACACCAGCAAAGTTGCACAAGTGGAATCCACAGACTCCTAACACATGCTGGAGATGCGGTAGTGATGTGGGCATTATCCTGCATAATTGGTGGAAGTGTTGTCTTATCACGACATTCTGGGATAAGGTCAGAGATTTCATTCAAGGAATAACCGACACCAAGCTTACACTTAATGCAGCCTGCTGTCTGTTACATATTTAAAATTTCAGGCTTAAACAATATAAAAAATCTTTGACTAAACACCTGCTTAATGCTGCCAAAGCTCTGATCCAGATTCTCTGGAAATCCACTCAAACTCCAACTGTCTTGGAGTGGCTGGACAGGGTTTCCAAAATATGTACGATGGAGGAGACTCTGGCCCAGTCCTCTGATTGGGTTGGAGAGGTTCCACAAAACCTGGTCTCCATGGTTCTTTTGTTATTCGAAGGACTATGTCGCAGTGAGCACCGATAAAACTATTGACTAAGATGCTTATGGTATCTCCTTAGGCCTTAAAAGGCCACCCGGTAATTATGTGATCTGTGAGTCTGATGTTACTAATGTATAATTGGGCCCAAAGGCACTTGACTTTATCTTGGGCTTCATTGGACCAAACTGGACATATTCATTCATATTCTATTCTAACTACATTTCCCATCTTTTCTTTTCATTCCTATTCTTATAGGCACTTTCCTTTAGCCAAATCTATTCAAAGAATGTACTACAGGGTGGGCCATTTATATGGATACACCTTAATAAAATGGGAATGGTTGGTGATATTAACTTCCTGTTTGCGGCACATTAGTATATGTGAGGGGGGAAACTTTTCAAGATGGGTGGTGACCATGGCGGCCATTTTGAAGTCGGCCATTTTGAATCCAACTTTTGTTTTTTCAATAGGAAGAGGGTCATGTGAAACATCAAACTTATTGGGAATTTCACAAGAAATACAATGGTATGTGCAGCACCTGCAACTACGGATACTGGAAGCCTGTGCTAGCATTTCTCCTGCGGTGTTGCTATCAGTGTGTGAAGAGTAGGAGAAGAGGGTTGCATTGACAATCCAACACAATGGGCAGCACATTGAACACATTTCATAAGTGGTCAGAAACTTGTAAATAACTCATGAAAAAATAAAGTTACGTTAAAACCAAGCACACCATTGTTTTTCTTGTGAAATTCCCAATACGTTTTTATGTGTCACATGACCCTCTACCTATTGAAAAAACAAAAGTTGGATTCAAAATGGCCGACTTCAAAATGGCCACCATGGTCACCACCCATCTTGAAAAGTTTCCCCCCTCACATATACTAATGTGCCACAAACAGGAAGTTAATATCGCCAACCATTCCCATTTTATTAAGGTGTATCCATATAAATGGCCCACCCTGTACAACAAAGGTGATAACTGACTGACACCTATTGAGTTAGATCCACACTTTCAGTTACTGGCTTTGGCTATTTAAGCCTACATAGAAATAGTTGAAACTAGTTTATTATATTTGTGTTTGTCACATGGCTTGTATTTCTGATATGTGACACTCGAGAGCCTGGCATTCTCTTCAACATCTGTTTTGGATATGATAACTTTGTTCTGTTTGACAATGTGCTTGACATGTATACACTACTTTTGTTTCTGGTAAACTTCTTAATGAGAAAAAAAAAGCAAAATAGAAAACAAATACTTGCTGTCTGGCGCTAAACTACACAGCACAGTTTACCTCACTATACGGTGCCGAGCTTGTCCTAGACACCCCAAAAACACAAATAAATGCAAACCAGCAGGTCGCATAGTCTAGTATTACTAAGATGTGCTGGTGTCCCTGGGCAGGCTTTACTACTGGTCCCACAAGATCCATACCAATTCTTTCAAATGGCACTTCAATTATGGGTAGTGGGACAAGGGGACTACAGAAATGGGGTGATGGTGCCAACATTTGGCATTCAGGGCATGATTCACAGTATTCCTTGACATCTGCGTTTTGCCCTGGCCAGAAGAATCCCTGGGTTATTCTCTCCCTGGTCTTCTCGGTACCCAGATGTCCCCCCATTATATGTCCATGGGCCAAGTTCAGCACCAGCCTTCGAAAGGTTTGGGAAGCACTAGCTGTTCTACCTCGTCCTCCCCGTGTTTTACCACCTGATGCAGCAAATTGTTTTTAAGGGTCATCTAGGGAAAAGACACCTCCCAATTAGGATCCACAGGTTCCCCATACATCATTTTAACGTTTTCTCTGGCTCTAATGAGGGTGACATCCTGGAGTTGCTGTACAAAAATCCTCTCTCCTGACCTCTAAGTCAGGTACTACACTCAGTCCACTCTCACTGTTAGAGTCAGAGAAGTTTTCAGGGTCATGAACTTCCAGCTGGGGGCTGTCTTCCAATTCCTCCTGATCCTCAGCCATTACCGGGAAAGGAAGAGGGTCACCGGTATCCTCGGTCACACCACCCATCTCCCTTTCACTCAGACAATCAAAGGGGTCTGGGGTGAGTTCCCGTGCTTCCCCAGTGGGGGGTGCTCTATCCACCAGATGTCCCCTGCTTTCCCACAGCTGCCAGAAATGGGGAGAGTCTCTCCCTATTAGGGCTTCATGAAACAGCGAGGGCACTACCCCTACTGAATGTGTCACCCTGCCTCAGGGGGTGCCAATCTCATGCACTACCCTCTGGTAGTGCCGGGTGTTACCATGCATGCAAATGACCCCAACAGTGCTGGGGTTCAGTTTTGCAGGATTTACCTAACTGTGTTTGACTAGTGAGACAACACTACCAGACTCCAGTGCAGTGACTGGCTTCCCATCAACAGTTATGATACACATTTGTCTTTCCATGCAACCTGAACATGTTGCCGTACATGCCACCTGTGCAAAAAGAGAAAGGTGTCTATTCACATAAGTATAATCACATTGCCTGGGCTCATCATTCAGGGGACAATTGGCAGCAATATGGCCCAATGCATGACATTGGTAGCACTGTATGTGATCTATACCCAGTCTTCTCATGGGCCTCAAAGACCTTCCTGGCTTCTTTGGCCAGTCTCCAGGTCTAGGGTCCATAGTCTCATTAGTCATTACAGCAGTCTTATCAATCTGCCCGACGCCCTTGAGTGCTGGCACTGTTTTATCGGATCCGCTGGGAGCCTTTCACCCCTTGAGACACCGAAGTGGGGCACCGCCGAGTTCAGCAAGTCCTCAGCAGCTGTGTATCTCTCCACAAGGTTCACCAGTTGGCTTGCATTTTTGGGGTCCCCATGGCTGACTCATTTCCTCAAAGCAGCCGGGAGCGCACGGAGATACTGGTCCATAACTGCACGCTCCACAATCTGGGGCCTGGCAAGGTTTCCAGCTGCAACCACTTCCTCGTAAGAAGGACCAAGCCAAAAATTTGGGAGTGGGGTGGCTTGTCGATGCGGTAGGTCCACTGATGCACCCATTGGGCCCGGACTGCCATGGTAACCCCTAGGCATGCGAGTATCTCTGCCTATAGAGTCTCATAGTCCTGGGCCTTATCTGGTTCCAAATCAAAATAGGCCTTTTGGGGTTCACCTGTCAAGAATGGTGCCGACAGTCCCGCCCACTGTTCCTTTGGCCATCCTTCACAAAGAGTGACTTTTTCAAAAGTTGTGAGGTACGCCTCCATGTCATCCGCAGGTGTCATCTTCTACAGGTGGTAAGAGGCGCATACCAACTTTGGTTCCACTGGTAGGGGAGGTGTGAACCGCTTATTTAACTCCACCAGCAGGCAGTTGATCTCCTGCTGGGCTTCATCTTGTCGGCGACTCTCCTCCCGCTGCGCTGCAGCGGCTTGTGCGACCTGGAGGTTGGTCTCCCATTGGGCCGCAGTCGCCTGTAGCAAGGCTTTCAACAGCTCCTCCATTTTGGAAAGTTGCCCCCTGAGTCCACCACGTGTGGGAGATTAGCTCGTGGGGATCACCTTTCCTGGGAAAAAGGCAGTGTGCAGGCAAACTTTCTTAAAATTCTGGTGGGTTGCCAGGTTTATTTAGCAAAAGGTTGCAAGTCAAAAAAACTAACAAAATAGAAAACAAATCCTTGCCGTCTGGCGCTAAACTATACAGCACAGTTTACCTCACTACACGGTGATGGGCTCGTCCCAGACACCCCAAAAACACAACTAAATGCAAACCTTTCTTTACAGTCCTCGAGCAACCAATTCCCCAAAATTCAGCTCTCTCAGAATGGTGTTTCAGAGTCCCAGGACAGAGCAGAACCTTGCTCTCTTCCTGGTCATTTAAAGCACCTGATGGAGGATTTGAGTGGACCAGAAACTCCTCCACCAGCACTGCCATGGTGGCTGGTAAAAACCGGGCCGGATTCCACTCTACTTTATTCCAAATGAACGCATGCGAGGCGACAGATATCGACTGTCTACTACCGTCTACTATCTCACATAACGTCACAATATATGCACACACACAGGACATAAACCACAAGACCACAGAGGGGCGGGATCTATATATCCCTACCTACTATATAGTGGGCCTCTACCCTTGCTAGCAGCAAAATAATTCAGCGAAGCCAAACGATCAGGGCTATTAAAGATGACAAAAAGACAAGTGCAATCATAGTTTGAAAAACTCCAAGGTATTTTTGGGAGGCTACAGAGAAATAGACATAGACTATTGGACATACAAGCCTAAGGAGGAATCAAAGATACCACTGTAAATACCTGAGAGTGGAGACAAACACTGTGCTGACTTCTAACTTGGGAGTAGTATGTGGCTGGGAGGAGGCAGATCCAGATGCTGTACTGTTCAGTGGCCCTGAGGACTCTTCTCATGCTTCTCATGCCTCCGCAGTGCATGGCCTCCCTCAATGCCTGTGAAAGGACCTGAGAATTCATGGCATTAAGTATAAGGATCAATATTGGTTGGCAACCCTCCTTGACAACCGTTACAAGGGAAAAGTCTCTGAACTCACCCTATCCCCACAGAGGGTGCAGAGGGCAAAATATCTTGAGGACACCTTACAGAAGAGTTTATGTAACACTTTTCCAGACTCTGGTAGGTTACAGTCTCATGGAAAAGATAGTTTTGAGCCTTCTGTTGGTCAAAGGGGGAAAGGTGGAGAAGGGGGCCACCTCAGTGATGCAGCATCATTAGCTTCAACATCCCTTTGGCAGCATCTGTATCAAATGATGGAAGATTATCTAAGGGTGAAAATGGACATGGAGAGCTTTCCAGTAGACAATCCATTCGGTTTCTGGGTCATGAGAATGGACCACTAGCCAGAACTTGCCCAGTATGCAATTGAGCTGCTGGGCTACCCTGTATCCAGCATGATTTCTGAATGGGCATTCAAAGATAAAAGACAGACTCCGTTGACTGGCTGACATTTGTAAGAATGAATCAGTCCTGGATTAGCAGCAGCTATCTCGTGTTATTGGGATTGCTAATCTCCAAAACTTTCTAGGCTGCCTAGCTCTGTGGGTGTTGATTTTATCTTAAAGTAATTTTTGGTATAGGTTTCATGGGCACAATTAACGCTCAAGGACCAATTTTTCCACAACTGTTTGACAGGTGCATCTAATTTAAATTTTTACAGCAAGGCTAATTCTTGCGTTCATCGAGACTACCTCTGGAAGGTTATGGGGTGAGGGCACCAACAACACCCAAAGACCAATTTTTATGCAACAGTTTGACAGGGGCATCAAATTAATTTTTTTTCACAGCTAGGCCAAGTCTTACTTTCATCAAGACTACCTCTAGAAGGTTACGGGGTGAAGGCCCCAACAACACCCAAAGACCAATTTTCCCACATCTGTGACAGGGGTGTCAAATTTCAATTTTTTACAGCAAGGCCAAGTTTTGCTTTCATTAAGACTACCTCTAGAAGGTTATGAGGTGAAGGCACCAACAACAACCAAAGACTGATTTTTCCACAAAGGTTTGACAGGGGCATCAAATTATTTTTTTTTACAGCAAGGCCAATTCTTGCTTTCATCAAGACTACCTCTAGAAGGTTACAGGGTGAAGGCACCAACAACATCCAAAGACCAATTTTTCAGCAACTGTGTGACAGGGGTGTCAAATTTCATTTTTTTTACAGCGTGGCCAAGTTTTGCTTTCATCACGACTACCTCTAGAAGGTTATGGGGTAAAGGCACCAACAACAACCAAAGACCAATTTTTCCGCAACTGAGTGACAGGGGTGTCAAATTTCAATTTTTTACAGCAAGGCCAAGTTTTGCTTTCATCACGACTACCTCTAGAAGGTTATGGGGTAAAGGCACCAACAACAACCAAAGACCAATTTTTCCGCAACTATGTGACAGTGGCATCAAATTTAAATTTTTTACAGCAAGGCCAATTCTTGCTTCCATCAAGACTACCTCTAGAAAGTTAGTAGGTGAGGGCACCAACAACACCCAAAGACCAATTTTCCACAAAGGTTTGACAGGGGCATCAAATTACATTTTTTTTGCAGCAAGGCCAATTCTTGCTTTCATCAAGACTACCTCTGGCTCTGGAAGGTTACAGGGTGAAGGCACCAACAACACCCAAAGACCAATTTTTCAGCAACTGTGTGACAGGGGCATCAAATTTATTTTTTTTACAGCAAGGCCAGTTCTTGCTTTCTTCAAGACTACCTCTAGAAGGTTACAGGGTGAGGACACCAACAACACCCAAAGACCAATTTTTCCACAACTGTGTGACAGGGTGGTCAAATTATTTATTTTTTACAGCAAGGCCAATTCTTGCTTTCATCAATACTACCTCTAGAAGGTTATGGGGTGAGGGCACCAAGAACACTCAAAGACCAATTTTTCAGCAATTGTGTGACAGGGGCATCAAATTTATTTTTTTTACAGCAAGGCCAGTTCTTGCTTTCATCAATACTAACTCTAGAAGTTTATGGGGTGAGGGCACCAAGAACACTCAAAGACCAATTTATCCACAAGGGTTTGACAGGGGTGTCAAATTAAATTTTTTTACAGCAAGGCCAATTCTTGCTTTCATCAAGACTACCTCTAGAAGGTTGCAGGGTGAGGGCACCAATAGCACCTAAATACCAAATTTTCAACAACTGTGTGACGGGGTGGTCAAATTAAATTTTTTACAGCAAGGCCAATTCTTGCTTTCATCAAGACTACTTCTAGAAGGTTACAGGGTGAAGGCACCAACACCCAAATACCAATTTTTCCACAACAGTTTAAAATAAGCGTCAAATTAAAAAAAAAATCCAAAATTTTATTGCTTTAGTTCATATCAACAGTTGTATACAATTTCCAATACAATAGTTCAATGTCAAGTCCTACATCATTCAACATAACATTGTTACATTCCCACATTATATTTATTACATAACTTCCCCCTCTCTTAACATAAACTTGGATTTGCATCCATTTCTTTTCTACGATTCAATTAATTTTGTGTTTCATCTTGTTCCAATGTCACTGGGGTTCTACACCATATACTGTATCCCAAATTTTATGGTACTTCTTAGGTGTCCCTCTATGTTCATACATCATCTTCTTATATGATATTATCCGGTTAACTGCTCCAATCCATTTATTAATAGTTGGAGCCGTTGATTGCATCCACCTCAATGATATTTGTTTATGTGCCATAAATAATGTCTCTTGTAACATTACCCTGTTGTATTTGGACCACTCTCTCACCTCTAGTAATCCCAGTATACATAGTTCCATGGTATATGGTACCTCCTTGTTCATACTGTTAGTTAGAAACATAGAAACATAGAAACATAGAAGAGTGACGGCAGAAAAAGACTGAGTAGTCCATCGAGTCTGCCCCTTTTTATTTTATTTTATTTTTTTTTTATTTTTTTTTTTACATTAACCTTGTTGTCTGACTATGGATTTATGTTTATCCCAAGCATGTTTGAAGCCATTTACTGTTGACTGTCTCACAACCTCTTTGATGGTTGTCTCCAACACTCTGTCAGTTGTCATTTACCGAAGTTTGTACGAACCCTATTTGTATTTAGGTATCAGTCTGTTGTTCCAATTACATTTTTTTTTTTATTTTTTTTTTATTTTATTTTATTTTTCCCCGTCTGAGCTACCTGATGAGTCAGAAAAAGACGGCAGTGAGAAGATACAAAGATACAAAGATACAAAGATTGATTGTCATACTTGTTCCTCCATGGTATATGGTACCTTGATACATATGACCCTAATGATCTCCACTCTCTCACCAGGTTTATGTTGTCCCATTACAATGTTCTCTGTAATAAATACCGTGTATTTGTTTATAGTAACTCCACCTACGTTAGTTGCCGAG
>BLSH010259913.1:77440-88863 GCA_018402905.1 Glandirana rugosa | reverse complement strand
GGTGTGCACACTACAAAGGTTATCATTGGAGTTTGTTATAGACCTTCCTTCTCAAAGAAGAGGTGGAGACTCAGCTCCTTGCACAGATGGAAAGAGCTGCAAGGGCTGGGATAGTGATAATAATGGGAGATTTTAACTACCCGGAAATTAACTGGAGTAATGACACTGCTGGGACAGCTAAAGGGCAAAAATTTATAAACCTATTACAGAACAATTTTATGGTCCAGTTTATTGAGGCCCCAAATAGGAATGACGCTTTTCTGGACCTGGTAATCTCAAACCATACAGAGCTTATTACCTATATTCATATAAAAGAACATCTGGGTAACAGTGACCATAACATGATTTCATTTAATGTAAGCTGCAAGCAACAAACACATACGGGAAAGATAAAAACACTTAATTTTAAGAGAGCAAATTTTACAAAGATGAGGGCTGCTCTCCAGGACTTAGACTGGGTGGGAACATTGGCATCGATGAACACAGAACAGAAATGGGAATTTTTCAAAAAAACTGTATGTGAGCTCACTGTAAAGTATATTCCCATGGGCAATACGTTTAAAAGGCTAAAAAGAAAACCTATGTGGCTCACGGCCAAAGTTAAAAAAGTTATAAATGATAAGAAAAGAGCATTTAAAAAATATAAAAATGAGGGAACACTATAATCTTTTAAATGTTACAAAGAATATAACAGAATATGTAAAGAGGAAATCAAGGGCCCAAAAATTCAAAAGGAACGCCAGATTGCAAAAGATAGTAGGACAAACCCCAAAAAATTCTTCAAATAAACCAAAGGTAAAAAGGTCAGGTCTGAGCATGTAAGGCCCTTTACAAAATAATCTAGAGTGCATGACTGGGGACAAAGAGAAGGCAAACTTATCTACTTCCCGACTGCGCGCCATGTTTTAACGGATGCAGTCGGGATGCTGAGCGCGAATCGCCGTAAATAAGCGGCGATCTGCAATCAGCCACCAGGGGGCGCGCGCGCACCCGCCGCACTCCTGGGGAGTGTGCCCACGGCTCGGGCGGACCTGATGTCCGCCGGCGAGCCGCGATGAGCGGCTACAGGGAAAGAACGGGGAACCGCCGATGTAAACACGGCGGTTCCCCGTTCTGTTAGTAGGGGCATGAGAGATCTACTGATCCCTGTCACTGGGATCAGTTAGATCTCTCATGCCCATGTTAGCCCAACCCCCCCCCACAGTAAGAACACACCCAGGGAACACAGTTAACCCCTAGCTCTCCCCCCAGGTTAACCCCTTCACTGCCAATGACATTTATACAGTAATCAGTGGACATTTAAATTTCTGATCGCTGAATAAATGTCATTGGTCCCAAAAAAGTGTCAAAAATGTCCGACATATCCGCTGCAATATCGCAGTACCCCTAAAAATCGCAGATCGCCGCCATTACTAGTAAAAAATAATAAAAAAAAACCCCAGAAATGAATTCTCACCATCCATAAACGCGGCCACTTTTGCGCAAACCAATCAATAAACGCTGATTGCGATTTTTTTTTATCACAAATATGAGGAATTATATAAATCGGCCAAAAAACGTGAAAAAAAATGTTTTTTTATATTTTTTTTTTTTGGATTTGAATTTTAGCAAAAAGTAAGAAATTTGTTTTTTTTTTGCAAAATGGTCGCTCTTCTTTTGTTTATAGTGGTTATCAGAAATGACGCAGTGGCGATCAAATACCACCAAAAGAAAGCTCTATTTGTGGGGAAAAAAGGACGCAAATTTTGTTTGGGTGTAACATCGCACGACCGCGCAATTGTCAGTTAAAACGACGCAGCGCCGAATCGCAAAAAGTGCTCTGGTCCTGAAGCTGGAAAACCTTCCGGTTGGTAAGTGGTTATTAAATACTTTCTTCAGCTCTGTGTATGCAAAGGAGCATGGGGGGCTCATGTCCATGATGGGGGTGGTAGGGTGGTAGTGACACAGCCCCAAATGGTCCACAATGGCTCAAAAATGAAATGGTCCAGAAGTATTTAAACAGAATAAAGGTAGATAAAGCACCTGGACCAAATGGCATGCATCCACGGATCCTAAAGGAATTGAGCTCTATGACTTCAAAGACATTGTATCCAATTTTTAGGGACTCCTTAATGACTGGAATAGTACCACTGGATTGGTGTAGGGCCAATGTGATGCCCATATTTAAAAAGGGATCAAAGTCTTTACCAAGTAACTATAGACCTGTTAGTTTAACTTCTATAGCTGGGAAGATACTGGAGCGTTTAATAAAAGACCACATGGATGAATTCTTGTTGGAAAAAAATGTTTTAAGCAACAGACAGCATGGATTCATGAAAGACAGAAGTTGTCAAACAAACCTGATTTCTTTTTATGAGGAGGTAAGTAAAACCTTGGACAGAGGGGTGGCTGTGGACGTGGTTTACTTGGATTTTGCAAAAGCGTTTGACACCGTTCCCCACACACAGCTAATGTGTAAGGTAAAGTCTACAGGCTTGGAAAGATCAGTTTGTAAATGGATAGAAAACTGGCTAAAAGACCCGATTCAAAGCATAGTGGTTAATGATTCTTATTCTGAATGGTCTAAGGTTATCAGTGGGGTACCCCAAGGTTCAGTGTTGGGACCCTTACTTTTCAATATATTTATAAATGATATAGGGTCTGGGATTAAAAGTACTATTTCAGTGTTTGCAGATGACACCAAGCTATGCAGTGAAATAACGTCCTTGCAGGATGTCTCCATCTTACAAGCAGACCTCAATGCACTAATTGGACGACTATGTGGCAAATGAGGTTTACTGTTGATAGATGTAACGTTATGCACGTGAGAGCTAAGAATATGCATGCATCATACATACTAGAGGGAGTACAACTGGGGGAATCCATAGTAGAGAAGGATCTGGGGGTTTTGGTAGATCATAAGCTTAATCATGGCATGCAATGCCAAGCTGTGGTTTTCAAAGCAAGCAAAATCCTTTCTTGTATTAAGAGAGGTATGGACTCCAGAGATAGAGACATTATTTTGCCCCTGTACAAATCATTAGTAAGACCTCATATGGAATATGCAATTCAGTTTTGGGCACTAGTTCTCAAAAAGGATATTGGGGAACTGGAGAAAGTGCAGAGAAGGACAACCAAACTAATAAAAGGCATGGAGGAGCTTAGCTTCGAGGAAAGATTAGAGGACCTGAATTTATTCTCTCTTGAGAAGAAAAGGTTAAGAGGGGATATGATCAACATGTACAAATATATAAGTGGTCCATATAGTGGTGTTGAGTTATTTACTTTAAGGTCATCACAAAGGACAAGGGGGCACTCTTTACGTCTAGAGGAAAAGAGATTTAATCTACAAGTACGGAAAGGTTTCTTCACAGTAAGAGCTATGAAAATGTGGAATAGATTCCCTCCAGAGGTGGTTTTGGCGAGCACGGTTGGTTACTTTAAAGAAGGCCTGGATTCTTTCCTTACATTTTTAGGTAAAGTTGATCCTGGGTGTATCCGATTGCCTCTTGGGGGATCAGGAAGGATTTTTTTTCCTCTGTTATAGCTAATTGGATCATGCTTTGCTGGGTTTTTTTGCCTTCCTCTGGATCAACTGTGGGTGAAGGATTGTATATGGGATTGTTTGGCTATATATAATTCTTTTTTTTTGCTTGAACTAGATGGACTTGTGTCTTTTTTCAACCTGACGAACTATGTAACTATATATATATATATATATATATATATATATATATATATATATATAATGCAATGCCTTTAGTGTAGTAGACTATGCACAGCTAATTCAGTGTATAGTATATAGTGTCCGTTTAGGTAGTGCAAGGCAAGAATATATATATGTGTATATATATATATATATATATATATATATACCGTCTAATATATATATATATATATATACAGAATATTGAGTGTACACTATATGTCAGTGCATTATAGTGCATTCAGGGGTGTACGTACGGTATATAGTACACTTGACGTGGTATCTTAAAATATATACAGTTTTTAACCCCCGGGGCCATTTTTTACATTTGTTGTTTACAAGTTAAAATCAGTTTTTTGATAGAAAATTACTTAGAACTCCCAAACATTATATATATATTTTTCAAACACCTTAGAGAATAAAATGGCAATTGTTGCAATACTTTTTGTCACACGGTATTTACGCAGCAGTCTTTCAAGCACAATTTTTTTTTTTTTTAAATCACTTCTTTTTTGAGTTAAAAAATAAGACAACAGTAAAGTTAGCCCATTTTTTTGTATATTGTGAAAGAGGATGTTGCACCAAGTAAATAGATACCATCCATGTTATGGTTGAGAATTGCTCACACTTGTGGAATGTCGACAAACTCCGGTACTTAAAAATCTCCATAGGCGACGCTTTAAAAATTTTTACCGGTTACCAGGTTAGAAGTGCAGAGGAGGTCTTTTGCTAGAATTATTACTCACACTCTGGCGATTGCGGTGATACCTGTGTGGTTTGAACACGTTTTCCATATGCGGGCGCGACTTACGTATGCGTTTTCTTTGCAGCACAAGCTCACGGGGACTGTGGCACTTTAAAAAATGTTTTATTTTTTTTTTATTTATTTTATTTTATTTTTTCTTTTAACACTGTTCCTTTAAAAAAAAATCTGATCACTTTTATTGCTATCACAAGGAATGTAAACATCCCTTGTGATAGTAATATATGGTGACAGGTACTCTTTATGGAGGGATGGGGGATCTAAAAGACCCTCCATCCCTCCTTTACACTTCACAGTATTCAGATTGCCAAAGACAGTGATTCTGAATACTGTAATTTTTGATGATGCTTCTGGAAATGTACGAAGGAGTCCCGATTGAAGCCGATTCTGGCTTCCACAGGAACTCCACACAGCCGGCAGACATGCCGGATCAGAGCCCTGATCTCCTGGTGGGACAGGAGGCTGGAGAAGAGCAGAGGACCGTGGAGGGAGGGGGGTGTCCCCTCCTGCTGCCTGGGATAATTACAGAGTCAGATTGGCTGTTATCACCGGATAGCCAGCCGCCTACTCTAAAAAATGGTACTAGGGTATAGCCTGTAACTGCAGACTATACCCCGATACCTCCACTTAAAGCAGCCACCGTTTATAAACAGCGATCGCGTTAAGTGGTTAAACTGATTTACAACAGCAGGGCCCATTGCTGCGCCCAAAAAGAGTAACTGCAAGGGTTACAGTGTTCTGGCACCGACAACACCCAAGGCCCAATTTTCAGCACCTGTTTGACTGGGGCATGTCATCACAATTTTTAGCCACTTAACACGAATCGCCATTTATAAACGGCAGTAGCTTTTAGTGGATGTATTGGGGTATAGCCTGCAGCTACAGGCTATACCCCGGTACCGTTTTTTTAGAGCAGGCGGTTGGCTATCCGATAATAGTGGCCGATCTGGCTTGGAAGCCGTCCGCCAAGGAGCGGGAGGGGCCATCCCCCCTCCAGCCACCGTCTGCCGCTTTTCTCCGGCCTCTCGTCCCACCGGGAGACTGGAGCTCCGATCCGATGCTTCTGGCCGCTGTGTGGAGTCCCTGTGGAAGCCGGAATCGGCTTCAATCGGGACTCCTTCATACATTTCCATACGCGACGTCACTTCTGGTTTACTCGGAGGCAAACGGCGCCAGTTTTAAAAAAATGACAGTATTCAGAATTGCCGTTTTTGGCAATCTGAATACTGTGAAGTGCAAAGGAGGGATGGGGGGTCTTTTAGACCCCCCATCCCTCCATAAAGAGTACCATATATTACTATCACAAGGGATGTTTACATCCCTTGTGATAGCAATAAAAGTGATCAGATTTTTTTTTTTAACAAACAGTGCTAAAAAAAATAAAATAAAATAAAATAAAAAAAAGTAAAAAAAAAAATTTAAAGCACCACTGTCCCCGCGAGCTCGTGCAGCAAAGAAAATACATACATAAGTCACGCCCGCATGAAAACGGTGTTCAAACTACACATGTGAGGTTTCGCCGCGATCGCCAGAGTGTGAGCAATAATTCTAGCAAAAGACCTCTTCTCCACCTCTAACCTGGTAACCGTTAACATTTTTTAAAGCGTCGCCTTTGGGGATTTTTAAGTACTGGAGTTTGTCGCCATTCCGCAAGTGTGTGCAGTTTTCAGCCGTAACATGTATGGTGTCTATTTACTAAAGTAAATAATAAATTTACTTTATTACTTTAAAATAATTTACAACAGCGGGGCCCGCACCAAAATTGCGTAGGGTTCCCCCCCAAAGTCCGTAACAGACACTTCAGGTCTGGTATGTATTTTAAGGGGAACCCCACCCAAAATAAAAAAAATTGCGCAGGGGTCCCCCCCAAAGTCCATACGAGGTCCTTTAGGTCTAACCACGCACCAAAATGTAAAAAGAAATTGCGTAGGGTCCCCCCTGGATTGTAAGGGGAACCCTGCACCAAATTTAAAAAAAGAATGTTGTGGGATCCCCCCAAAATCCAAACCAGACCCTTATCCGAGCACGCAGCCCTGGCATGGCAGGAGGAGGTGGGGACGAGCGAGCACCCCCCCCCCTGAATCATACCAGGCTACATGCCCTCAACATGGAGAGGATGCTTTGAGGTCGCCCCCGAAGCACCTTGTCCCCATGTTGATGGGGAGAAGGGCCTCATCCCCACAACCCTGGTCGGTGGTTGTGGGGGTCTGTGGGCAGGGAGCTTATCAGAATCTGGAAGCCCCCTTTAATAAGGGGGCCCCCAGATCCCGACTCCCCCCATGTGAATAGGTATGAGGCACATTGTACCCCTACCCATTCACCAAAAAAGGAGTGTAGTGGTACAAAAAACAAGAGGCAGTTTTTGACAAGTCATTTATTGTGTAAAATAGCTCTTCTTCTTTCTTGGGGGACCCATGGGGACTGTATGGGTCCCCATACACTTTTTAGGGCAATAACATTACAAATAAGCCTTTAAAATGAGCACTTTTGATTTTTCATGTTCGGGTCCCATAGACTTTAACGGTGTTCGAGTGTTCGTGCGAACTGAACCGGAGGGTGTTCGGCTCATCCCTACTTATGAATATAAAAGAGTGCTTTCTCTTCAATCAAAAAAGTTTGATTATATATGGAATCCGTGGGTCTCTTGGATTAACTCTTAATGTTGCTGTTATGGATATCATAGTTTATTTTGCCATTCTTGTCCTGTCTTTTTCTGGCCCTTGCGGCTGTGTATTTCAACTCAGACATTCATATATATATATATATATATATATATATATATATATATATATATATATTTGATGTGTTCCTAATTTATTGTACACTGTTTTGTACACCTGTATGTTTTTCCTTTTGTGAAACTCCAATAAAAATGTATTGAAAAAAAGAAGAAAAAAAAAGAAGAGCTATGGATCATGCATTGGTCTTGAAGACATCACAACGTGTCCCTCTAAAGCCTCGTACACACAGTGTGATGGTCGTATGAAAACAGTCGTACAACCGCTTGTACGATCATCCGACCGTTAGTATGCACGATTAGAACAGCGGACGTACAACGATCGTACAAGAGAGGTTGTATGAGCAGACTAGAAAACTTTGGTTGTACAACAAACATTCGTACAACTGTTGTACCGTGTGTACAGAGAAGTTGGTTCAACAAGTTGTATGTGTAAAACATGCATGCTCAGAAGTCAGGAATGCTTGGAAGTGTCCGTTTGTGTAACCTACATTCCTAATTCATAAATCACATTCACCTCAACTTCCTCTTTATACGCTCGTAACACGTCACCGTGTAGTTTGTGAAACGTGTCAATCACCTGTGCCTATCTACCGATGGGATCTGTACTCTACTGCTGTTTTTGATGTGTGGATTGTTCCAATAAAATTTTCACTATTTTTTAAGTATCTTGGAGTGCAGTTGAAATTCTCTTCTCCTTGTATGGCTTTCCGGTTCATGGACCGAATCTGCACCCAAGCCTTGATTGTATAATTGATACACCTGAACAGCTCAGAACCTTCTTTCCTGCAGACGTCACCACGTTAGGCTTGGTCGTACGATGGCTTAGTGCACGTTAGAATGCAAGAGACACAAGAGCCGACATACGATCTTTGACGTCGGGTCGTACGACCGTCGCTTCGTGTGTACGAGGCTTAAATGTCATGATAATAGTTGTTATTGAAGGCAGGATGGGAAGGATGTGCTTTCCATGATCTCACTCTGCAGATGTACAGCTATGAGGCTACAGGAGCAGGGATATCTAGGCACTTTGACATACCAGAAATTATACAGGAGGAACAATTAACCATTCTGCAATAACAAATGTTTACTGGTTGGGTATAAGTCCACTTTAAGGGGGTATCTGCACATATGCCTGTCAATGTGCCCATTTGTATGTATATGTATAAATCCAGACAGATCTGTGTAGGTGAGAATGTACTTTTTTTTTTTTTGCAAATTCTATGTACTGAATGATGCTTCTGTTTTTTTTTTGGGGGGGGGGGGGGTTTGTTTTGTTTTTAAATCACAATGTGACATTGCTGTCTGTGGCATGCTTACAACATCCATGTCATGGAGATGATACACAAAGGTCAAAAGAGAGGAATATTCGTAATGTTCAAGTATGGAACCTCAACAGTAGTATAAAGCATCAAAACTGCTCACTTTGTCCCTTGATGTTTTATATACCTGTACAGAGCAAAATATTTTAATAGGTTCATACTTTGCTTCATGACTTCTTTTTAATTATTTTGTTCTTCTATTCTAGAATGCTGTTTGTTGCTCTGACTCACAGGCTTGGGCTTGAAATGTATGTGAAGTAATTGATTGTGACAATTAGTAGACAAAACCTGAAGTGAACTGATATTAAGTATAAACAGGGAAGCAAGTCCTACAGAGAATAACCTGTTATGTTTATTGTGACAAATGAAAACTTTCATCTTCCAGCAGAAATGCACAGGCAATTGAATGTATGAATCCACTCAATTCCCCAGCTCAAATATGTCATTTTTATTATTATTAAGCATTTCCTTAAAGCGTACCTACAGTATCTCACAAAAGTGAGTACCCCCCTCACATTTTTGTAAATATTTTATGATATCTTTTCATGTGACAACACTGAAGAAATTATACTTTGCTACAATGTAAAGTAGTGAGTGTACAGCTTGTATAACAGTGTAAATTTGCTGTCCCCTCAAAATAGCTCAACACACAGCCATTAATGTCTAAGTCGCTGGCAACAAAAGTGAGTTCACCCCTAAGTGAAAATGTCCAAATTGGGCCCAATTAGCCATTTTCCCTCCCCAGTGTCATGTGACTTGTTAGTGTTACAAGTTCTCAGGTGTGAATGGGGAGCAGGTGTGTTAAATTTGGCGTTATCGCTCTCACTCTCTCATACTGGTCACTGGAAATTCAACATGGCACATCATGGCAAAGAACTCTGAGGATCTGGAAAAAAAGAATTGTTGCTCTACATAAAAATGGCCTAGGCTATAAGAAGATTACAAAAACCCTGAAACTGAGCTGCAGCACAGTGGCCAAGACCATACAGCGCTTTAACAGGACAGGTTCCACTCAGAACAGGCCTCGCCATGGTCGACCAAAGAAGTTGAGTGCATGTGATCAGCGTCATATGCAGAGGTTGTCTTTGGGAAATATACGTATGAGTGCTGCCAGCATTGCTGCAGAGGTTGAAGGGGTGGGGGGTCAGCCTATCAGACTATACGCCTCACACTGCATCATATTGGTCTGCATGGCTGTCGTCCCAGCAGGAAGCCTCTTCTAAAGATGATACACAAGAAAGCCCTCAAACAGTTTGCTGAAGACAAGCAGACTAAGGACATGGATTACTGGAACCATGTCCTGTGATCTGATGAGACCAAGATAAACTTATTTGGTTCAGATTGTGTCAAGCGTGTGTGGCGACAATCAGGTGAGGAGTACAAAGACAAGTTTGTCTTGCCTACAGTCAAGCATGGTGGTGGGAGTGTCATGGTCTGGGGCTGCATGAGTATTCATCGGTTTTGGCCAATTTATATTCTTCCTCATATTTGTGGTAAAAAAAATCACAATCGGCTATAGTTCATTGAAGGAACCATGAATGCCAACATGTACTGTGACATACTGAAGCAGAGCATGATCCCCTCCCTTCGGAGACTGGGCCGCAGGGCAGTATTCCAATATGATAATGATCCCAAACGCATCTCCAAGATGACCACTGCCTTGCTAAAGAAGCTGATGGTAAAGTTGATGGACTGGCCAGGCATGTCTCCAGACCTAAACCTTATTGGGCATCTGTGGGGCATCTTCAAGCAGAAGGTGGAGGAGCGCAAGGTCTCTAACATCCACCAGCTCCATGATGTCATCATGGAGGATTGGAAGAGGACTCCAGTGGCAACCTGTGAAGCTCTGGTGAACTCCATGCCCAAGAGGGTTAAGGCAGTGCTGAAAAATAATGGTGGCCACACAAAATATTGACACTTTGGGCCCAATTTGGACATTTTCACTTAAGGGTTTACTCACTTTTGTTGCCAGCGGTTTAGACATTAATGGCTGTGTGTTTAGTTATTTTGAGGGGACAGCAAATTTACACTGTTATACAAGCTGTACACTCACTACTTAACATTGTAGCAAAATGTAATTTCTTCAGTGTTGTCACATGAAAAGATATAATAAAATATTTACAAAAATGTGAGGGGGGTACTCACTTTTGTGAGATTCTGTATGTACTTACTAAATTCAGCATGCACCATACAGTTGGCATCTCATCACATCTGGCCTAATCTTCCATTTAGCACCACAAAATACCTAAAAACGTTGTCAATGTTATAGGCAAATAGAGACCAGCTCTTGTGGGTGCCAGCTCTATCTATTACCAGAGGCAGCTGCAACTTACCATTGGCCCGTCACTATGGTGGGCAGCCTCACCAACCACTACTAAGCTATGTTGGTTTGGAGCGGGTATCAGAGCTTGAAGCTATGCAGCTGCTTGCATACAACAGCCTGAAAATATTCATATGTACAATAAAGGCCACGTGTGTGTGCTTTTTTCATTTGTGTAATTGTTATAATTAGCTTTGCCTTATTTCTGCTTCTGAAGTTAAAGCTGGCCATAGATGGATCAAAATCTGGAACCAGCTGAATGTCAATACATCTAAGGCCATTCCATTTCCAGAGAAGGCAATCTAATGATCAACTTCTCTCAACCGACAACATACGTTCGTCGACGTATCGAAGTTCGAGACTATGGGCGAGGTTTGGTTGTATCGAATCATCACCAACCACTCCGACGGGTGGTATCACTGCCCGGTTACCATTCAACGTCGACGGAGACCATTATCTATCTCGACCGTGGGTGTTCTCGACCAGAGATAAACGGATATTGTAACTGTTGCAAAAATCCATAAAACACCACGATTTACCTTCTAATCCGGTCTACACTACTCTACGGTTGACATACCACGTACGACTTAAATCAT
>BLSH010259913.1:38392-54841 GCA_018402905.1 Glandirana rugosa | reverse complement strand
CATCTAAAAACTGTGTGTGAAAATATAGCAGAGAAAAACCATATCCCTGTTCTAAAATCATCTAAAAACTGTGTGTGAAAATATAGCAGAGAAAAGCCATATCCCTGTTCTAAAATCATCTAATAACTGTGTGTGAAAATATAGCAGAGAGAAGATCTCTGCTATAGTTTCACACACAGCTTTTAGATGATTTTAGAACAGTGATATGGGTTCTCCCGGTTTTAGTTTAAGTTTAACACACAGTTTCCAGATGATTTTAGAACAGTGATATGGGTTCTCCCGGTTTTAATTTAAGTTTAACTCACAGTTTCCAGATGATTTTAGAACAGTGATATGGGTTCTCCCGGTTTTAATTTAAGTTTAACACACAGTTTCCAGATGATTGTAGAACAGTGATATGGGTTCTCCCGGCTAATTTATACTTTTTTCACACAGTTTGAAGATGATTTTAGAACAGTGATATGGCTTCTACTGTTAATTAATACTTTTCACACACAGTTTGAAGATGGTCCACATCCGCCTCCATTTTTGATTTTTTTATGTTTTTATTTTTTTAAATATTTAAAGTTATTTCCCTGTCCCCATTTCTTTGTAGGGCACTTGTCCCACCCTTACCCCCATTTTCCTTCCTTTTGCAGACCTCAAGGACTTTCCAGGACTTTTTTACAGCCATTTTTGTGCCTAAAAGTTCGGGCCCCCATTGATTTCAATGGGGTTCGGGGTCCGGGGCAAAGTTCGGGTTCTGTCCGGACCCGAACCCGGACTTTGTCCCATAGTTGCCGAACCAGCAGAACCCGAACTTCTAGAAGTTCGCTCAACTCTAGTCCCAACATAGACAAAATGTAACAAGTATAAATATACAAACCATCCCTCAGTTTACCTCCCACAAGAAGGATATATAGACCATATACATTATGGGAAGTGATGATCATAGCTTGTATGCCCAAATCATAATTAGCATATCATCTATATCGATTGTCTCCACCATAATTGATTTGTTCAAAATACAATGGATTTGTAATTTTGTAATTCATTTGGAATTTTGGTTTGAGATACACATACAGTATGCATATTTTGGGAGATAAGGTTTTAATAGTATTGCTCATCCTGTAATTATTGGTCATATCTGAGCAGGGGTGCTCTTCCGATGACAATTTATGTGGGTTAATTCCTATGAAAGGAGCTCCTGAAAAGGGAGCAATGCATGTATGGAAATGCATTGAGTTATTGATTTTAATAAATTTGGGTCTTGTTTGTCTAATATTACTGTGATCCACCTCCTTACTTTGCACTGGAAACTAATTTTCCAGTAAAGACATTGGCAATGTGAACAGTTACACTAGGGGAGGTACCATAGGCCTAGTGTAACTGTTCACATTGCCAATGTCTTTACTGGAGTTATATGCATATAAACTATCCTTTCCACTGCTAACTTGTTGCTGCTCTTGCACCTCAGTGGTGTGAGCTGTTGGGGCCTTTGGGCGCGTCTTGGATCCTGTCAGTCCGGGAGCTGCGATGCGCACTGGCGGCTCCCTCCACCTCCGTGCACCGTATGTCGCACGGGGGAGCGGGTTCATCACCACTCCGCATCGGCGCCACGTTACCCATGCTATCTGCTCAGCATCCTTGTGATGCTATACCGGCTGGGTCAACCACGCTCGCGGATGCTGTGGGCGTGTGGGATGCTGTGCACCCGGCGGTCCACCGCTTGGTGCCTCCCCGCCTGACTCTTGTTTCCGCGTGCGTGACGTTGGTGGGTGGGCAGTTGGCGATGCCTATTTAGGCATCCTCCTTGGTGGATCTTGGCGTCCTGCACACAATACGCTGGCATGCATGTGTCATCATGGATGACCATGCCTCACGTTTACAGGTAACACTCACGTTCATTCATTGTCACTTTCCAAATTGATCAACCACTGGTCTGGTTGTCTATCTATTTTTCATCTATTCTTTTTCTCCCTAGCCCTTACCCATCTTCTTTCTCTCCCTTTCTTCTCTATCCCTCCTCCATTCATCTGGTTTCTTGGATCCTATTCACCTCTCCACTTCACAGGTTTCTGTTCCATATCTTGTCTTTTCTTCAGCTCCTTTCCCTTGACTCAGCTCCATTTCCTTCTTTTCTTTCTTGATCTCCCATGCACACACCCACGCAACAGTTGTTCATTTAATCCAACTCTCCCACAGCATACTATTATCCCATGCTTCAACTATGGGTCTCCATATCACCAGGACGCCCTCATCCACCTTGGGTGATGCCGACTGTGGGTTGCTGCCATCATGCCCCCTGCCACAGCTCCCGGGCCGAATGGCTCTGACGGGGCATCACCATCATATGAGTGTTGTAAGTTGTGGAGGGATTCATACTCCCAATGTTTTTACATTGTTAATTGCTGATCCTATATTCATTTTTTTAGACCCACCACGAGCCTGCTCCTGACGAGTGGCTCCAAGCCACGAAACGTATGTCGAGCTAAAAGCTGCCGCGGACTTAACCTTTTATGCGTTTTATACACCAAACCTCAATAGGAACAACGAGGTCCTTGGCCACGCAGACCTGTCTGTCTATATTTTTACCAGTCTGCACATTAAATACCTGATGGATGGGGGCAATGTACTGAGCTTAACAAAGTTGTATCCATTGTTATGAATTTGTATTGTTGTTTATGATTGACATTTTATCATGTAATGTTTGACTATATGCATCAGTGCATTTATATCCACAAATTAAATTTCTGTGAACATCTCCATCAGTCTATTGTGTATCCCTCATGTGCTTCAATTAAAGTCCCACTTTTCCCAAATTTTGCAACACTGCAAAATTAGTTTCCTTTACAAGGCAGGGATGGAAGCGGATGGCCTTACCAGGCCATGGCTTCATTTAAAGTCCCAATTTTTCCCTCCATTTTTTTTCCTTTTTCTCCTTACTTTGCACTGTGTTGACTCCCAATACCCAACAGCATTGTTGTTGAGCATAATGCACCCAATCTTAGGGAGTGGTGTTGAGAGATCTCTTGGAAGTCCACTGTAGATTCCCGCTAATTCGTTAGCCAGGACATATATTCAGGACCGCTGTTAGGAATCAGAGGGCCCCATACAACCTTCCTGGTGGAACCCTCAACCTCACCTACACCCCACCTACCCACACCCTGGGGTGCAGTGGAAAAGAAGCACTGACTTTATCTGTGTACACACTTAAAATAAAAAAATAAGTCCCTTGTCTTCTCTCATCACCTGGGTCCCTCTGTTGACCTGATAGGGCCCTGGGAAATGTAATTTAAGCCCTGGTATGCAAGTAGGAGAGGTGGTGTGGTCTAGTAAAATCCATTTATTCATTTAGACAGAGAGTGAACAATGAAGCTTCCCCGGCCCTTCCGTTTGGCTTTCCTGGGCCCAGTAGAACAGGATCAGTTGTATACTGCCTTATCAGCGGCCCTGCACATGGTGTTTTTTTGGCCACTCACCAAGGTTTTCGCATTCATTGATCTCAGTTTTCCTGTTCATTTGCTGATACTCTTGAATGCTCTCTGCTTTTGTTTTGTTTTTTAGTTTCCTTTACAGGAGGCTTCACTCTTCTCTGAATTCTGCACTATAGTAAAGCTAACCCATCCCAGGAAAACAAGCCTTACAATACTATTTCTCTCCCTCCAAAACAGAAGGGACATACCTACCCTCTATGATATACTCAAAGAAGGACCCTTTTTATACAACTTCCTACTATGACCAAAAGGGAAAAGGACTCAACTGCTTCCTGCCCAGCCTATTGTAATACTGTATGATGTATATTGTAATATGATCTTATCCTGGGAGGTCATCATATTACATCCTCCCAGGATCGCGGCTCACATGCACCCCACAGGCCATGCTCCAGCATGATCTGTCACCCACTGTGTCCACCGGATACATCCAATGACAGATCACTGTACTGGCCCACTGCCAGTATCTACCATGTGAGCACTGTGACCAATCAATGGCTTTGGTTTATGCCATTCACTGTGTACTGTTGTGTATTATTGTGATATGCTTTGTGATTGGTCATTATAGTCACATGGTACCGACAGGGCCAACTACAGCCCATCTATACCATGTAATTAGCTGTGGCCAATCACAGCTAATCACAATAGTGAACACTGAATAATTTTCATTAGGAAAAAAATGGTTGCTTATCACTGTAAAATTCACAGTTATTATCAATTATCGTGTGTAAGAAAATGAAAATTCTGATCACCTCCCCAGACTAGTACAGTGTTACTATAGTAACACGGTATTGCTCTGATCACTGTATGTAAAAACAAATTGTAAAAAAATTAAAATAATAAAAAGAGAGAAATATTTAAAAAAATTATTAAAACATGTTTTTTTTTTTTTACATGCTGTCCCCAGTCAGTGTCACTGATCAACGCCACACCAGTTATATGATGACGCTGTAGTACACTGGTGACAGTATGTACATTTTTTTTAACCACTTCCATACCGGGCCATAGTCATAAGACGTCCTCTGCTTCTCGCCACTACTGCGGGGGCCCACAGCACAGTAATTGGGGATCAGGGGTTTCCCTCGGGACACAGCCCATCCCCGATCAGAGTAAAAAACCAATGAAATTGGCTCTTTACCACGTGATTAGCTGTGTCCAATCACAGCCGGTCACAAATGTCAACAAACAGTTGTAGAGCCATTTCTGGGTTCTCCTCCTCAGTGTGTGAGGAGGAGACCTGGAAGAAAAAGTGCACTGATGTGCCCAATTTCTCCCCAAATAAAGAGTACCTGTCACAGCCCATCAGAGTACATGTCACCAGCATCAGAGTACCTGCCACCAGCATCAGAGTACCTGTCACAGCCCACCTGAGTACCTGTCACCAGCATTAGAGTACTTGTCACCAGCATCAGAGTACCTGTCACCAGCATCAGAGTACCTGTCACAGCCCATCTGAGTACCTGTCACAGCCCATCTGAGTACCTGTCTCAGCCCATCAGATTACCTGTCACAGCACATCTGAGTACCTGTCACCAGCATCAGAGTACCTGTCACCAGCATCAGAGTGCCTGTTACCAGCATCAGAGTACCTCTTACCGGCCCCAGAGTACCTGTCACCAGCCCATCAGAGTACTCTAATACCTGTCACAGCCCATCCAAGAGCCTGGCACAGCCCATCAGATTACCTGTCACAGCCCATCTGTGTACCTGTCACAGCCCATCAGAGCACCTGTCACCAGCATCTGAGTACCTGTCATAGCCCATCTGACTACCCGTTACCAGCCCTAGAGTACCCATCACCAGCCCAGAGTACCCGTCACAGCCCATCAGAGTACCTGTCACAGCCCATCAGAGTACCTGTCACAGCCCATCTGAGTACCTGTCACCAGCCCCAGAGTACCTGTCACCAGCCCCAGAGTACCTGTCACCAGCCCCAGAGTACCTGTCACCAGCATCAGAGTGCCTGTTACCAGCATCAGAGTACCTCTTACTGGCCCCAGAGTACCTGTCACCAGCCCATCAGAGTAACCTAATACCTGTAACCAGCCCATCAGAGTACCCTAATACCTGTCACCAGTCCATCAGAGTACCCTAGTACCTGTCACCAGCCCATCAGAGTACCCAATTACCTATCACCAGCCCATCAGAGTACCCAAGTACCTATCACCAGCCCATCAGAGTACCTGTCACCAGCCCATCAAAGTACCCAAGTACTTGTCACCAGCCCATCAGAGTACCCGAGTACCTGGCACCAGCCCATCAGAGTACCCGAGTACCTATCACCAGCCCATCAGAGTACCCAAGTACCTATCACCAGCCCACCAAAGTACCTGAGTACCTGTCACCAGCCCATCAGAATACCCAAGTACCTGTCACCAGCCTATCAGAGTACCCAAGTACCTGTCACCAGCCCAACAGAGTACCCAAGTAACTATATCCAGCTCATCAGAGTATCCCAAGTACCTGTCAACAGCCCAACAGAGTGCCTGAGTAGCTATCTCCAGCTCATGAGAGTACCAGAGTACCTGTCACCAGCCCATCAGAGTACCCAAGTACCTGTCACCAGCCCATCAGAGTACCTGAGTACCTGGTGTTTTCTTTTCAAAATGGGGTCATTTTGTGGGTAATTCCCCTGTCCTGGTGCTCCAGGGCCTTCAAAAGTGTGATAGGTTGTCAGGAAACTAAATGTGTAATTTATGCTCCTACAACGCCTGACTGTGCTCCCTGCATGTTGGCCCTCTCTATGGCCAGGCTGTGTAAAAGTCTCACACATGTGGTATCTCAATATTCAGGAGGAGAAGCAGAATATTTTTTGGGGGGTAATTTTTGGTATGTACATGCTATGTGTTAGAAATATCTTATAATTAATGGCTGTGTGTTGAGTTATTTTGAGGGCACAGCAAATTTACACTGTTATACAAGCTGTACACTCACTACTTTACATTGTAGCAAATTGTAATTTCTTCAGTGTTGTCACATGAAAAGATATAATAAAATATTTACAAAAATGTGAGGGGTGTACTCACTTTTGTGAGATACTGTGTATATACCACAGTTTGTGGACTATAACTTTCCTACAGACTAAATAATGTACACTGATTCGGGTTACTTTCACCAAAGATGATTTGGGCTAGTTTTGCCAATGTAGCAGTATACATTTAGCAGTTAAATTTATCAAGAAAGAAAATGTTATAATAGAAACGAAGAAAAACATGTTTTTTTTTATTAAAATGTATGGTCTTTTTTCATTTATTCAACAAAAAGTAAAAAACCAATGGTGTTTAAATACCACTGAAAGAAATCTCTATTTGTGTGAAAAATGACAAAAATGTTATATGGGTACAGTGTGGCAATGCTGAAAGCTGAAAATTGGCCTGGCAGGAAGGGAATAAAAGTGTCTGTTATTATTATATAAGTAATTAAGGGATACAATTTTAGTGGAAACAGTCTGTTAGATCGCTCTATTAGACAATTCATTTTTACACGTCACCTTTATGATACCTTTTATTATAACTTTATGATGGTACAGGACCCCATAATTAAACAATTGTTAAAGCGGAGTTCCACCCTATTACACACAAAAAGTGTAGCTGCTGATTAATTGGACACTCATCTGTCCCAGGCTCCAGCTATGCAGCCGCCCACAGCGTCGCTCTTCTCCCCCTCCTCTGTACGGCGCCGGCACCACAAGTGTGGGTGCCCGACTTTGGCTCCAAAGCTAGGCGCGCACTGCGCATGCACGAGTCTTGACGGGTCCCAGAAGATCGCCAGGAGGGAGGGGGGGAGGTGAACTTCCTTCCAGCTCCGTGGCGCCAGGAGAGGAAGTGGGACCTGAAAGCAGGGTCCCCCCCCTTAAAGAAATGGCATGCCAATTGTGGCATGTCAGAGGGTTACCTTCCCTTAAAGCAGAAGTTTCACTTTTTGGTGAAACTCCGTTTTAAATTCAATGCCTTTATGTCACACATTTGCTGAATGAATTTAGGTTTTTGGGCTTTTAAATTTCTCTCTTTAACTAGTTCCGGCCTGCGTCACGTACATTTACTGCTGCAACGTGGCAGCATAATGCAAATCGCCATCTATAAATGGCGCTGATGGCCACAGCCGCTAGAGGACCAATCACTCTACAGGGACAGACCAATGAATTTTGATCTGTACCTGCTGTTCGGTCCTGGCGAATGGAATGCCTCTTCTGCCTCTATAATTTAAACAGAGGCAGAGGAAGTGATGTCATCTCTCCTCCGGGAGTCCTTTTCCATTTCAGAGAGGAGAGAGGACATCTAAACCATGAGTGCAACAACACTACACTGACACCAGTACACGTAGGCACACTTTTAACCTCTTGATCACCCCCTGATCGCCCCCCAGTTAACCCCTTCACTGCTGTCACCCCCTTCACTGTGTCACTGAGTGCAGCGAATCAGTGCTAGGGTAGGTATTAGTTGGCCTGGGTAGGTATAAATACTCCACTTACCCCCACTAATAAAGATTTTAACCCCATGGTTGCCCCCTGTCACCTGTGATCACCGTATAACTGTCACGGGTGAAGCTACTCAGTTAGGAAGTTTTTTTTGCCCTCAGGTTACTTGCTGTATATGTGTGTGTATATATATATATATATATATATATATATCTTTTATAGGTTTTAACCCCCTGATCACCCAGCGGTGAGGTTAGGTTTTAGCATGCGTTGGGGTCAGTGTCAATCCCCAGCAGGGTCAGATTAGTACAGGTACTCTGACACGCATACATACACCTAGACAGGTCAGTTAATAGTATATTATCTGAACAGATCAATATCTGTGATCTGATCAGACCTATATTAGCATCCCCACTAGATTAGTGTTATAAAAAAACGCTGCGAGCACCTGTGTTTATCTCCTCCGCCCAGCCCAGCCCACCCACATGCAGGGTCAATAGATCGCTGACACTAACAAAACACAACACATATATCTGCAGCGTTCGAAGAGATCACGCCAGATCCCTGCAAAAGATGACAATGATTTTGGTAGCAACTTGAAACAGGCTCTGACAACCAGGTGTGCTTTTTTTGCCTGTGAGTCACACTAGTGTACGTATTAATTTAGAGTGAAGAGGCCTATGCATTGCTGAGCATGACAGATCAGAGTGATGGGAAAGCCTCACTGTCATATTCAGGCTCAGCATACAAACCCGTAGACAGCAGAAGCACCCTGTCAGATATCTCTGACAATGGAATTGTGGTACCTGCTAAGGTCAGGTGTACCCGATCCCATTCTGCTGTCGCTGAGGTGCAAGAACCGCAGGGCTCTCATATGGAGCAGAGAGACAGTACTAGTGCCTCTACTCCTCCTGGTGAACTGGCAAGCACCAGTGGCCTAGTACACCCTGGTTGTACAACCAGCACTGCAGTAACACTTGGTGGCGTGGCGAGTCCCCTATGTGCAGTTCAAGCTGGTGTGGCTAGCACAAGTAGCGTCCTGCAGCCACGAAGACAAAGACAAACACAGGCCCGCAGAGCCCATAGTGGCCTTCCTGACGCGCTTGCAAACCCTGATTGGCAACCCACCACTGATGCAGTGCCAGCACTTCCCCCATTCACTGGCCAACCTGGAATTTAGGTGGAAACAGTTGATTTTACGGCCATTGATTTTTATTCGCTGTTTTTCACAGAAGATCTCTATAGATCTATTGTGGATCAAAGCAATTTTTTATGCTGGTCAATTTATCGCCGCTAATCCCCATTCATCACTTGCCAGAGACTGGAAACCAATTGAAGACCTTTCTGGGCCTTTCCCTAAACATTGGCATAACTAAAAAATCTGAGTTGCCGTCATATAGGTCCACTGACCCAATTCACCATATGTTTGTGTTCTCTGCTTCCATGCCCAGGGCACGATGCAAGCAGATCCTGCGGTTTATGCACTTCAACGAAAATGAACTCTGTCGTCCACGGGGTGATCTTGAATACGATCGGCTCCACAAATTTCAGCCCCTTGTAAACCACTTCAACCAAAAATTCACAGCCTTGTTTATTCCCCACCAAGTTGTCTGCGTAGACGAGTCCCTGATTAAATTTTATGGCCATCTTGCTTTCAAACAGTTTCTCCCCAGCAAGCGTGCCAGATACGAGGTCAAGATGTATAAGCTTTGTGGCCACAGGCTACATGTGTAGCTTTATGGCTTATGAGTGAAAAGATGGTCATGTGGAGCCGGAAGGGTGCCCAGACTACATAGGGAGCGCTGGCATGATTGTGTGGAACTTAATTTCACCCTTATCCAGAAAGGGGTACCATTTTTGCATGTGGACAATTACTACACAAGCGTGTCACTTTTTAGTCACCTGTTTGATCATCAAATTGGCGCATGTGGCAACGTGCAATCTAATCGCTGGGGCTTCCCCCAACAGCTGGTAGAATCCTGACTTAGACGGGAGAGAGAGCCTGCTTGAGAAGTAGTAATTCGCTCGCGGTGAAGTGGAGGGATACAAAGAATGTTTTCATTCTTCACTCCATTCACGCAGATAGGACCGTCCAAATTACAACAGCGACTGGTGTTGTGGAGTAACCCCTCTGTGTCCACGAATATAACCAAAATATGGGACCTCAATGACCAGTTATTGGCGCCCTACCTAATTGCCCATAAGGACAGAAGCTGGTACAAAAAAGTGTCTGTATGCTTATTCAAATTGGCTATGCTGAATGCTTATGTTCTATACAAAGCGTCAGGACAAACTGAATCTCTCCTTAAATTCCAGGAAGAGATTGTCAGAGCCCTTTTGTTTCCAGATGGTGCTGCACCCCATGTTCTCAATCCAAATGCAATGAGCCGGCTACATGGGCGGAATTTTCCGCATACCGTTCCTTGTACCCCTACCAACCGAGCCCTCAAAAAAAGATGTTGTGTCTGCCGACGACGACTTTTATTGTCCCTTCTGTCCTGACAAGCCTGGTCTTTGCATCGGTGACTGTTTCCAGCACTACCATATACTAGTTAAGTATTAGCGTAGGGTACAGCACTACACAGGAATAGGGTACAATGTCACAGGGTCTCCAAAGATGTCACTGCATTTTAGGGACCCTAAACTTTACTGTTAAAAAAAGTTATAAACACCAAAAAAATAAAATAATAAAAGCCAAAAACAGTTGTTAGTTTCTTGTTTTTCTATCTCTATTCACTTTCTATTCTCTTTCTATTGCTCCCTCTATTGTTAAGGTTTTTTATACATACCTGTAATGTTTGGTTACTGTTTTTTATCATGTTTTCTTTGCAGGTATGTAATGTTTTTATAATGTTTTCCTGTAATGTTTTATAACATTTTCTTCTTAGCAGGAATGTATTTTTTTTATGCTACTGTGTTTTATTAATTGTTCTTTGCTTTTCAGGTATGCCAATCAGCTGCAACACTGATTTATTCATGGTGACAGCAAGAGCATTTGCTCCCACCATACATAAAGCAGTGACTCCAGCGCTGTTAGAGGGTATTTCACCACCACAGTTAAAAAAAGAGCATATATACTGGAGCATAGGGGCAGTGGGTGGAAATTAGGGTGGATTTCCCCTATACTCTGGTATATATTTTTAAAAAGGGGCTATGCCCACCATTAGAAGTGAGTGGATGAAGGACAGTTTTCTAATGGTGGGCATACCCACAGATTGATTCTTTTTTGTTATTTAACCCACAGGCTGCATGAAAAAAAGAACATTACAACATATGCCCAATAAGGACCAGCGACGTACTAGTATGTTGCTAGTCTTTGAGTGATTTTCTCAGGCTCTCCTGTTCCACTGGGGAACACGAGAATGCTGCCAGTGGTTCTGCCAGCTGACCATAGAGCTGACAGAAGACTAGAATGGCTCCAATCATCTCTATGGCCTAAGAAACTGGAGGCATGACTTCAGTTTTGCCGGATATAAACAGCGCCACTGGGAAATTAGGAAAGCATCTTATCACACCGATCTTGGTGCGGTCAGATGCTTTAAGGTCTGAGGAGAGATCTAGAGTCTAATAGAACCCAAATTAAAAAAAAAAAATATGCAACACTATCTATTTTTATCATAGGGAATATTTAAATTCCCTGTGATAACAATATAAATGATAAAAAAATGAAAGGGACAGTGTAAAAAATAAAATAAAAATCAAAATGAATAATTAAGGAAAAAAATGCACCCCACGCATGCAAAGGTGAACGCAAATGCCAGACTTGTGTCATATGTAAACAGCAAGTGCACCATGCATGTGAGGTATCACCGCGAACGTCAGATCAAGGGCAGTAATTCTAGCAGTAGACATCCTCTGCAAATCTAAAGTGGTAACCTGTAAAGGCTTTTAAAATGTATATAGTTTGGCGCCGCTGGTGTGCGTCATTTTTAAATCATGTCATGTTTGGTGTCTATGTACTTGACATAAGATCTTTTATACGTCCCAAACATTTGGGCAATATAGTGTGTTTTTGTTCATTAAAATTCAAAAAAGTGTTTTTTTCCCCAAATATTGTGTTTGAAAAATTGCTGCGCAAATACTTTGTGAAAAAAATTTGCAACCACCATTTTAATCTGTAGGGCCTCTGCTTTAAAACATATATAATGTTTGGGGGTTCAAAGTAATTCTCTAGCAAACAAAAAGTATTTATTCATGTAAACAAAGGGTCAGAAAAGACTTGGTGCTTCAAGTGGTTAGAAGAGTGGGTGATGTTGGACATAAAATGCCAGGACAGTTCAAAACCTCTCCAAATTACAACTTTGTGTAAAACAAAACTTTGTGTGATGAAAAAATAAAATATTCCATGGACTCAACATGCCTCTCAGCAAATAGTTTCGGGTGTCTACTTTCCAAAATGGGGTAATTTGTTTTGTTTTTACTATCTGAACATTTCATGGCCTCCGAAACTGTGATAGGTAGTGTGGGGTGAAAGCATAAGTTTATGCCCTTAAAAATCCTGAAGGCAGTGATTGATTTTTGGGGTCTCGTAAGTGGATAGGCTCCCAAAAATTCTCACACATGGGGTATTCTATTCCAGTAATCAGGAGAAGCAGCAGAATGTATTTTGGGGTGTAATATACCCATGGTATGTGTGAGCAATATATAATTTCAGTGACAACTTTGTGTATTTTTTTTTTTTTGTCATTTTTCAATCACTTGTGACTAAAAAAATAAAATATTCAATGGGCTCAACATGCCTCTCAGCTAATTCCTTGGTGTGTCTACTTTCCAAAATGGGGTCATTTGGGGGGTTTGTACTGCCCTTCCATTATAGCACCTCAGGAAATAAGATAGGCAGTCATAAAATAATAGCTGCGTAAATTCCAGAAAATGTACCCTAGTTTGTAGACGCTATAACTTTTGTGCAAACCAATAAATATACGCTAATTGACTTTTTTTACCCGAGACATGTGGCTGAATGCATTTTGGCAAAAATGTACGACTAAAATTTAGTTTATTGTATTTTTCTAATGACAAAAAGTTGAAAATACTCTTTTTTTAAAAAAAAAATTCAGGCTTTTTTCGTTTAGATTGCAAAAAATAAAAACAGCAGAGATTATCAAATACCACCAAAAGAAAGATCTATTTGTGTGGAAAAAAGGACACAAATTTTGTTTGGGTACAGCATTGCATGACCGCGCAATTACCAGTTAAAGCAGAGCAGTGTCAAATTGAAAAAGTGCTCCAGTCCTAATCCTTCCAGGCTGAAGTGGTTAATAGCCGGTTTAACAGGTTAGATAGTCCCCCTTTCCCTCTCACTAGCTTTACTGAGGTTTGGAATGGAAACATATCCTCTTGCTAGAGAACATCTCACATTTTCTTCATGCAGCTAGATAATCCATTACCAGCCAATGGAGCAAACCTCTGCACACACTATTTTTGACCTCATTATTTAACAGGGTGACCATCAAAGCCCAATACGAAAAACTGATAGCTTATGAAAATAACTTGCTTGGCTATCTCTCCCCAAGAAAAACCAACCACATAATCAAAGGCCTCTTTTTCTTACATCTCTATTACTTCCATCTTTTGTTTATGCATTAAAATCCACTTTAAAGTGAAACGCATTAGTGTGACCCATTGGGATCTGTATTCTACCTTATATCCAGTTCAATTCTGCTTTATAGTGGTACTCTGCTTTTTTTACTTATCTATACTTAAAACTCATTAAAGCCTAAATGGAGAAAAAGAAATAGACAAATAAATATGCATGGTGTATTTTTTGTTATTGAAGTTGCATTTAAAATTGATATTGCCTCTTGCAATCCTCCATACATCAGAACTGATTGCAATAAAAAGAAGCAATACCAGAAATCAATCAGTTGCTCATGTGTAAAGGGAGCATGCTGATACTAGGGAGCAGAGTGTCAGAGAGAACAGTTGCTGCTCCTTCACTGTACAATCACATGCAGGGTAAAGGACAACACTTGTCCTTTAGGCCTCATACACACGGGTGCATGTTAAAAAAATAAGCAAAAAGCCGGGCCCGATGTCACGGAAAAAATCAGCATTTTTTTCAGCTTTTGCATCAACATTAATAAGCGTTTTTGAGCGGCGTCGTCAATAGGCGTTTCTTTTTAAAACAAATCCTCTGCTATTTTTCAATCTAAAAACGACAGCAACAAAAATGCTGGTTAACGCCAGTACGGCGTTAGTGGACGTTAGTGAGCGTTTTGCGGCATCGGCACCAAAAACACCAAAAAGTTACAGCCTCAGAACATGCTGCCCGTGGGTTCTAGTTTCAGCTCACTAACGCCGAAGCCCTCTACAGCTAAAAAACATTGGCGTTTTATGGGGCAATTGACTAACATGGAGAGCTGCAAAAAACGCCAAAAAAAGTCAGCGTCAAAAAACGTCCGTGTTTATGAGGCCTTAAGTGAAGTTCCAGTCTCCTGTGGAAAAAATAAAAATTAGCAGCTACAAAAACTGTAGCCACTCACCTGTCCCATGATCCAGCAGTGTGCTCACCCCAGTCAATCTCACCCGCTTTATTCTTTTCTCAGCACCAGCATTTTCACTATCGGCACCTGGAGCAACACTGTGTATAGTGAATGGTGGATACAGTCTTCTGGGACATGTTACATGTCCTGAAGACTCCAGGGGAGGAGGGAGGAGAACTTCCTCTCCGATCGCCTAGGCAGTCTAGACAGAAGTGGGAGCGGGTACCTGTCAAAATCGGGTTCCCACCCCCCTGCTCCTCAAAAGTATCAGTTGTTCAAGAGGAGCAGGGGACGAGTCTCACCTGTTAAGGGTGGAGCTCAGCTTTAACTGCAACAGAGAAAAATCAGAACATCTGTCCTGTCAGATAGGGCTGTGCTGTCTGGTGGAGCTGTGATAATCTCAGGATCGAATTGAGAGCAATACAAATCCTTTGATAGGTAGAACAGCGAGCATAACCGAATATATGTATTTTATCTGGATAGTTAGCAGTTTGTCTGGAGTTTAACTTTAAGGTTTAAAAAATACAGACTGATCAAGATCAGCTTTCCTAACTGAACAACTACAATTTTTACCTACAGTACGACAAAACTGTTGCTGCCAATTTTGCCACAAATTAGAACTAAAAATTATTTCCTGATGTTTTAAAATGAACCTAGACTTTGACAACTGCATTCTTCAGACAGCATAAGGCAAATCAATTGTGAATAATATAGCACTTACAGTAGACAATCTTCAGCTGCTTTTTTGTCCTGTCCACTTTCGTTCATTTCACAGTGCTCTGATGATGTCAAAGTTCTGACAGGCACTTTTGAAGATGGAAAAAAGGACACTTTTAAATGTGCCTACGAGGTCTGCTGTTTCAAATTGGAAATTATATGGTAAAGGAACAATTTTTACTGATTGCTTTGTCACATTGAACTGTGCTAACAAATCTCTTTTAGAAAGATTAGTCTTAAATTTTAAGTATACATCTGATTTAATGGATCAGCTACCAAGTTCAAATGTTTTTCATTTTGTAGCAACAAACCAGAAAAAAACTCTTTTGAACATGTTGAAAATCTGCAGACCTTAAAATGAAAATGTAATATATTGTAGCTTAGAATGGTGGCTACATTTAGACTAAGGGCAAATACAGGAAAATAACTGTGTATCTTAGAATTCTAGTGCCCTTATAAACCAAACATTCATCAGATTTCCCAGTTTACCTCTGCGAACTACTAAAGAGCACCTTCCTATGTAGCAGGCGTGACGAGTGGAGTAAATGTTTGTAGTCAAAATCTGGGGAGAAGACTGATTTGCAACAAACTTTTCTCCCTCCACAGATACAATGAAGTGCGCAATCATAGATATCCTAGGACAGAGAGTGTTATTTGCAGGACACCAAGGAAAAAATAAAGGAAAAAAGTCTGAAAAAAAAATAATACAAATGCAGTTATAAAATCTAAGGATTGGTAAGGTGTTATATATTATATTTTAATTTTATTGGTTCAGATACACTTAGTGTAGTGTAGGTGTCATAGGTGGGAATCATATGCAGGGCAATAGGGTTGCAAGGCACAAGAAATAGCTTAGCCATATTGTCTATATGGATGCATTTTGTTGCACAATACATTTTTTAACATCTAAAGCAGAACCAAAGCCCTTTTCTGTGGTCTTTATGACAACAAAGAGCCCCTCCCTATGTAGCAAAGGTGAATCTACAATTTTTTACATAACACGTTGTTTTACGTAGGTATATCTGTTATACCGATTCGATAAAGAACACGGAACGTTGGGATAACGGGACGTATACTAAGGGTGGATACTGTGGATGTGATGTGATTCACATAGACTTGGTTATTTTAATTTTATATTATATATTGTGGAATGGTTAGGAATCTAAAATATTGACGTAAACATAATAAAAAAAAAGTCTGAAAAAAGGAAATAAAAAAGGAACCACAGGACGTTTATTGTGAGAGACAGGATCCTATAGATACTAACGCGTGAAGTAACATAGACACCTCCCTCTTTTCAAACAACGTTTAGTCAGAAGAGGGGTCTAAAACTGATGTTTGTAAATGAGGTGAGCAGTGC
>BLSH010259913.1:17272-31291 GCA_018402905.1 Glandirana rugosa | reverse complement strand
AGAAATAACCATTAGCTTAGCCATATTGCCTCTATGGATACATTTTGTTGCAGAATACATTTTTTACACATCTAAGCAGAATCAAAGCCCTATTCTGTGGTCTTTATGGCAACATTAGTCTCATTTATTTGCTCCATTTTATTACCTTGTGCAGCCTTTAAATATTTATTTTAGAAATCATTATCAGGGATATTGACAAAAGATTAGATTGGTAATCACTCCAAACAGTCTCCTGGAGTTAACAGAAGGCACAGAGTCCAAGAACGTGAGTCTCACAATAGCTTTGCTAACTAGACAGGAATTAATAACTAGATAGAACCTAATTTAGAATCAGTTGTGTGTGCCAAGTACTTTTAAAAGCCACCATTATAAAAAAGAATCAGGAGAGAGGCATTATGCAGCAATATACATCCTGCAGTCTTGCAACAATAATTGTCATCCTCTCTGGAAAAAATATCCTCATGCTTTAATAAGCAGTTCAGGGTAAAAATATACATGTCATATTGGCCATTTTATGTCCTTGGTTAGCGATGATTTGTAGCTCTTATTGGCATTTCAGCCGCATTAACTTCATTATCTGGTAACCTTTAATGGAATAAATCATCTAAAGTTGCTAGTTGTAACATCTTGGACAGGTTGTAATGCCAGTGAATTAAAGCATCATTATTTTTCAATGTTTTTTCATGCTGCATATTGTCATACCTTATGAGCCCTATCAGCTGCCTTTTTATTGGCTTACAATGATTATAAAAGGATAATGAGGTAATTTTACAACAAATATGCAACACTTTTTATTTCTGAGCTAAAGGAGACCACATATGCTCACTGCAAGTACAATGTGAATATAATATCACTTTGCAGGGGAACAGTAGTCCCAGGGTTTCTTGGAGATGTAAATCAATAGTAAACAGGAACATACAGTATAAAGAATATAGAAGCAAATGCATATTTAATTAGTAAAGGGTACAATTTAATGAACTTATATTGGTAAAGCATATGCACGTTTTTTGTTTAAGGTCACCTAGTAGGTTGTAATAAAAAGCAGCTCTAGCTGCAACACACAACTCCTTTTTGGTGCTGTCCCATGCATTCATTTCTTTCTACCACTAGATGTCCTCTGTTTTCAGGATTTCATAAAACTGGGCTTCACCATGACACCCTGCATTCACAGTGTATTGGTGCAGATAGTGGCACTGACATCATGTCACCACTGCTCTCTACATCACTGAGGAACCCCCACTGTCAGAAGAAAATCTGAAGAGGACCCAGTTCATCACATGACCAGAATTAGTGGTCTGGAAAAGGAAATTAAAGTGATATTAAAGCCTTTTTTTTTTTCTTTTTAAATAACAAACATGTTATATTTACCTGCCCTGTGTAATGGTTTTGCACAGCGCAGACCAGATCCTCCTCTTCTCGGTTCCCACGCCAGTGCTCCTGGCTCCTCCCTCCTGCCAGGTGCCCCCACAGCAAGCAGCTTGCTGTGGGGGCACCCAAGCAGGCGCGCTCCCGATCCATGGCTTTGTGTGTCCATTCATACATGGAGCAGCAGCTCGGCCCCGCCCCTCCATCTCCTGATTGTCTTTGGCTGTGATTGACCAATGGTTCCCGCTGCTGCCAAACTGCAATCAGGAGTGCAAGTCCCTGGAGAAGCAAGGCTCTCGTGGACACCACTGGATCAAGAGGGGACTCAGGTAAGTAGTAGGTGGGCTGGGGAGGCCGCTGAACACAGAAGGTTTTTACCTTCATGCATATAATGCATGGAGGTAAAAAAAACCTTGCACCTTTACAACCAATTTAAGCCTTACAGTCTACCAATAAAGAGTGACATATATACAAATAATAAGAATATGTGGCATAAATATTTTATGGGCATTAGTTATAGCAGATGATACATTTACTGGTTGCAGAAGTTAGCAAATCACCACCAATACAGTCCAATCAGCAAGACCTATGATTGCAGGCATGCCACGCCTGCTGAGTTAGTGGTCGATGGCATTATTAATGGATCTATTAGCCTTGCATTAGGAGAAGGACCAATAATTCTCAATCATTATGTACATTGTAAAGCAGAAAGCAGAGGAGGCATTTGTTATGGGCAAATATGATTGTCTCCGTGTACACATAAAAATTGTAAATAATCTCCTGTAAATTTACAGGAAAACACTGCATAAACACAATATAAAGGTTATACAATCTCTAGCATTCACTAGGTGGTCAGTCTCAATGCACTAATATCTGTCTCTGTCTGTTTATGACAGCTCAAAGAGATAATAATTCCATGTTTAGCATACTGGTGTGCAGTGGAGCTGAGAATATTGATTTCCTTTTATTCGCTTTTTCAATAGATATTAGCTGACATATTAACACCATCTAATCACATGCACCATGAGCTCCATCAATTTAGCCCTTCATGTATTGGAGCAGCTAAATACAGATTACACCTGATAAAGAGAATTTTACAAATTAAGTATTAGTATGACAAAAATTCCTCTGTGAATATTGCCTCCTGCACAACTCTCACAGGCACCTCAATAATTCTGCATAGATTTTAAACATATTTGCAAACGTATGCAACAATACTTTAATTATTATGTTAGAAGAAGGTATTTAGTTAGTATTCTCTCATCTAGTTGGCAAAAATAAATGCTAGGAATTTCATCTCATACTATTGTAATGAGCATCTTTTCCCATATACAAAATACCTTTTTTTAAGCTAAAGTTTAAAGCAGTATTAAAACCAAAAGAAAACATATATTGTATTGGAGCTTAGCAGTTCCTAGATATGATGACTACATTCGTTTTCTTTTTTGGGCTTTCTTTCTTCTATTTTCTTCTGGTGATCCAGCCAGCAAATCTGTTGTTTTTCAAAAGAACAAGCTGTCCTGCACTTGTAGCAGTTACAGGTCTGAGTCAAACCATTCAACACTAGCAGGGATGCTTACAATGATCAGTTATTTATTTATCTAAAACCTTTATCCAAAACGAAAAAAACATGCTACAGCTGCTTATAAAGTGGTAGCTGGAGTTTGGCTTCAATTTGTTAGTGTATCTAAATTTGCCAGTACATCTAACACCCCCCTCCCCCAAAGTGACAATGATATCCTCCAAAGGTGCCCCTGTGCTCCTTCATTCAGAATGGGGGCATTCTAATACAGGAGGTGTGTTACTGGCCAGATCACCAAGAGAAAGCACAAGGGAAAAAAGCATAAAAAGAAAACTAAGCCACCACATCTAATGATTGGTAAGCTGCAATATATTTGATTTTTTGTTTTGGATTTAATATGGTTTAATGCGTTTCTTGTCATTGTGTAGTCTTCTCCTTTGTGGCAGTGGCGGCCCGTCCATAGGGGGCGCAAGGGTGCCGCCCCCTCCATCCATGCGTCCGGCCTCCTAATCTACATGCATGGTGCCGGACACATGGATTTCAATGTTTTTTTTTTTTTTGAGGCACATGATTAGAGTCTGAGGCTCTAATTGGCCTCAAAAAAGGGTGGGCTTGGGGCACAGAGCTTGTGTCACAATAGTGAATTAATATTCCCTATTGTCTTCCTGATTCTCCTCCTGGCAAATCAGGAAGCAGTTCCTGAGACCCAATTGGCCAGGAAGTCTTAGGACTCCCGGCCAATCAAGTCTCAGTCAGGACCCACTTCCTGTTTGGCCTGGAGAAGAAGCGATATCTCCGGAGCGAGGAGCTGCAGCCCGGATCCATGTCTGCCTGATCTGCCTCCTTTCTAAGGGAAGGAGGCCTCTGATCGCTGCCACATTCCTGTCCAACCAATGTTGGCATTGGTTTACCACTCCTCCCCATAATATTGAGTACCAGCCGCCGCTGCTTTGTGGTTTATGCTTTTTGTAATGCATCCCTTACAAAACCTTTCCTGTTTTTATCAAATTTGCAGGGTTTCTGCTGCAAATAATCTTTCTGCATAGTATAAAGTCTGTAGTACTTTACATCTGCCAAAATATGGCTTCTTCAGGGCTCAGTCCCAGTGCTAAAGTTGTCAACTTCGCCCTCTCCATTTGCCCATTCGCAAAGCAGAGCCTGTGCTTGTGCATTTGTGAATCACCAAGAGAGAGGCACAACACCAACACTAGTGTCTGGGATGTCTGCAATAATCATGTCAGGTCGGAGGTACAGAGGGAAAAATATTAAAGACCTCTTTTACAGCAGATTAATGGAAACCTGCAGAATATGAGTTTACCGCTGAGGTAAGGTCATACTAATACCTGTAAAGCTAGTGAAATTATTGTTCTTGGAGCTGAGTTTTAATCTGAAACTATTAAAGGAAAAGTTTAAAAACATATTTTAATTATTTTTATAAACTGTTTATTTTACAGATAACATGTATTACAAATTACAAAAAGGACACTGGTTTTCAAACCTTTTTATTAAGAAGCAGGGGTGTGTGTCTGCTATTCAGATCTATTTTCAGCATACAGTAAGTGCTACAAAAGAGATATCACAAAGCATGTAAATAATTAGAGGGCTACCTGCTGACTGCATTTGATAACTATGCAAAATGTACAGCATTTTTTATCTAGCAACACATAAGCTTGATGGATGAAAAACACCATGTAATCTATTGAATCTGACCTCTCTTCTTGTTTTTATTTTTGGGGGATTTTTTAACCAATTTGTATAGACCTATGTCTATTTCCAAGCATGTTTAAATTCAACCTATAGTTTTTTTTACTCATTACCCCTGCTGGAAATATGTTCCAAGCATCAACTTCTCTACATTCTAAGATTAGGTTTTAGCTTTCTTTCAGTTACTTTGAGATTAAGGATGAGCCAACAGTACGGTCCAAACCTAGGTTTAGACCATACTTTGCCTTTTTTGGGCATTTGGACAGATACCAGAACTTTTGCCCGTCTGCCTCTCTATTCGCCAGGAGCCGAGGATCACATATAGAAGTGGTATATCTACTGCTTGACCCTCTACATCCCTAAAATCCCCTGATATCATGGCACATTGCCTTAAAGGCTGGGATTCCTTGGCCACATAAGTAAAGGGTCAGGGATATCAGTGACATCACTGCCCAAACATGGTCACTGCTATTCCCACCCCTTATCTTACATAGGTGATGACACTTCGTGTGTGCTCAATCATTTTTTTTCGGTGAGTCAGTGGACAGCAGGCACCATGATTGATGATGGATGTACAATGAGAGATATTTTTGGGGGATTTTTATTAAAGGGTTTTTGAAATTTGTGGGTGTTATTTCTAGGCTACATCTTTTATTTTTTGGGAAAGAGTAAGGGTACTACTTCATATAGGGGGAGCAGTATCTGAGGGCCCCATCTTTATTAGAGGGGTTTCCAGATTCTTATAAGCCCCCTGCCTGTAGAAGTTGCCACTGGGCAGGGTTGTGGGGAAGAGACCTACTCAGCATGGCTCCCTGGCAATACCCACACCCCATATTCAGGGCATGGGGCCCGGTATGGTTCAGGAGGAAGGGTACCTGCTCATCCCCTCCCTTTCCTGCCCAGCCAGGCTGCATGCTTGAATTAAGAGTTTGGTATGGATTTTCAGGAGGACCACTTTTTTGTGTTAAACTTTCCAATAATAGCTCGTTATGCCCCCCCCCCCCAACACTTCTGATCCAGCACTGTGCTCATCTGCAGCAGCTCTGCTTCTATGACCTTTTTTCTTATGACATAGAGACAGTAGTAGGAGCCCCGTCAATAAAATCCTGTGAAGATGAGTGAGGGGGGCATGGCTAAGCTGCATTGCGTGTGTCTATGCATGCACACAGCCCAACTTAAGAAGGCTCATTTTACACACACACACAATTCACAGTATACAGAGTTTGCTGTCACCTGACTGCATTCCCACAAACCCCTCCTAGCTCTCTCTTCTATTATTTAATTAGATAAGACAAAACTTCTTATGATTAATAGGACTACAACATTCAGTTAAACAGACACACGGCACACCTGAAGAAACATTTTTTTAGAAAACAAACTATATTTTTTTATATTATTTTATATTCTGTATTATATAATGTAACCATAATAATTAACTTTTTGATATTAAACATAAATGTTTATATTTTTATGCAAGAATGGAAGCATTTTTCATCTTTTAATGTTTCCCACTGATTTCTGCAAGTTTATTCATCCCTCTACCATGTTTCACAGATGGGATTACATTTTGGTATTGGAAAACAATATGTTTTCTCTAAATATAGCACTTTATAGCCCTTTATTTGTGCACATAATATTGTACCAGTAATGATGTGAAGCATAAGAATGAACTTAAAGTGACCATGAAGGGCAAAGTTAAAAAAAATAGTTAACTCCCTCTTTCCTTTGGTCCCGTACTGCTCCATTTATCCTTTTAGCAAAGAAATACAATACCTGGCAACTTTGGTATTGGTAAGTATGTGACTATCTCTTGGTTGCTTTTTGACAATGCTAGGTGTCTCCTGTTGGCCCAGTACTGTCATGGGGGACAATGACAGAGTCTGCAGCCCTGCAAAGGCTCTGAAAAGCTGGCTGTGCACCTATACAGGACTTTCTTTCCCAGCACCCAAATGGAGAAGAGCAGAAGCAAGAAATGTGATTTAATAAATGGTAGGAAAGAAGAAGAAGAATACTATAACTTTGTCCTACATGACAAAGGAAAGTGTAACTTTCAATTCTGAACAAATTCTGGCTCATTACAAGAGGCAAGTGTAGTCATACTTAAATTTCAGTGTTCTTTGTGTATTTCTTACAGATCTGTGCAGTATTCTAGCATGAAACAACTCTTTGCTCTGTGCAGTAGCTTCCTGTAATGAAGCTGGTGCACTGCTGGTCCTTCTCTTTTTGCAGTGTGGTTGTAGTCTTGAAAAGTCATGCCTCTCTTGTTTTCTGCAGAAAGTCAATGCTGTGTGAATCCCTTGGCCTGTCTCAATCTATGCATGCCCCCTGACTTTAAAAGGGAAGTTCAGCTTTTTTTTCCGAGGTGGATGCAGCATCGATCCGATGTTGCATCTGTCCCCCACCTGTTCTAGGACTGAGAACCAAGCAATCAAAGAACACTGTTCTCCGAGCTCCAAGAGCAGAGAGCTGGTGACTGTCAGTCATCGATTCTCTGCTCGGCTACCCCCCCCCCCCCACACACACACACGCTCACTGGAGAGCTGGGCTCGGGGTGGGATCGGCTGGCCCTGGCTGAGAGGCTGAGCCAGATGCCAGTCCAGGGTTGTGGGTGGATCCTGACTTTATTGTCGCAATTTTTTCCCCAGCCTGGACAGGCTCTGTGACGTCAGCCGACAGCAGGCTTCAGCCTGCTGTTAGCTGAAAACGGGTCACAGGAGTGCAGAACAGACTGTGATCCACAGGAGAAGTACAGCCAAACGCGCTTTGGCGGTACTTCTCTTTTAATGGCCAGATCATGTAAAGGAGGCATACAGTAACTAGCTTGTCACTGCTGTTCCTTACCAGGAAAGCTGGCTCAGCCATGAAAGGAAAAGGAAGAATTCACAATACAACATATAAAATTACTACAATTTTTTTTCTATATTGTAGCCCATTTACTGACTATGCTCAGATGTATGTTCTTTTAACTCTTTTTCCCACAACTCTTTGAGTTCCAGGACATGCACAGGGTTTATAAATTCCTCAGCTTTTCTCCCACAGCAGCTCAGATAGTCTACATCTGGTGAGACAGAGGTAGCTGAGCATGTGATGTGAGCGTACAGGATATCAAGCAGCTGCCTAATAGCATACAGCTTCTAGTGCTCCAATTCCAGTGAGGTGCCCCTTTGTTCTTTGGCCTTGGATCCCTCCAGCTGTTCACCTCTGCTACCAGAGCTACTCTGGACTTCTGTGTGAGAAATGCTGTTTATAAGGATAACCACACACAGATATGATTTGTGCTCTGAACTGTTTTACTGAAGTAGTGATTCTCAGCTAGACTCTCTGCTGTTATAGAGTCTATGCTACATAGCCACGTGTTACCCTGACCAAGCCACTGGGACATTGCTTGTTAAAATGCCATGTTTGCACAGCTTTCATAACCTGTTTTGTATTATTCTGCAGTATATGCATACACCTAACCACCCTAAACCTGTTTTGCATTATTGATTCTAGCTTTGCACATTTTTAGTAAACTGCAAGTTACAGTTATTTCCTGTCTAGAGTTGAGCGGATACCTGGATGTTCGGGTTCGGCGTGAACTTGACCCGAACTTGACCCCGGACCCCGAATCCCATTGAAGTCAATGGGGACCCAAACTTTTCAGCACAAAAATGACTGTAAAAAAGTCCCTATAGCACTAGGAGAGGATTTTAGAACAATTATCTGTCCCTTACAGCACCAGCAGGAACCTCTCCCTATAGAACTAGGAGATGATTATAGAACAATGATCTGTCCCTTACAGGAGCAGCAGGAACCTCTCCCTATATCACTAGGAGATGATTTTAGAACAATAATCTGTCCCTCAAAGCAGTAAACTCTACCTAGTCCAGTATCAGATCATTCTGTAATGCAGGATGAGATGTTATTATATCTGCAATCTGTCCCTCAAAGCAGTAGTAGTAGTAATCTCTACCTAGTCCAGAATCAGATCGTTCTATAATGCAGGATGAAATGTTATTAGATCTGCAATCTGTCCCTCACAGCACCGGCAGCATCCTCTCCCTACACTAGCCTGAGAGCATGTGACATGCAGCACTACGTGACTCCAGCTTATAAAGAGGCTGGGTCACATGATGCACTGGCCAATCACAGCCATGTCATTAGTAGGCATGGCTGTGATGGCTTCTAAGGGCAAACCAGGGAAACGCTTGTTGATTGGCTGCCCTGCAGCTATTCAACAGGCGGGATAAAATCCCGAACCCCGAACCCGGACTTTTTTTCAAATGTCCGGGTTCGGGTCCGGGTCACGGTCATGGACACTTTACAGTTCGGGTTCGCTCAACTCTATCCCTGTCTAATCATTCGGTCAATTGCCTGTTCTGGTAAAACAGAACTTAAGTCCACAGATACTCACCTCTGCTTCAAGTGCTGACATTATATCCCTGGCTTCTTCTGGGTGCCAGGGCTTTAGCCATCTTGATTGGCTAGCAAAAATGAAACCCCCTTACATGTGCAAAAGAGTTCAGGCATTCCAGGTCCATATGCGCAGCTTGGTGTACACTCTAAAGATAATTGTGAGGCAATAATAAATCTTTCCGCTAAGAATCATTGAAATGTTTAACTTAGTTCTGCTTTAAATTTCTACTCAGAAAACACATTAACAGTTACAATAAAAATACCTAGATACTAAAAAATGCCAATCAAATCTTCACATCTAGTGAACACAGAGAATCATGGTATACAGTATCTCACAGAAGTGAGTACACCTCTCACATTTTTGTAAATATTTTATTATATTTTTCATTTGACAACACTGAAGAAATGACACTTTGCTACAATGTAAAGTAGTGAATGTACAGCTTGTATAACAGTGTAAATTTGCTGTCCCCTCAAAATAACTCAACACACAGCCATTAATGTCCAGCACTGCCTTAACCCTCTTGGGCATGGAGTTCACCAGAGCTTCACAGATTGCCACTGGAGTCCTCTTCCACTCCTCCATGATGACATCATGAAGCTAGTGAATGTTAGAGACTTTGCGCTCTTCCACCTTCCGTTTGAGGACACCCCACAGATGCTCAATAGGGTTTAGGTCTGGAGACATGCTTGGCCAGTCCATCACCTTTACCCTCAGCTTCTTTAGCAAGATAGTGGTCGTCTTGGAGATTGGCAGTGTTTGGGGTCATTATCATGTTGAAATACTGCCCTGTGGCCCAGTCTCCGAAGGAAGGGGATCATGCTCTGCTTCAGTATGTCATAGTACAAGTTGGCATTCATGGGTCCCTTAATGAACTGTAACTCCCCAGTGCCAGCGGCACTCATGCAGCCCCAGACCATGATACTCCCACCACCATGCTTGGCTGTAGGCAAGACACACTTGTCTTTGTACTCCTCACCTGGTTGCCATCACACACACTTGACACCATTTGAACCAAATAAGTTTATCTTGGGTATGGAGTTTACCAGAGCTTCACAGGTTGCCACTGGAGTCCTCTTCCACTCCTCCATGATGACATCATGGAGCTGGTAGATGTTAGAGACATTGCGTCCCTCCACCTTCCATTTGAAGATGCCCCACAGATGCTCAATAGGGTTTAGGTCTGGAGACCACAGGACATGGTTCCAGTAATCCATGTGCTTAGTCTGCTTGTCTTCAGCAAACTGTTTGTGGCCTTTCTTTTGCATCATCATTAGAAGAGACTTCCTTCTGGGAAGACAGCCATGCAGACCAAGGTGATGCAGACAACCTCTGGATATGACGCTGAGCACTTGCTTCTTTGGTTGACCATGGCGAGGCCTGTTCTGAGTGGAACCTGTCCTGTTAAACTGCTGTATGGTTTTGGCCACTGTGCTGCAGCTCAGTTTCAGGGTCTTGACACTTTTCTTATAGCCTAGGCCATCTTTATGTATAGCAACAATTCTTTTTTTCAGATCCTCAGAGCGTTCTTTGCCATGATGTGCCATGTTGAACTTCCAGTGACCAGTATGAGAGCGTGAGAGCGATAACACCAAATTTAACACACCTGCCCCCCAGTCACACCTGAGACTTTGTAACGCTAATGAGTCACATGACACCGGGGAGGGAAAATGGCTAACTGGTTCCAATTTGGACATTTTCACTTAGGGGTGTACTCACTTTTGTTGCCAGCAGTTTAGACATTAATGGCTGTATGCTGAGTTATTTTGAGAGCACAGCAAATTTACACTGTTATACAAGATGTACACTCACTACTTTACATTGTAGCATAGTGTCATTTTGTCAATGTTGTCAGATGAAAAGATATAATAAAATATTTACAAAAATGTTTGGGGTGTACTCACTTTTGTGAGATACTGTATGTAGTTTCCCAAGCATACACATCATTAATAATTGCTATAAGGTAATCCGGGTCTGCAATGGCACTTGGTGCATACAAAGTGAATTTTTATCCTTTGAGTCTATTATCATTTGGCACCTGGGCCAAATTTGGCATTTCATACATGTTAAAATATGCATTTTTTTAATAGAAAATCACATAGAACCCCCAAGCATTGTATATTTTTTGAAAGCAGTGGCCCATTTTTTAATCCTCAGATTTTCAGGAACAAACACACTATAATGAATTTTAGTGCACACAAACACAATATAATACCCAATGTTTTGGTAAAATATAAAAATATGATGTTACGCAGAGTAAATAGATACTTAACATGTAAAAATTCTGTGAAGCTGGTTTCACCCCAAGAAGCATGCCAACATCCCTGAGACATATGTGGAAAGACCAGAAAACCACCATGGAACACTTTAGGCATCGTCGTGTACATACATGTGGTAATATTGTAAACACTGTCATGTATTTGTATATCTAAAGTAAAAACATATGTGTACATGCATACAAAAATAGAAATAAAAATAAAACAACAGACTGACAGCATCTACGCTCAAAACATGTTTATGAGATGTGTCTCAGATTCCTACACATTTTGAATGTCATATTCTTCCTCAGGGGATAAGAGACTCAGTTTGCACTACAAAAAATACATAACAGATTTGTAACATATGGTTTGTATCGTATTCGTATGCACCCCTCCTCTGTGATGAATGAGAATAGAAGAGCCAAGGATTTAGTCACTTCCAGAACTGGAGTTCAGCTTGACCAAATTTGTGAAGGGATTTGAAGATCAGTGGTTTCCCCCATAGCAATTGCACTTTGTTAATTGGTACATATTGAAATTTTTGATGTGAGATGTAGAAAACTTTTTTCAAAATATTGAAAATAACATAATTTAAAAAAATGATTTACTAGCTAAAGTCAAGTGAGTTTGCTTTTAATGACAAGTCTTCATCTTCTGCTGATGGATGGACTTGGGTACAATCCACCTACCCATAAATCGATTGAATCTCAGCTGGTTTAGCTGGGACCAGCTGAGATTCAATCCATGTATGGCTGGCTTTAATTTAATTTTATACAGCAGGGTTGGTCAAACCCATATTTTTATGGGCTAGGACACCAGACTCTTAACTATATTATTATATAAAAGGTTTAAATACTTTTTATCAAGTTTGATTTATTCAATAAAGATGTGTTAGGATTTAATATATTGTATGTTGTATCTTCTTGAATATGATATTTATTTATGCTTCTTTGTGAAGTAGTTTAATCATGTAGAAATCCATTAATTACATTACTTTTTCCACACAATTATATATGTTTAATGATTGTTTTATTTGCTCAAGAACTTTTATTGAATTTTGATGATGCCAGAAAAACCTTTACATAATTTGTAATCTAGTTGGTATATTGTCTTTATATTACAAATTTACCGAGGGCACGTGCAGATGTTTTATTTATCTATTGAAATTTCACTTTTGCTATTTTTAAAGATGCGTGTCCTTTAAAAAAAGGCATATATATAGAAAGTGAAAGATTTAGTTAAGGTGGCACCATAATAAACTGTTCATTATAACAAAAATAGACATTTTCTTGCATAATGTAATTTCTGCTACAGCTATTTAACCTTTAACAGTAATTTGTTAGCAGGTAGATGCACAAGGAACACAAAATGACATAGTAATGATCCGGCACTAATTAAAATGAAGGCTGCAGTATGATGTAAATGCAAGTGAAAACCTTAGACATGATGCATATTTCATGTGGCTAACTATTTAATCTGATTTGAAGAGCACAATAATCAGGAACACGGCAGAATGTAAAACACATCATTGCGGTAATAATCATGGCACAAATCACATGAAAGGCAAAGTGACTGTCGTTAACGGCCACCTGAGACTCATATGAATCAGGGTCACTGATAAAATGGGAACTGAGTTTTAAATACACATGTAAAGTGCCTGCGATTAGCAAAACATTAAAGATTATAAAAGCGGAAATGACACAGGGTCACAATATGCTGAAATAAAGACACTGCCTTAACACACTTACCGCTGTATACAGTGCTCCTGATTTAATGACTGTATTTAAAAAAGTCAGCAGGAACCTGGTTACACATATCCAATTATATGAGTAGAAGATGCATAACTGTCAAACATAAATAGGTCTGTGTGTAGACAATGAATATCCAGTAGGGCAACACATAGAGAAATACATTTTGCCTGTATTGCTATATTATGAATCTGAATCTGAACTGTAATGCTATTTTTGAGCAATGTGGCCTGTTCTTTTTAAACCCAAATAATGTATATTCTTTTAAATAGGCTTTTTGAAGTGTATTTAAACCCAAAACTTGTTCTCATATTTAGAGTGTGGATGATTTGAAAACACCTGTAAGATTTTTTTTTTTACTTGCATTTTATTTTATTGAGTAACAGAAAACAAAAAGAAAACCCAGGAGGTTACTAAAATCAGTACAGTAGCAGAGCAACGCAATGTTTAACAACATAATAAATGGTTCTGCTCAAGTACATCAATCAGAAAGTTTTTGATTATGATTATGATTAGTGTTGAGCGAACCCGGACTGTAACGTTCGGGTCCGTACCGAACTTTCGGGTGTCCGTGGCACGGACCCGGACCCGGACATTTCAAAAATCGTTCGGGTGGGCTTTCAAGCCATGCCTGGGCTTGCAATGTCAGGCCCAAGCGAGTTGTGATTAGTATTAGTATTAGTTTTTGAAAGACTAACTACATGAACTCGTCTTGGTAAATAATACAACAATTTGTAACGCAACGAGACGATGACATGACTAAAATCATTGGAGGACCCAAAAGAAAAACAAAAGACAATGAGTTATTTTATTTTACGTTCATTTTTTTTTTTAGAATGTCCACAAAAGTTTAGTAGGTGTGAGATTTATACTCTTGTTCAAAACCCAAATTTATGTGAAGTTTTTCGGATAAATTTTCTTATATGTAATAAACCCAAATTTTTCTTGTCCGGTGTAACGAGTTTTTATCGTAATGTCAAGTCTAAGTCTAAGTATTATATCGTTATGTCCGTTTTACATAAAGAG
>BLSH010259913.1:3070-16390 GCA_018402905.1 Glandirana rugosa | reverse complement strand
TGTGTATAAGAGACAGCTCTACATCCATCCCCCTTCCCATTTTTTTATTTGATTTTAATTTATTTTCCCTATCCCCATTTATTTGTAGGGCACTTGCCCTAGTTTGAAGATGATTTTAGAACAGTTATATGGCTTCTACCGTTAATTAATACTTTTCAGACACAGTTTGAAGATGAACCACATTCATCTCCATTTTTGCATTTTTTATGTTTTTATTTTTTTAAAAATATTTAAAGTTATTTCCCTGTCCCCATTTTTTTGTAGGGCGCTTGCCCTACCCTTACCCCCATTTTACTTCCTTTTGCAGCCCTCTGGGGCTTTCCAGGACTTTGCTACAGCCATTTTTGTGCCTAAAAGTTCGGGTCCCCATTGATTTCAATGGGGTTCGTTGTCCGTGCGATCGTTCGGGTTCCGTCCGGACCCGGACCCGGACTTTGTCCCGAAGTTCGGACGGACCAGCAGAACCCGAACTTCCAGGTGTTCGCTCAACTCTAATTATGATACCTCTTCTTGATACCTTTAGGAATGCTTAGATTAGTAAGGACAAGGGAGATGTTGGTTAGTTGTAATTACAAGCAGACAGTACATGCTGGATGGAGTAGCCAGATAATCCATTGCTTTCAAAAAATTGTGGGTGCTCCATAATCTCATATTGTGTCTGCGTATTGAGATTTTGGAGGAAGGCTGGCAGGTGGTTTCATTTGTTTCCATGCCATTGCAATGGCCTTCCTGGCCACAATTAACCAGTTGCCGACTGCCCACCAATATGGCTTGATATCGCATATCGCCGTCACCTGGCGGCAGCTGTGAGATCGCGGATCATGAGCACGCGCATGCCGCCGGAGGCGCGCTCACGCGTTCACTCTGTATCGGGGAGCCAGGGAGGGGGTAGGGTGGACTCAATGTCCACCGGCTACCCGCGAACGCTCCCCCACAGTGACAGAATTGGATCCATGTATGTAAACACACGGATCTCCATTCTGACAGGGGGGGAAGGAGAGTGATTGTATGTTCCCAGTAAATGGGAGCCACAATCACTCTCCTCCCCCAGTCAGCCCAGCCCCTATACAGTTAGTAACACATACCATGGAACACAGTTAACCCTTTGAGCGCCCCCTAGTGTTAACCCCTACCCTGCCAGTGACATTTACACAGTAATCAGTGCATTTTCATAGCACTGATCGATGTACAAATATCAATGGTCCCAAAAAAGTGTCAAAAGTGTCCGACATGTCCGCCGCAATGTTGCAGTCTTGCTAAAAATCGCAGATCTCCGCCATTACTAGTAAAAAAATAACACAAAATAAAAACCCCATGAATGAATTCTCATCATTCGTAAACGCGGCAACTTTTGCGCAAAACAATCAATATACGCCGATTGTGATTTTTTTTTACCAAAAATATGAGGAAGAATATATATCAGCCAAAACTGATGAATAAATTTGTTTTTTTTTTACATATTTTTTTATATGTATTTTAGCAAAAAGCAAGAAATATTGTTTTTTTTTGCAAAATTGTCGCTCTTTGTTTATAACGGTGATCAGAAGTGACGCAGAGGTGATCAAATACCACCAAAAGAAAGCTCTATTTCTGGGAAAAAAAGGATGTCAATTTTGTTTGGGCACGACTGCGCAATTGTCAGTTAAAGCAACGCAGTGCCGAGCCACAAAAAGTCCTCTGGTCCTAAAGAGGGAAACCCTTTTGAGGCTGAAGTGTTTAAACTGTGGACTATAATAGATCTGTGGAATCAGGATTCATGATGCCAGAGAAAAAGGGCTGTATCCAAGTTGCATGTTATGGGGGTATGGAGCACTGCGGAAAGAAAAGAAAATATGTATTCCCAAAAAGGTAGTAATTTGGGACAGGACCACCAAATAAGTAATAGTGAGCCAGCAGAACTGCAGTTTCTCCAAGTCTGGAGAGGTAGATGCATTACATTTGGACAATCTCACTGGGGTAGCATACCAGCGATGTAATATTTTGAAGGAAGTCTCCCAGTGAGAAATACATTTTGATGAGGTGATGAGCAGCTGCATTGCTTTATGCCATTGTGCTAATTGAAAGCTCTGAGAAATTTTGGTTTACCATAGTTTCACAGAAGATGTTTTCTCCAAGGAGAGGCTGTATATAAGATTGCGGAATAGGAAGGAGATTCCTTTATAGTGAGTCAAAGGTTTCTCATAGAAAGAGGATGCCGTGGACACTTGTTAGATTTTTAACTGCAGTCTGTGTTCACATAGTGGAGATTTACGCTCTTGGTCACTATTGTCTCTGATTGAAAAAAAAAATAGTTTGGGAAACCAAAACTTTAAAGTTGTCAAAGAAATAGGAGTAAAGGGGAAATCTTCTGGTGACAACTCTAAGGGCCCGCTCACATTACCAAGCTAAAACATATCAATTTAGCATGGGCTGTTGTAATTTTTTGAAAGGAAAATGATAAATGGTTTTCAACATTTTTTACAAATAAATATCTGAAAAGTGTGGCATGCATCTGTATTCAGCCCCTCCTCCCCCCCAATACTTTGTAGAACCACCTTTCACTGCAATTCCAGCTGCAAGTCTTTTTGGGAGTGTGAATTTTTTGCCCCTTCTTCTGTGCAAAATACCTTAAGCTCTGTCAGATTGGATGGATGACGTCTGTGAAAAGCAATTTTCAAGTCTTGCCACAGATTCTCAATTGGATATAGGTCTGGTCTTTGACTGGGCCATTCTAACACATGAATGTGCTTTGATCTAAACTATTCCATTGTAGCTCTGGCTGTATGTTTAGGGTTGTTGTCCTGCTGGAAGGTGTCCAGCAGTCTCAAGTCTTTTGCAGACTCTAACAGGTTTTCTTCTAAGATTGCCCCATATTTGGCTTCATCCATCTTCCCATTAACCCTGACTACCTTCCCTGTCCCTGCTGAAGAAAAGCATCCCCACAACATGATGCTGCCACCACCATGTTTCACGGTGGGGATGGTTTGTTCAGGGTAATGTACAGTGTTAGTTTTCCGCCACACATAGCGTTTTGCTTTTAGGTCAAAAAGTTAAATTTTGGCTCATCTGACCAGAGCACCTTCTTCCACATGTTTGCTGTGTCCCCCACATGGCTTCTCGCAAAATGGAAATGGGACTTCATATGGCTTTCTTTTAACATTGGCTTTCTTCTTGCCACTCTTCTATAAAGGTCAGATTTGTGGAGTGCACTACTAATAGTTATCCTGTGGACAGATTCTCCCGCCTGAGCTGTAGATCTCTGCATCTCCTCCAGAGTTACCATGGGTCTCTTGGCTGCTTCTTTGATTAATGCCCTCCTTGCCCGGTCTGTTAGTTTAGGTGGATAGCCATGTTTTGGTAGGTTTGCAGTTGTGCCATACTCTTTCCATTTTCGGATGATTGATTGAATAGTGCTCCGTAAGATGTTCAAATATTGGGATATTTATTCATAACTTAACCCTGCTTTAAACTTCTCCACAACATTATCACTGGCCTGTCTGGTGTGTTCCTTTGCCTTCATGATGCTTTTTGTTGAATAAGGTTATCTAACAAACCCATGAGGGCTTCACAGAACAGCTGCATTTATACTGAGGCTCTATTTACTAATTAGGTGACTTCTGAAGGCAATTGGTTCCACTAGATTTTTGTTAGGGGTTTCAGAGTAAAGGGGGCAATATACAAATGCATGCCACACTTTTCAGATATTTATTTGTAAAGCATTTTGAAAACCATTTATCATTTTCCTTCCACTTCACAATTTGTGTTGGTCTATCACATAAAATCTCAATAAAACATATTTACATTTTTGGTTGTAACATGACAAAATGTGGAAAATTTGAAGGGGTGTGAATACTTTTTCAAGGCACTGTAAGTGTTGTGGTGGGAATGAGTGCCTTTGCTCTGGCTAGTGTTGGTCAGATGCAGAAAAGCATCACTGTGTGAATAGGCCCAACAAGAGAATTTAAAGAAATGTCTTCTTACTTTCTGTTCTTGGGCAGAAAGCAAGGGGAAATCTCCACAAAGAGACATAGACAGCTAAGACAAACAAAAATCCTGACAAGAGCCTTAACCATTCCTACACTAGCCAATAAGCATTTTCATTTAGCTTGATTAATTTATTTATTGCCAGAACTTATGTAGCACTGTCAATTTATGCAGCGCTTTACACATATATTGTACATTCACATCAGCCCCTGACCCCAAGAAGCTTACAATCTAAAGTACCTAACTCACATTCATACATTCTAGGCCCAATCCACCTAACATGTTTCTAGGGTGTAGGAGGAAACTGGAATACCCAGAGAAAACTCACACAGGACAGGGAGAACATGCAAACTCCATGCTGGTAGTGCTGTGGCTGGAATTTGAACCTTTGACCCTAGTGCTGCCAGGTAGAAGTGCTAGCCACTTAGCCACTGTGCTGCCCAGTGCTGCAAAATCTGTTTATTTTAATTTTCCTTAGACACAAATAGTTATTCTTTGCAAAGTGAACATGCTCTTCTCCTTTAGTAAATCACCCCATGACATGTTACACATGCCCACCCAGCAATGGTAACTGTTCTGAAATAAATAATAATGTTAGTGTTGGTTCTGTCCAGTGTCTCCCCAGACACACACTCCCCTATTGGGTAAAGTAAATGAAGCATATCTGGACATGTCACGGGTGTAGAAATCCAGTGATCCAAAGTATGGAGTTTAAGTGCTCTACCTTTCTTAGCTGCCTTTTTTTAACAGAGACAGACTATTGTTAAAATAAATATTTAAAAAAAGAAAACATATAAGTAATACTTTTATAATTATAAATGACATGGAAAATGGCCTGGTCATTAGATAAAACAAATTATATTTTGCAGAAGGTTATATGAAGGAGGCTACATGAATAAGAATTGCAAATTTTAAAGATGGGAATCAAAAAGCATTGTATTTATTAATTTGGAATAAAAGAACAAAATGATAGAGATGATGAAAAGACAGTTAGGTTAGTGAAACATAAAGATAAGAGCAGAGGAAAGGCTGATGACCTTGAGTAATGGTGCATATAATTTTCATTTTAATATACAGAGAAAGTACACAAGTCCTGCAGGATGGAGATGATAGGGTCACTCAATTAGCACACATCTGCATAAGGGACTAGAGGCATGAACTTTTCTAGCATTCATATATAGAGAGGATTGTGTGCCAGTCACTGATGATTTTCATTACTGAAAAGCAAGGCTAACATTTAGAAGGTAATGGTTCATTCTGTCCATTTGTAAAAATGAGGTAAAATGGCCTAACTACCAGTCTTTTGGACCACCCTTTTCATTATTTCCAGCTTTTACATTTTTCTACCATAGCGTGGCTGTTGTGACCTATTCATGGCAGACAGTAATCATGACACTAAGGAGACATTGAGCCTGTCTTTATTATCTATGTCACTCTAATGCAGACAAATGTTCTTATTATATTTAGACAGTGCTCGAAGAAAAGCATATCCCCATTAAATGTCAGACAGGCAGACTATGTCCTTAAGTTATTTTGACTATTGTAAAGTCACATAATAATAAGACTGACAAATGATCATTGAATACAGAAAAAATGGCATTCTAATCAATGGTACATTCTTCACTAACAGCACAGAAACTATGTGAAGCCTTATAACAAGCACATTTTGTAGGATTCAAAGATGGCTTTAGAAATAGATGTAAAATATAGTGCAAAGAAAAGCTGCAGTCTAGTAAATGGGCCACCAGCAGGGGCAGAAAGAAATAAAATTACTTCGGGAGCATTTGGGCACCCCTAGGTTCCTGTTGCAGTTTTGACTTATTGCTAAGCAAGAATGCCATAGTCAAAAAGGATCATATCCAACATTTGCCTAATTCTGCTAAAGGAGTCTAATATTTGTTATATAGATTATAATGTTGAGGTAACATAATATTCTGGTATGCCTTTGTCCCTCTGTTGTCATCACACCAAATCCACACTTAGCAAAGTGTACAGTGTGTTCACTTTGGAAATGGTGTGCAGACTTTGCAAAGCAAATATTTACTTAGCTTATTTTTAGAAGCACATGATTAGGGCCTAATTGGCTTGAAAAAAGGGTGGGCCCGGAGCGTGGAGCACTGCACCCTGAGCCCACCCAGTTGTGTGACAATAGCGAATTAATATTTCCTATTGTCTTCCTGATTCTCCTCCCAGAGAAGCGGGTCCTGAGACCCGTCACCCAATTGATTGAGAGGAGAAGCAATCCTATTGGTTGTCTAGGAAGAGGAGGGAGAAGACGCACTCCTTGATGCAGAGGAGGAGGAGACGCAGGGGAAGCCGATACCCGTCACCTGGAGGAAGCGCTGCCTGCGACCTAGATGGGGTAATTGCTAGGTTTAGGCCACGTTTAAAAACGTTCTACTTCCGGTTCCGGCGCCGTATGGATTAGCTGCTCCTCTCAGCAGCTCCCACCAGGCGGCTAAAAAATCAGCTTATAAAACCAGCCCATAGCCTCTTCAGGTAGCCCAAGATAGAACTGCAGCACCCCCCATAGCCAGAGATGCTCCCCCAACCTCCGCGCCAGCCGGCGGCGAAATCACACCCTGCTCCCCGGGAAATCGAGGCCGCGGCTCTGGCCTAGTCCAACACGAGCGGCCGCCATGGACGGACAACAACACGGACAGACATCACCCCAGCCCGGATCGCTTGCCCAGATTACATAGGTCAGGTCCACATCCGGCAACCAGAAAGGCCTCTGCAGCCACAGCAAAAAATTGAGGCTGCGGCTTCGGCCTAGTCTGCACGAATGGCCGCCACATCAGGCCGCACACATTAGGCAGCGCACGGACGGACATCGCCCCAGTTCGGATCGCTCACCCGCTGGCCCTGGGTCAAATAGGACAGACCCATATCCGGCAACCTAAACAGCCTCTACACCCACATCAAAAATCGAGGCTGCGGCTTCGGCCTACTCTGCACGGGAGGCTGCCACACCAACGCGCCCCTCATCTCAGAGCGCCCTTTCGCTGGCCGCCAGTCACAAAGCCCAGTTTCACACTCAGCTATCGCAGCACTATACCTCAAAGACAAGTGTGCATCCGGCCCCTCTTGAGGAAACTGAGGCCGCGGCTCCGGCCTATCCTATCTCATCCAACACCCACAGCATTTTACCAGCCCGGCCCTTCCTTCAGCAAGCTACAGCTCACCAGGTGGTCCCCCTTCAGCCGGGCAAATGGATCGCTATTTAGAGAAACAAGTGCCACGAGCGTGGCCCGCAACCCTGGAAATTGAGACCGCAGCTCCGCCTACGCAACCGTGGCCCCGGCCGCCCCCTCACCCCCGGCACAGCTGACAACCTATGCAGTCCCTGCACTCAACACAGGTGCACAGGAGGGCTCTCGCATGAAGGTAGGAGTGCCCCATACCGCCAACCCACCGGACAGCAGACATGATGCCACAACTGACATTGCCCAAGCGGTGGCGGCCCTCCTGTCCCCCGCTATAGAGGCGGCAGTAGAAAGAGCTGTCACCGCGGGCATGGTCCTGATAAAAAAGGAACTGCAAAACCATGCCACCAGGCTTAATGAAGCCAAAACTCGTATTTCAAACATTGAGGATGAGCTATATCAACTTCAAGGAACCGAACAAACCCAAGACAAAACAAACCAGTTCATCATTCAGAAACTGGAAGACATGGAAAACCGTTCCAGACGGAACAACCTGCGCTTTGTAGGGGTCCCAGTACTGCTCCAAACGCACAAACTTGCCGACTTTTGTGCCCGCCGCATCCCGGAAACTCTGGGCTTCCCTGCTCCTGCAGCGGTGGAAAGAGCACACCGGATAGGTCCACTCGCAACTGACCGCACCAACCCAAGACCTATTATCGCACAGTACCTAAATTATGCCGAAAAAGCTAGCATCCTGCAAAAATTTAGGCAAGTGCGTTCTCTTCAAATAGATGTTGTTAAAATTCAGATTTTCGCGGACTATTCCATTGAAGTCTCGAAAAAAAGAAAGGCGTTTCAAAACGTGTGCTCACAACTACACCAACAACAAGTGAAGTTTACTTTGGCCTCCCCGGCAGTGCTCCGCGTAAAAGTGCCCAATGGAGAACAACTAACTTTCCATGACCCCTCAGCTGCGGAACTCTTCCTACGTTCCCTACGCACCCCTCCACATCAGAATCTGGCCTCCTCGCCCAACACCATCCCAAGGTCTCTGGATCAAAGAAGCCCACGGAAAGATTCACCTAAGCGTTTGAGAGCCTCCAATGACAACAACACTCAGCACTTCCAACGCTGAAAGCCAACGTCTCCTCCTACTCTAACTCCACACCACCCGTCGGATGGGTAACTATTTTCTAATGCTCTCTCTTCCCATAATATACTCAACCTTGATTGCCAGCACGGGACTCAGCCTGACGATTTTCCCAGACTTTAATTGCTGGGCTCACCTATTTTCTGTACAGTCATGTATTGTGAATTATTATGCTCTTTTTTTTTGTCTCTGCAAGTGCCTTTTACCACAGTTCTCTTGCTAATGTACACTTTTCTCCGCATACCCCTGAAGCTGTGGCAGCCCCCCCCCCCCCAGAGTGTGATTTTCACACCAAAAGTCTCAATTTGCCTGCAGACACTTTAAAAATCTGTTTAATGGGCCTCAGGAGTTTTTTTTTCTCCTCCTTCCCTCTCCGAGCCGCCTTACTGGGTGCTGATTTTTCCACAGCTCAACCATGCGGAAAAAAGCGAAGTTCCACGCTAGTATGGTTATATGTCTTGTTTTTAGTTCACTGTTGCCCACCCCCTCCTCCCTTTTGCACACCTTGTTTATACACTCTCCTCACAAATCTCGACCACAAACGCGCCGTACACCTGTACTGGTAACATTGGCTAGACAATCTCTCTTCTGGATACCCTCACTCCAAACCATTAGATCATCTCCAATTCCTTTTATACAAGTCCCAACATATTATCACCATTCATGAAACTGATTTCATGGAACGTGAAAGGCCTTAGGTCTCCGCACAAAAGAATTAAAATTCTCCGCTACTTAAAAATATTTAAAGCTGATATTGCCCTTCTCAAGAGTCCCACCTTCCCTCTTCGGAATTCCACCGCATGCAAAAACTTTGGGTGGGGACGGTATTGGGCTCCCAGGCCATAGGGCACAAAGCAGGAGTCCTTATCTTACTCAACAAGAACCTAGCCTGCAAAGTGCTCTCTGTGGATTCAGATGACCATGGTAGATTAGTCACGGCCCGTATCCAGATAGCCAGCAAGGACTTCCTCATAACGAACGTCTATGCCCCCAACAACCCTAGTAAACTATTTTTTGGAGACCTTTCCGTCTTCCTTTTAAAAAACCCTCACCTCCCCCACATAATAGGAGGAGACTTTAATGCTATCATGGACCCATTAGAGGACAAATCCTCCCCCTACGCAACCCCCTCGCGCGATCGGACTCTTCCAACACCTATTTTGCAGACACAATACGCTCCCTACAACTCATTGACACCTGGAGGTTACTGCACCCGATGGTCAGGGAATATACCTTCTTCTCCCACCCCCATAATACCCTTACAAGGTTAGACTACTTTTTCTCCACAGATATCCTTATATCCATGCTGAAGGGGGTGGACATCCACCCCATAGCGATATCTGACCACGCACCTATATCAATTTCCCTTCTCCTCACTGACCGACCTAAACCTCACAATTTATGGCGGTTCCCTACCTACTTACAACACAATGAGGACTTTATAAGTTACCTCAATGCAGCATAGCAGGAATATAGCTCTCTCAACTCCACCCATGCCGATAACCCCAACCTGTTCTGGGAAGCAGACAAGGCCTACCTCCGAGGCCGCATCATCTCCTATACTGCCTCGTACAAAAAACATACACTATCCAACTAAAAAACCGCCAGTGAAAGGCTCAGGAATGCTCAATTATCTCTATCTACCCCAGACACGAGTGCCGAATGGCAATTAGCCAAGAAAGCTTTCGACTCCTGGACCGAAAGCTTAGAGCAAACTCAAAGAACACAATTCGAAGCCACCATGCACAAATACGGCAGCAAAGCCAGCAAATTGTTAGCAAGGCTTTGCAAAGGCCCCCACACCCCCACCCCCATCACATCCCTGCGAGACCCCTCGGGCGTTATACGAACCGACCCTAACGACATAAGCCAGATTATGTTGAACTATTACAAATCGCTATATGCCCCTGCCCCCATAGACGAAAATGTAGCTCGCTCTTTCCTCGACCAAACACCTCTACCTAAAATCACACCCGCCCAACTGGAGGCTCTGAACTCACCAATTTCTTCAGAAGAAATAACTACCACAATATGCCACCTAGCATCCTTTAAAGCCCCAGGCCCTGATGGACTCACTGGAGAATTCTATAAAACATTTCGAGATATGGTAACCTCCCCACTACTAGCTGTTTATTCCAAATTTTGGAAAGGGGGCCATACCCTCCCACAGGAAACCAAGCAACCATAAAACTACTTGCCAAAAAAGGGAAAGACTCCACTGAGCCGGGCGCATATAGACCTAGTTCTTTACTCAACGCTGTTGTAAAAATCCTCTCCAAAATTGTAGCAACCAGACTGGCCTCCATAATCCCTCACATAATTGACCCAGCCCAATCGGGCTTTGTAAAAGGCAGAACAGACACTCTTAACATAAGGAAAGTCTTTGCGGTACTGGAGGTTGCTAAACAAACCTCGGGGGGAGGCCAGGCCATCATCACCCTGGATGCCAAAAAGGCCTTTGACAACGTAAACTTCGATTGGCTCTACATGGTACTGTCGAGGCTAGGCTTTGACAGCCCCTTCAATCACTTAATCCACTCAATGTACTCTTCACCTGCAGCCAGGCTGATGGTGGCCGGCCTCCTCACCGACGAACTCAAACTCCACAAAGGTACCAGACAGGGCTGCCCCTTATCACCACTCCTATTTAATTTAGCCATTGAACCCCTATCTAGATATATAACCTACCAAGCCCCTCTGCATGGGATAAAAATAGGAGATAGGGAACTTTGTTCCTCTCTCTTTGCCGATGACGTCCTCATATTCACAGCCAACCCAGCAGCGGATATGCTAACCATCAAAAATATCTTTGACCGATTCAACTTATGCTCAGGTCTCCGCATAAATTACCACAAAAGTGAAATCCTCCCTTTAGGGTCCTACCATAATCTCCCCTGGATACAAAACTCACCCTTCACAGTCGCATGCTCTCACATTACTTATCTAGGTGTTAAGATAGGGAAACTGCCTTCTTCACTGTATCGTCTCAACTTTCCTCCTCTTCTCACTAAAGTCACTCAAGAATTGCATTCCTGGATGGATCTCCCGCTCTCGCTCATGGGAAGGTGCCACTTAGTCAAGATGGTCAGCATTGCGTGACTACTTTATCCCCTTCAAACTATACCTTTACTACTGAGACACAAGGATATTCAAATCCTTAACAAAGCTATCTCCGGCTTTCTTTGGCAGAAAAGGCGTCCGCAAATAGCTCTGACCAGACTGCACCTTCCCAGGAGCGAGGGAGGAATAGGCCTTCCCAACATTAGACTATATAATATATAGCATGTCTCCTCCGTTACAGCATGGGCTGGATTACTCGATCATCTTGTTACTCAAACTACAGCTTAGAATCATCCATGGTCTCCCCCCTTTCCTTGTTGGCTACCCTACATGTCAAATGGAAAGCTCTACCCCTGACCTCCAACACAACCTCCTCCTGTGGGACACAGCACTTGCCTGGAAAGAATACAGGGAACTCACTAAGCTCCCACCATTTATGTCACCATACCTCCCAATCCGAGGTAATCCCAAATTCCCCCGGGAATAGATCATAAGGTCTTTCTGCAATGGGAGCACAATGAACTGCTCAATTTCTCCTCCCTTTGTGAAGAATCAACAGGATGCCCTCACAGCTTTGCATATCTGGTCAAACACCATTCTATCCCTAAGTCTCACGTTTTCTATTACTGGCAGTGTCTCAGTTTCATCATAATCTCCTGTCCAGAAGTATGCAAATGATTCCGTAAAAATAAGATGGATAGTCTTATCCAAGAAGGTTCCTACATGATATCAGACATTTACAAACCTCTATTACTACAAACCACCCTCCATACCGCTACAACCTCAGTTGACCACTAGAGAAAAAGCTTCTCAGATCCGGATTTGACAGACAAAATAATGCTAGGCTACAATAAAATGCTTAAAATAACCCCCAACGAGATAAGGAGGGAGACACAGCTTAAACTCATTCATCGAGCCTTCATCCGTTTTTTGTCGGACAAGTCCAATCTTCAAACCTCACTCTGCCCCCTCTGCAAACAGCCTAGACCTTCTTAACCCATTGATTCTGGTTGTGCACATACATAACAGCTTTTTGGGACCAAGTTATAACCTATATAAAAAGCATAACCTTGCTTACTCTTCCGAAGGACCCATTACTCCTTATCTTTGGACACTGGGACAAGCAACTTATCATACGGTCCCCCCAAGCTGAGCCTCCCGATTCTTCGATCAAAGACTGGGTTCTGATCTGTCTTCTAGTAGCCCGCCGAGCCATTCTCAAGAACTGGACCTCTCCTCAAAACCCCAATGTACCGCAAGTCAAGAAAGAGATTATCTCACTCTTCTATAAAGAGAAGATTAACACTGACTTTTCCCATCCCAAGCACTCTTACCACTTTTTTCGTAAATGGTCGCCCTTCATCGATGCCACTCTATCCCAAGAAGAGATTGACATTCTTCATAACTCCTTCAGATACCACGTGGCACAACAACAACCTTTACTCATACCGGAGGACCCCATCTAACATGCCTCCTTGTGAGGCCCTACCACTATTGCGTTGTCCATGACGGAAATTCCCCTCTGTATCCTCTGGCACTACGGTTACAGCTGATCTCGTGTGTCACAAATGACCCACGCTTCGGACTTAATACTGAAACTCAGGTGGAAGTGTTTCACCCCTACCCCCCTTCACCCTCAGGTTATTTTACCCCAGTTACAATAGAGGGAGACCCATCCAGTCTCTTATTATTGCAGAGGGAGATAACATTGACCCCATTTTATTGGACTCCCACTTCCCCCCATCCCCACTTTGTGAAGGTGGACTCAAAGTCATAATTCAGGCTTCGCACCCAGTAAACACTGTGTGCTCTAGTCGACATTGGCATCACGGTCTCCTATGTCTCCCCTTAAAGGCAGTACCTGTTGCGTTATCACCATCCCGGAGTGTTCCTCCGTACAATCTACCCCAGGAGGCCATACTCATTTCCAACAACAACACGGTGCACCATAGACTTCCTCAATACTTCTTACAGTTAGAGAAGAACCCTATCTCACCGTAG
>BLSH010259905.1:264453-278309 GCA_018402905.1 Glandirana rugosa | reverse complement strand
CGCTGTCACTTACGTCAAAGCTTGTTTAAAGCTTTCTTTGAGAGGCCTGCACCACCATCGGGCTCCAACCATATCGCTCATTTAGAGACTGTACAGGAAGGACATCCACCCAGGGTTCCAACCATAAAGCTCATTTAGAGACTGTACAGGAAGGACATCCACCCAGGAGAAGCTGAAATATGCCCCCCAGACCACCAGAATGGGGCTTCCAACCATATAGCTCGTTTAGAGACTGTACAGGAAGGACTTCCAACCAAGAGAGGCTGAACTTGGCTGGGGCGACAAGCGGTAAGGGATACCTCGCGACTCCAGTCCTGATCAGGTGAGGAAAAAAAGGAGAATGCGGTGAGCCGGGTCTGTCTTTGATTTATAGTTAACCAGTCCTATCATGTTGTGGGGGCGGAGCCACAACCCATGTGTATGCTGCCATGATGCACCAGGAAAACATTTTTTCCAACAAGGACTCATCTATGTGGTCTTTTATTAAACTCTCCAGTATCTTCCCAGCTATAGAAGTTAAACTAACAGGTCTATAGTTACTTGCTAAAGACTTTGATCCCTTTTTAAATATGGGCACCACATTGGCCCTACGCCAATCCAGTGGTACTATTCCAGTCATTAAGGAGTCCCTAAAAATGAGATACAATGGCTTTGAAATGACAGAGCTCGATTCTTATAGGATCCCTGGATGGATGCCATCTGGTCCAGGTGCTTATTCTGATGGCCATCCCCATTAATGAAGTCACGTGACGTGACGTAACACGTAGGGCGGTAGCAGAGGTGATTGGAATCCACACAGGGATACAAACGAGCTCGGTGCGCGTTGGAGATACGGATTTCTTTGTGTTTTAAATGTGAGTGTTGATTTTAATTATTTTTAATAAACATTTTAAACCAACGGTATCACACCAAGGAAGATCTCTTTCTTTCTCTCACACCCACCCATCGGGAGGTTCATCTCCCTGAATTTAGTGAAAGATCCAGGCTCCCCACCAGCAATACAGTGAACACAGTCATAAACTAAGGAGACACAAAGGAGACCTCTAGAGGCGAGACAAGGGAAGACCAGCACAAAGATACCTTTATGTGCTAAGTTGCTAGCACACCTCAGGTGAGGGGCTAGGACACATTAGTTAAATTGGATGTAAACCTGAAAAAAAAATGTAATTAATAATTCTGCCTGGTAGAGTATAGCATGTTTTGTCATCTGTGCCTAGTCTTGCCACAAAGAGTTAATCCAACTGTGAGTAATGAGCATATCTTTTTTCAGGAAGAGAAAGTCAGACTAACAGGGAAATACACAGTCGATCCACCCCTTGCTCTGTGAGTGACAAGCAATTTGCTTATCTCCTTCACACAGCAGAGAAAGTTTTACACGCCCCCCTCCCTCCCTCCTCAATGTCTCAGTATAGAGGTGGGTGGGGAAGCAAACACAGACACCCTCTGATTTCAGAGTTTTACAGAGCTGCTAGTGCTTACAGGAAGGACATTTGCAAGGTAGGGATAGATGCAGGAGGCTTGCATGTATATATACACTAATACTGTGTCATTAGTTTATACTGGGTGCGTGGTGGGTTTACATCCACTTTAACCACTTGCCGACCGTGTAAATGTATGTAAATACACGGCCGTAAGTGGCACTCATTGTTCTGGGAGGATGTACTATAACGTCCTCCCAGAATCGCGCTCCCGCGCGCCCCCAGGGAGCATCAGTGACCGCCGGGTCCTTGTGACCCGGCACATCACAGATCACGGTAAATGGCCGCTTGGAGCGCCCGTTTACCACGTGATCGCTCCGTCAAATGACGGAGCATCACATGTAAACAAGCAGGCGGAAGTGCCGGCTTGTCTCTCCCCTCTCAGCACCGATCGGTGTAGTATGACAGGAGAGGGGGGAGAGAGGAGATGCAGCGGTGCTGTGGACAGGATCTGAAGTGCCCACAGCACCGCTATGTGACAGGCAGGGACCCCTCATCCACCCATCCAGCTTTACCCATGCACCCTCATCCGTGCCCACCCATCCGTCACCCATACATCCATGCCCACCCATCCGTGCCCACCCATCCATCACCCATGCATCCGTGCTCACCCATCCGTGTCCACCCATCCGTCACCCATAGATCCGTGCTTACCCGTCCGTGCCCACCCATCCGTCACCCATGCATCCGTGCTCACCCATCCGTCACCCATGCATTCGTGCTCACCCATCCGTGTCCACCCATCCGTCACCCATGCTCACCCATCCGTCACCCATACATCCGTGTTCACCCATCCGTGCTCACCCATCTGTCACCCATGCATCTGTGCTCACCCATCCGTCACCCATGCATCCATGCTCACCCATCCCTGCCCACCCATCCATCACCCATGTATCTGTGCTCACCCATCCGTCACCCATGCATCCGTGACCACCCATCCGTCACCCATGCATCTGTGCTCACCCATCCGTCACCCATGCGCCCGTGCTCACCCATCCGTGCTCACTCATCCGTCACCCATGCATCCGTACTCACCCATCCGTCCCCCATGCATCCGTGCTCACCCATCCGTCACCCATGCGTCCATGCTCACCCATGCGTCTGTGTTCACCCATCCGTGCTCACTCATGCGTCACCCATGCATCCGTGCTCACCCATCCATCACCCATGCGTCCGTGCTCACCCATCCGTGCTCACTCATCTGTCACCCATGCATCCGTGCTCACCCATCCATCACCCATGCATCCGTGCTCGCCCATCCATGCTCACCCATCCGTCACCCATGCGTCTGTGCTCACCCATCCATGCTCACCCATCTGTCACCCATGCATCTGTGCTCACCCATCCGTCACCCATGCATCCGTGCTCACCCATCCGTCACCCATGCATCCATGCTCACCCATCCGTCACCCATGCATCCATGCCCACCCATCCATGCTCACCCATCAATCACCCATGCATCTGTGCTCACTCATCCGTCACCCATGCTCACCCATCCATGCTCACTCATCTGTCACCCATGCATCCGTGCTCACCCATCCGTGCTTACTCATCCATCACCCATGCATCTGTGCTCACCCATCCGTGCTCACTCATCCATAACCCATGCATCTGTGCTCACCCATCCAGCCATGTTCACCCATGCATCCGTGCTCACCAATCCAATCGTGCTCACCCATGCAGCCTCATCCGTGCTCACCCATCCGTGCTCACTCATCCATCACCCATGCATCTGTGTTCACCCATCCAGCCATGCTCACCCATGCATCCGTGCTCACCAATCCAATTGTGCTCATCCATGCAGCCTCATCCGTGCTCACCCATCCAGCCTCATCCATGTTCACCCATGCATCCATGTTCATCCATGCATCCGTGCTCCGCCATACATTCATGCTCACCCTTGCATCCGTGCTCACCCATCCATCCGTGCTCACCCATGCATTCGTGCTCAGCCATGCATCTGTGCTCTGCGATCCATCTGTGCTCACCCATGCATGCATGCTCATCCATGCATCCGTGCTCCGCCATCCATCTATGCACACCCATGCATCCGTGCTCACCAATCCAGTCATGCTCACCCATGCAGCCTCATCCATGCTCACCAATCCAGCCGTGCTCACCCATCCAGCCTCATCCGTGTTCACCCATGCATCTATGCTCCGCCATCCATCCGTGCTCACCCATCCATCCGTGCTCACCCATCCATCCATGCTCAGCCATCCATCCGTTCTCAGCCATCCATCTGTACTCACCCATGCATGCATGCTCACCAATGCATCCGTGCTCACCCATCCATCCGTGCTCAGTCATCCCCATCTATGGCTTATTCACCCCCATTCATGCTCATTTATGCCTCATTCATGCTCATCCATACCACATCAGTTCTCATCCATGACACATCCATGCCACTACAGCACCCATCAGTGCCATTACAGTGCCCATCAGTGCCACTACAGTGCCCATCAGTGCCACCACAGTGCCTCACAATAATGTAATAGGTAGTCAAATTAGATTTGAAATGTATGCCCCTAGAACGCCTGATGGTGCACCCTGCATGTTGGGCCTCTGTATGTGGCCAGACTGTGTAAAAGTGTCACACATGTGGTTTCGCCATACTCAGAACAAGTAGAAGAATATATTTTAGGGTGACATTTTTGCTGGGTACATGCTGTGTGTTAGAAATATTGTATAAATGGACAACCTTGTGTAAAAAAAATGCATTTTCATTTTCATTTTCTTTCTACATTTTCAAAAAACGTGTGGAAAAAATGAACCGTTCAAAAGACTCATTATGCCTCATAGAATATATGTTGGGGTGCTTACTTTCCAAAATGGGGTCATTTTTTGGGCGTTTCCATTGCCCTGGTGCTCCAGGACCTTCAAAAGTGCAAGAGGTAGTCAGGAAATTATATGTGTAATTTATGTCCTTAGAACGCCTGATGGCGCTCCCTGCATGTTAGACCTCTGTATGTGGCCAGGCTGTGTAAAAGTCTCACACATGTGGTATCAGCATACTCAGGAGGAGTAGCAGAATGTGTTTTGGGGTGTAATTGGTGGTATGCATATGCTGGGTATAATAAATAATCTGTTAATATGACAATTTTGTGAAAAAGAAAATGAAAAAAAAAAATCTTAATTTTGCAAAGAATTGTGGGAAAAAATGACAACTTCAAAAAACTCGCCATGCCTCTTACTAAATACGTTGGACTGTCTACTTTCCAAAAAGGGGCCATTTGGGGGGTATTTGTACTTTTCTGTCTTGTTAGGGCCTTAAGAAATGAGTGCATCAGGTGTGATAATTTTTCAGTGATTGACACCATAGATTGTAGACTCTATAAAGCCCCGTACACACGGGACGACGATCATATGTACGATCGTCGCAAATCGTATGTTGGCTGTTGTATGTAGCATACTGACTGTACTACACGATCGTACGAGCATAGAAGAACGTTCAAGTGCATGTAATTAGCATCCGGCCGTTCCTGACTTTGGAGCATGTGTGTTTTGCACAATACAACTTTGTTGTACCAACTGCTCTGTACACACGATACAACGGTCGTATGAGAGCTTGTTGGTACGACCAAGTTTTCTAGTCTGCTCATACAACTCCCGTGTACGACCGTCGTATGTTCGACTGTTCAAATCGTGCATACGAACGATCGATTTCGCATACAACGGTCGTGAGTACGACCTGTTGTATACAACCATCGAACCGTGTGTATGGGGCTTTACTTTCACAAAGACCAAATAATATACACTAATTTGGGTTATTTTTACCAAAGATATGTAGCAGTATAAATTTTGGCCAAAATCTATGAAGAAAAATTACTCATTTGCAAAATGTTATAACAGAAATAAAGAAAAATGCTTTTTTTTACAAAATTTTCAGTATTTTTCCATTTATTGCTCAAAAAAGAAACACCCCAATGGTGATTAAATACCACCAAAAGAAAGCTCTATTTGTGTGAAAAAAAGGATGAAAATTTCATATGGGTACAGTGTAGTATGACTGAGTAATTGTCATTCAAAATGTGAGAGCACTGAAAGCTGAAAATTGGTCTGGTTAGGAAGGGAGTTTAAGTGCCCAGTGGTCAAGTGGTTAATGAAAAGTCACGTTTAATCACTCTGATTATTAGTGCACAGATTTTCAACACCGGTGAAGAAGTTTATTTCCACATTTATATTTAAAGTGATATGGACTTGAATATCATGACATTGAATATTGATGTTTTTATTTTTTCATTTGATTTCCTCCAAATTTGCCACTTCCACATGTGATTTTTTTGACACCCATGTTTTGAATATGCAAACCATTTATCGATCAACTTAAGTTGTCACCAATGTTATAAATGTCCAGCCTTGAGACACATGTTCTAATCTGCAGGTATATTGGGTGTCCATCCTTGAGACACATGCCCTAAATATCTGCATCGTCATCACGTTTTGTTTTGCTAATAGAAGTTTATGTTATCACATGTATGTTATATTGCACTAGATCAAACAAGTCACTCATATGATATATATGTCACATTAATTTACTATAGATAGCGCTGCACTATACTTTCTTTTTTCAGCCTCATAAAATAGTCATGGATACCTATTAAGTGCTAGCAGCTGTCCACACCAATTGACCATACTTAATCATTCCAAAAGTCATCAAGTGGTAGCGCAGGAGTATCCCCATAATCTCATTTGTGCAAGATATTACCCCTCCACCCTGACAACTCTCACAGATCATGCCGATAGCCCGCAGCAAAATGGTTTCCCTGGAAATTGTTTTAAAATGCTGACAGCTGTCCATTTGTACATATAGTTTAGAGTTGGAAAGGTATATAAGATGAACTTATTGATGGATAGTTAACTATAATTCATACCAGGATCCGATGAAGCCTGAAAGCTGGAGGTTTTAGGTTATATTCATATTCTGCAAGGTGATGAAATGATGGATAAATTAAAGGACACTTGTCTCCTAGTGCTGGCTTTCCATGTCTGTTCTTGAAATCAGCTTGCAGATGTTTTCTGCCATGAACAGACTGCAGGTCAATAGGTACTATTTGCCTAAATGCATCTTCCAATTCACATTCAAAGTGATTTGTTAATATATATAGAAATCTCAAAATAGATCATGCAGAGCTGAATGACACTTGGCCCATCAAACGTAAAGTGTTACTAATCCCACAACAGTAAAATCAGTCTGTATATGCAGTGAACCTAAGGGGATAATCCTGCACATTGTGTAAAAAGGCAGTTTGATCCTGATTCTCTGATACTTCCAGTCTCCCAAGGTCCCTTATCCATCTCCTGAAGGCAATTTGCAAATGGGTCAGTTTGATGTGTATTGCCAGAGAGTATTTTTTTTTTTTTTGGGAGGGTGCATGTGATCAGCACAGGGAAAATCAGCCCTGTCCAGAAGGGTCGGGAGTCATGCAGCCTCATAGGATAGTCAGAGGAGAATGGCAATTCATCCTAAAAGCTTTAACCAGTGTTCAACTGGACACTGATAGAAGTCACAAGACTGCTATATACTGCTGATGAGAAAAGGTATTTATAAGTTTATATTGCAGTTCCATGTTCTGTGTACCATAAGAGACCAGATATAGTGAATGCAGGGTCCTGAGTTTAGTAACACTTTACTTCTTAAGGCTACCCCATACCACCTGTAGTAGAGTACCAATATCTCCCATTTGTTTGATTTTTATTTTGTAGCCATGCTCTGTATGAATTCAGTTTATGGTTCCTGCTCACTAACCTATGTTATCTCTGTCTTCCAGTATTCCCTCATGTACATGATGATGGTCTTGCTGGGATCATTGCATGTGAGTATTTATGTTTTTTTTTCTTTTTCTTTCAGTATCTAAGTATGTTGTATAATTGAGAAGAAGTAATATAAATTTAAATGAGAGTTAAAATATTTGATCAGCCCAAAATATGTCTGGCTTCAAACAACCATGTAACATAAATTCTTCAACTATCCGTTATGTAAAAATAGTCAGCCATTCTTCCTATATACTCAGTGAATACTTTTCTTTATTATTCAATGTGGGACAGGTTATATGCTCACAGGGGGTTTACAAACTGGCAAACAGAAAAATTGCCAGCCCTGTATAACCCAGCCTATAGCCGTCATGAAAAAAAAAAGTCTATTCGTTTTATTCTTATTGTTTCATTTTATTTTTTTCTTCAATCAAGCTATTTTATCTTCAGTGACTTCAATCAAGATGTCAAACACTGAAGAGTAGGCAGAAGCGATTCTGCTGCAGGAGACTTAGCAATAGGGCTACAGTAGACCAGCCAGAAGGTTGGATACTGCAGTAAATTGATGTTCTTAGGGACATGGTGGGTGCTGTTGAATAGATAGGGGTTTAAGAATTTTAGAAAGTCCTCAAAATCCTTCTTAAGAGGGAAGGAGATGACTACGCCTTTTGTTTGTAAGCTGCAATGACATGTAAGAAAAACAGACTGCCTTGAGAAGCAGCAAGTAAAAATGCATAGCATAGAAAAAAAAACAGCAGAGAGGACAGGAATAGATATACTCTACTTAGTGTACAGGGGTGTATCATGAAATAAGTGGGCCTGTGTGCAAGATCAAAAGTGAAACCTAGGCATTGACAATAAAAACAAAAATGTGGCATTTAAAGCGCTGCAGCAAAGAGTGTGCATGGTTAAAATTGCATTAAATATTGGGGGTAGCTTAAAGGGGGTGTGGTTAAATAGAGTCTGAGATGACTTACAGTCATCGTGCAGAATGTGGTAAGATTAAATGTAAATAGGATATGTACAGTGCGGAGTGTACGGCAGTGAGTAGCATGTGCAGGAGAGGAGTGCGGAGTGTACATCGGTGGGGGGTAGTACGTGCAGGAGAGGAGTGCGTAGTGTACGGTGGTGGGTAGTATGTGCAGGAGAGGAGTGCGTAGTGTATGGCGGTGGGTAGTATGTGCAGGAGAGGAATGCAGAGTGTATGGCGCAAGGTAGTATATGCAGATGATGAATGTGAAGTGTACGGCGTGGGTAGTATGTGCAGGATGGTGTCAGTAGTTGTTTATTTTTATTTATATTTTTACAATTTAATTTATAATTTTTTAATTTTTTCAAAATGCTTTTTGGGGCCAGTGTCAGTATGACAACGGACAGTGTCAGAATTTTTTTATTATTACTATTTTATTATTTTTTACACTTTATTTATTTTTTATTTTTTTCACAATGATTTGGGGGAAGGGGGGCAATGGACAGTGTCATTAGGACAGTGGATGGTTGGAAGGTTCCTTTTTATTATTTTATTATTTTTTACAATTTTATCATTTTTTTTTTTTTTTACAATTTATATATTTTTTATTATTTTTTTCACAATGCTTTGGAGGGGGGGTGGACGCTGTTAGTAGGGTAGTGGACGGTGTCAGTAGTTTTTTTTGTTTTTGCTATTTTATTTTTTATTATTTTTTACAATGTATTTTCTTTTTTGTTTTAACAGATGACAATTTATTTTCTTAGTAATTTTTTTTCACAGCGCTTCTGGGGGGTGGCTGCAGTGGACAGTGTCAGCAGGGCAGTGGACAGTGTCAGTGAACGGTGTCAGTAATTTTTATTTTTGAATCACAAATAATACAATATATAAGCACTGTATGTGCTAAACAGTGCTTGCAAAATTATTCATTGCTACAATAAATGTGTGTGAAATCAAATAATAATAACGTGATCAAGATTAGATATTTGTAAAGTACTCAGTCCCAAATCTTAAATAATCAGTAATCAGTACCAGAGAGCACCATTTCAGTGTTAAAGCACAAGCACTTCTTTTACTGTCATAAGGATGGACTTTCACTATGGATTTGATGATTATTAACAGGGCCGTCTTTAAGGCAGGGCAAAAGGGGCAACTGCCCTGGGCCCTGTCATTGTTCTGAGGCCCAAAGCATCTACCTCATACTTGGCAATTATCCTGGTTTAAATTCACTTGTCGTTTTAGTCCTGTGCTGTGTCCCGATATCTCAGTGTAAAGTGCTGCTACAAATGCTGACCAGCTCTGCCCTATTGTGTACAGATGACTCACATGTGTTTACATGTATATACCTGGCATTTATATGTAAATAGTGGTGGCATTCATATGTAAATAGTGGGGGCCGGTGGCATTGATATGTAAGTAAAGGCGGCATCCCTGTGCATATCGTGCCGCCCTGAGGTCATATCCATCATCACCTATACCGAATGCTACACACTGGGGAGGTAATGGGGCATGCTTTAAAGTTCTGCCTACAACTGTGGTCATTAAGCCTAACATCAGCCGGTTCTGCAAAGGAAGCACATTGGTGGTGGTGGGGGGGGGGGGGGGGTAGTGTGGAGTGTGCAGAGGTAGGCAGAGAAGGAATTACAGTTTGGGGTGCACAGGTGAGGATGTATAAAGGTAAGGAAGGTGGGTGCAAAGATGAGCAGAGAAGACAGGTAGCGTTAAGGGGGGTTGGAGTGGAGAGGATGGGGGACGTTTGGGTGCAGAGGTTAGCAGAGGTTTTAGGATGCAAAGGTGTACTGACAGGGTGGATAAAGATGTAGGTTTTGTGCAGGACAGCCCATTCATTTCAATGGGCTGCTCTATGCACTAGAAATGCGGAAGGAAGTCCCTGACCCTTTTTCAAAATCACACTGTGCCACAGCACATCTCAGCTGATGCATGAGGGTGTCATTAACAATTGATAGCACTGCTGTGTATCTGCTAAAGGGCAGTATTCTGTGGTGTCAGGAAAGCGATTTTGCATGCATTCCAGACACACACAAATGTGAACGCAGGCTAAATATCTCAGTTACATTGGTGGTCACTGTAAATCTCATTACATTGGGGCTTGGTGTAGAATCCTTTCATTCACACTAGTGGCCACTGGCCAGTGTGAATGCCCCCCTTACATTAGTGGTCAGTGTAAATCCCTCCTTACATTGGTGGTTATTGTATATGCAGGGCCGGTGAAAGGATTTTTGTCTACTCAGGCGAAGGGGCATTTTGCCCCCCCCCCCCCGAGGTTATGCATTCCCTGCTGCCCCTGATCAGTGGAGTGATCCCCTGCTGAGCAAAACGGAGTCCGCCAGGCTGAAAGCCTGTGTGAAAGGACCCTAAGTTAAAACGTTTTTTTTTTTTTTTTTACATTACTTTATTGCTATAACATAAGGAACCAGTAGCCGCCTATGTGATAGCACTTTGGTGACAGGTACTCTTGATGAGACATCTGGGGTCTATCCCTTTCTGGTGCCCTAAGGTGGCTGCCAATACCCATTCTGCTGTACCAGAGTCAGGCTGAGCCCAGCTATCTAATAATCAGCCAGCTCTGGAACTGCACATGTGCAGAAAAGAGCCCGGGAAAAGCTGCAAAATTTGCAGGTGCTCTTCCCTTGTCTACAGATATTTAGCCCCGGTTCACACTGCAGCGATGGGGGAACCCTGCAAATCCACTGTGGCTTCCCACATCGCTTGTCTCCCAGCGGCAAAACACACTGCCGTATGCGAACTGCTGAGAGTGTCAGTATAAAGCTAATGACACCCCCAAATCAGTTTGCATATCACAGGGCAAACTGCAAACTTGCACAGGAATCGGATTGCATGGTGTAAACAGCCCTGCGATCCGATTCTGACCCTGCAAAAAAAAAAAAAAAAGGGGGGCCTGTGCGAGTTTTCTCAGATTGCAATGCAAATTCAGCCATACTATCTCTATAGCTAAATTTGCATTGCACAGAGATCGCATGTGAGTGACACTGTGCGGTGTGAATCACATTCCATCTCTGAGATCGGAGCAGTGTGAAGCGGCCCTGATGTTACTTTGAAATCGTACTGCTTCACTTGAAGTAGTACAATCACAAAGTGGCAGGTCAGTGCGATTTCAGGTGCTACTTGGCTGACATCTATGACACTTCATGCACAGATGTCTATTGCACTTGAAATTGCAAAAAAATGGTGCAGGAAACTTTTTTTCAAATCGGTGCGGCACCACAAAGTTGGAATCGCACTGATTTGAATGTTTCCATTGCCAACAATAGGGTGCGACTTGTCATGCGATTTGTAACTGTCAAATGGCATGACAAATCACACCGGTGTGAACTTAAGGACAGGAGAAAAGTGACTTTTTTTTTTTTTTACAAACTATCCATACTGTAACTATCCATGTGGGTTTTAGCAACCCAGACTGTGACTGCCCCCATGTTTCCTGTTCTAACAGTGTAAGGGCAATTATAATACCTTGTATGCATTATAATTTGCCTGCGCTAATAAGCGCACTTTCCAGCTCTTTTGCATAATGCATTTGATCGACCTGTGTTGAAGCAGAAACACACAGACACAGATTGCTTCATCTCACATAGCCGCTCGCAGGGATTGTCCTGCTTTTTCCATGCTTGGTGTGTTTATTTATACTCATCAAACAGAGAGAACAAAAGGGACAAAAGCCTCCAAGGCACAGTCACATGACATGAGCTCAATACAAAACTACCAACCAATGACACACTTGTTTACATTCAAACTATACAATAGGAAAGGCATGCATGTATGGGGGGGGGCTGACCGGCAGGGAAGCCATGTGCTTTTCTCACAAAGGCCGCACAACAATCACCCCACACATGCACTAACCTGCCAATTACAATGAACCTCTATCAAATACAGCTCTATAAAACTATATTCCATAGCGATTATGCTACTGTTCCATTAAAGGGTAAATTACAACACAAAGGAATATAGCTGTAGATTTCTGTCACATTGATCAGATGCCACAGAAAGCCTACAGATCATTATCCTTACATAAAAGGCAATACTAATTCCATAAGGCAAGTAAACTGCCGCCAAGCAGATCGATCTGTACAGAAGACAGGGGCCCCCTGATTGACAGTAATACACCCGCGCCACAGAACGTGCATTGCACCTCAAAGATCCAGACCAGCGTTTGCTCCAGCGATAACCGCTCAGGGCGCCTGCTGGCCGGGCGGGTAGCGTGTAATTATCAATTGATGGAAGATTTTCATTGTATGTGGCCTTTCTCAATATCGGTTAAAGCCATATTCGCTGTACACAGCGAATACCGGTAAACCAACACTGGGAGACACTGTGACAATACATAATACACATCCTAAATTTCTACAACAGTCCCATCCCCCCCCATGTCCCCTGCTCTGTTCCCATCTCCATTGCCTTGTTCACCTCTCACCAAGTGCTCTGTTTTGCTGCCATCTCCTTGTTCTGTCCCTGTGTGCTCTTCTCTGACTGCCCCATGTCCCCATCTATGTACCTTCCTCTGTCCCCTGACATGTACAGCACCGAGGGCTGCATAATTACACAACAGGTGGAAGCACTTTGCCTTCCCTCTCAGCTCCATTCCCGACCATGGCATGTGTCTGCTGGCCCCTCCCCCTGATCTCACTCAGCTCTTCCTCCTTCAGAACAGCAGCGATCATCTCCCTGCTGGACTGGAGGTGTTGCTACTACAATACAGGTGACACAAAGTTATTCTTCACAGCGGGGGGCGGGGACTGCAGGGAGAGAAGCCGATGCTGGAGAGGACATCAAAGCTGTCTGCTCTTCATCTGAGGGGGAGGAGCAGGAAGAGCTGAACTCACTGCATTCACAGAGCTCGAGGCTGTGCTGGGCTTGGCTGTGTGAAATGCCTGAGCGGTGCTCAGCTCGGTGGAAGTCCTGTGAGCAAGTCTGGAACCGACATTAGAATGTCTTGAAGGCTCCTGGTTTTAGCGCCCCTGACAGTCTGGCGCCCCCAGGCGGCCGCTTGACCGGCCTTATGCTTGCGCCGGCCCCGTGTATATGCTTCTATTACATTAGTGGTCAGTGTAACTCCTATTACATTGGTGGCCAGTGTTGAAACTCCTCTTTATATTGATTGGTAGCCACTAGAGTTGAGCGAACCTCTGGAAGTTCGGGTTCTGCTCGTCCGGCCGAACTTCGGGACAAAGTCCGGGTCCGGACGGAACCCGAACGATCGCACGGACACCGAACCCTATTGAAATCAATGGGGACCCGAACTTTTAGGCACAAAAATGCCGATGGTTAGTTATATTTCTCCTCAAAGTTGTGACCGGTGGTTACATTATCCTCAATGTGACTGGTGATTACATTATCTTCGTATATGTGCCCCGGCCGCGTTCGTATTCCGGCCAGTTCGCCGGCGGACCCCCGCGGTCTGACAGTCCCCGCGATTTTGGTCCTCGGAAGTTCTGTAAGATTACAGCCAAGGTCTGAACGAGTGTCCTGAAGGTGGCTCGACTCGTGGCGAGTCCGTAAAGTGTGTCGGTTCGGGTCGTGTCGGAGCTCGAGACACTTACGTCACTCAAGTCGAGAAGGACGAGGAGGGGGAGTCTACTTCTCGTCTGTCGAAACTACAGGAGAGGTCGTAGCCGAAGAGA
>BLSH010259905.1:246373-257001 GCA_018402905.1 Glandirana rugosa | reverse complement strand
GTTTTATGCAGAGCTTGATCTGCAACTCAAAGCAGCGGTATGTAAAATCTCTAATTTCTGCTATCTGTCCTCAGAGCAACAGCACAGACAGCAGTAGTAAAGTAATCTATCTCAGGATGCAGGATCAGGTCTTAAAATGTCTCAAATCTGTCCCTCAAGCTTTCAGCTTCCTTTCCCTACACTAACCCAAGGAGCATGTGACTGCAGCACTGTGACTCCAGCTTATAAAGAGGCTGGGTCACATGATGCACTGGCCAATCACAGCCATGCCATTAGTAGGCATGGCTGTGATGGCTTCTAAGGGCAAACCAGTGAAACGCTTGTTGATTGGCTGCCCTGCAGCTTCTCAACACGTGGAGTAAAATAGCAGAACCCCGGACCGAACCCGAACGATTTTTGAAATGTCCGGGTCCGGGTCCGTGCCACGGGCACCCGAAAGTTCGGTACGGACCCGAACGTTACAGTCCGGGTTCGCTCAACACTAGTAGCCGGTAAAAAAAAATCAGCATTGCCACTGATCACACCCTCCCCTCCCCACCAGCACTGCCACTGATCCCAAGAGTTCTAGGATCCCTAGGAACTTTCTGTCTATTGATGGATCCCTTCACCTCCCCAGTCAGTGAGAGGTAATGATGTGCTTTAACCTCTGGCAACCAATCTCAATCGCTGCCTGATCTTATTCAGTAAACTGTCTTCAGTCTAACTGCTATTTATTGCATGTCTCAGAGCAGGTGGAGAGCGAAATTGCATGGAGGGGGGCCCAAGAACATGTTTTCCCAGGGTCCAATCAATGTTAAAGACGGCTCTGATTATTAATATTCAGGATTGAGCACTTTACAAATATCTAAGGTTGATCACATTATTACTTGATTTCACACACATTTATTATAGCAATGCTTCATTTTGCAAGCACTGTTTAGCACATACAGTATCTCACAAAAGTGAGTACCCCCTCACATTTTTGTAAATATTTTATTATATCTTTTCATGTGACAACACTGAAGAAATGACACTTTGCTACAATGTAAAGTAGTGAGTGTACAGCTTGTATAACAGTGTAAATTTGCTGTCCCCTCAAAATAACTCAACACACAGCCATTAATGTCTAAAATTCTGTCAACAAAAGTGAGTACACCCCTACTTGAAAATGTCCTAATTGGGCCCAAAGTGTCAATATTTTGTGTGCCCACCATTCATTTCCAGCACTGCCTTAACCCTCTTGGGCATGGAGGTCACCAGAACTTCACAGGTTGCCACTGGAGTCCTCTTCCACTATTCCATGACGACATCACGGAGCTGATGGATGTTAGAGACCTTGCGTCATCCACCTTTTGTTTGAGGATGCACCACAGATGCTCAATAGGGTTTAGGTCTGGAGACATGCTTGGCCAATCTGTCACCTTTACCCTCAGCTTTTCTTTAGCAAGGCAGTGGTCATCTTGGAGGTGTGTTTGGGGTCCTTATGTTAGAATACTGCCCTGTGACCCAGCCTCCGAAGGGAGGGGAGCATGCTCTGCTTCAGTATGTCACAGAACATGTTGGTATCCATGGTTCCTTCAATGAACTGTAGCTCCCCAGTGCCGGCAGCACTCATGCAGCCCCAGACCACGACACTCCCACCACCATGCTTGACTGTAGGCAAGACACTTGTCTTTGTACTCCTCACCTGGTTGCCACCACACATGCTTGACACCATCTGAACCAATTAAGTTTATCTTGGTCTCATCAGACCACAGGACATGGTTCCAGTAATCCATGTCCTTTGTCTGTTTGTCTTAGGCAAACTGTGTGCAGGCTTTCTTGTGTATCATCTTTAGAAGAGACTTCCTTCTGGGACGACAGCCATGCAGACCAATTTTATGCAGTGTGCGGTGTATGGTCTGAGCACTGGCAGGCTGACCCCCGACCCCTTCAACCTCTGCAGCAATGCTGGCAGCAATCATATGTCTATTTACCAGACTACACAAGACAACTTGTGGATATGAAGCTGAGCATGTTCTGTGTGGAACCTGTCCTGTTAAACTGCTGTATTGTCTTGGCCACCATGCTGCAGCTCAGTTTCAGTGTCTTGGCAATCTTCTTATAGCCTCAGTCATCTTTATGTAGAACAACAATTCTTTCTTTTCAGATCCTCAGAGAGTTCTTTGCCATGAGGTGCCATGTTGAACTTCCAGTGACCAGTATGAGAGAGTGAGAGCGATAACACCAAATTTAACACACCTGCTCCACATTCACACCTGAGACCTTGTAACCCTAACAAGTCACATGAAACCAGGAAGGGAAAAAAGCTAATTGGGCCCAATTTGGACATTTTAACTTAGGGGTGTACTCACTTTTGTTGTCAGCAGTTTAGACATTAATGGCTGTGTGTTGAGTTATTTTGAGGGGACAGCAAATTTACACTATTATACAAGCTGTAAAATTCAGTGTTGTCACATTAAAAGATATAATGAAACATTTACAAAAATGTGAGCGGTGTACTCACTTTTGTGAAATACTGTATATTATATTGTGTTATTTGTGATTCAATACATTTGTTTTGGGACAGCTGCTGCACACTAGGTGGTATATTGGCACAAGTGCTTATTATATATATTATAGTTTTTTGTTTTTATTTATTTTGGGGTTTTTTACTAATTCATTCTAATGATCACTGACTAATTCAGAAAAGGAAGGGGCTGTTAAATTACATATTTACTGGCCCCTTCCTCCGCTCTCCATCCAGACACATCTGCGACCGCAGCGCTGCGGGGGGACAGAGACTAGGGGGGGGGGGGGGGGGCGGAGGAGCACACAGGTGGACAGTCAGGGATGATTGGTGCGGCGGAGGGGGCAGTTACAAGCACTTATCCCTCTGTATGGCTTTCAATGAAGCAGCTGAAATCTGCAAGAGGGAAAGGAGGAGAGCTGCTCCATTGAAGCCATACAGGGAGCTCGGTGCTTGTAACTGCCCCCACTGCTGCACCAATCACCCCCGACTGTCAACCAGGGTACCAACCATGGATGGATCATCCATGGGTGCGGTGTGGGTCAGAGCACAGTGGGCTCCCCCCCTTGTGCAGTGAACACCTTGCACACATGGATGATACGCCACTGTTTGTATACCTCTCCAAAGGACAGAGTGAATTAAAAGGTTGAAAAATCTGTGTCTAATGCAGAGCTCGCCCCCCTTCCATTTTTCTCATGAGGTGGGGGCACAGAAGGTTTTTGAGCAGGTCTGGTGTGCTTAGAGATGAGGAATCTGCCACAAGTTGAAGGACCTACAGTAGATGATGCCTTGCTGAGGGGATGAACAGGTCATATCCGCACGGTAAGGGGGGGGGCAAAAGAATGGAGAGGTAAGAGGAACCCCCTTTCTCAAGAGAACTTTCAAAGAGGATAGTGCCTTCAAAGGGCATCCCAACAAGGCACTTTCAGGAGGGCAACCAGGCTGTAAGCCATAGCATTCTGCAAATATGCACAAAAAGTAAGTTTGTGTTTTGTGTAGATACTACACTATAAAAAATGTATTGTGTATAGTCTACTACATATCCAAGAGATAATCCAACAAGATATGTGTAACCAGGAGCGGGTATGCTCCCATTCAAGAGCTAGCCTACACCGATCACTGTGGGCATACTACCCCTAAAGGGGTCTGTGTGCGGTTCCCAAGATGTACATCAAGGGTAAATGGCTTGGAAACTGCTAGTGAGTGAATAAGCAGTCACATCTTGATAGAAGTGTCAGTCAAAGAAAGAAGAAAAATTTGTGAAAAGTAGAAAAACGTCTTCTCCAACAAAGCTAACAGAAAAGCATTTTTAGATACACAGTGTTTAGGGAAAGATCACTCAAGGTAACATTGCAGTGCATTAGTGGAAAGGATTCCTATAGGAAAATATGTATTTTCTTGAGTCTATGCATCTTGCCTGTTTTAAAAAAACAGCTACATAAATGACAGTGCAGGCTTAGTAATCTGCATAACATATGTATGCTATTTGATATTGGAAAATTAAAATTAAATTGTCCCCTTATATTAAGAGCACCGGTAATAACTGAGCTTATGTCAGAATCTAAATATTCAGTCCTACATTATAGCTATGCATTCTAAAGATGTATATTGGCCCTAGTGCTTCAAGCAGGAGAATGCACAAGCACATGGTGCTCTGTCAACTGCCTCAAAAACACACCCAGCTACTGAGCTACATTTTAAGCCAATGGCTTATAAGTAGCTCTGTATTTATTTACGTTGACTTATTTATTCAGGTCATGGTATAGCTATCAATAGTTCATAGCAGTTAGGCCTCATGCACATGGGATGTTTTGTCAGAAAAAAAAGCCTGAGGCTTGCAAAAGTGTCTAAAGCTTTTACAAGTAATTATGTTTGTTTACAGGCATCAAGAGCTTGGATGTTAATTAATTTCATTGGTCAGAATAATTATTTATTCTGGCCATTGAAATGAATCAACGCTCAAGCACTAAACACACCTAGCATTAATGCGCGTTTAGATGGGCTTAGCAGCGTCAAGCATTTTTTTCTGCCAAAACTCTGCTGCTCCTGGACACACTGGCAGTACATTTTTATTTCCGGTCTCTAAAAGCCCCTGCCACTAAATGCTGCCAAAAGCCTACGTGTGCATGGACACATGCAGGGGTGTTTAAGGGCAAGATAAAAAAAAACGTCTGACGCCCCTAGAAGCAGCTGCAAAAATGACCAGTGTACATGAGGCCTTAAAGTGGTTCTAAAGCCTTGAGTTTTTTTTACTTTAATGCATTCCTGTACCGCAGGAGACCCCTAGCCCCCCCCCATTCTTACCGATCCAGTGATGTGCATGAGAGCAGCTGCGCCCCTCCTCATCGGGCAGATTGATAGCAGTGGCATTGGTGAGGCAGAGTCGCCCGATCTGTGTCAATAGACACAGACTGGGCAGCTCTGGAGCGAGCATGCATGGATGCCCTCAGGGAAAGTATCTTTCCCTGGGGGGCACTCGCTGAAGAGGAGGGGCCTGGAGCGCAGGTGAGGCGCCCCAGAAAAGGAGGATTGGGGCTGCTCTGTTCAAAACCATTGCACAGAGCAGGTAAGTATGACATGTTTGTTATTTTGTTTTTTAAAAAAAGGTTTATAATCACTTTATTTCATCTGGTGATCTGGCCAGTAACACACCTCCTTTATTAGAGTGCCTCCACTCTGGAAGAATGACCACAGGGGCACCCTGGACAGCAGCATTGTCAGTTTTGGGAGCAGGGGCATGGTAGATGGATTAGCAGATTTAAATACATAAACAAATTGAAGCCAAACTCCAGCTAATACTTTATAAGCAGTTACAGCAAACATTTTTTTTTCCTTTTGGGATAAAGGTTTCATATAAATAAATAAGAGCTGATCATTGTAAGCATCCCTGTCAGTGGTTTGTCTTATTTCTGTAACTGATACATTATGCTGGAGAACTTGTTAGTTTGAAAAACAAAAGACATGCTGACTGGATCACTGGATGAACATAGAAAAAAGAAAGCTTAAAAAATAAATTTAAAGTGATATACTATACTTACCTGATCTGTACATGGGTTTTGCACAGAGTGGCCCTGATCCTCCTTTTCTGGGGTCCCCCAGGCAGTGCTCCAGGCTCCTCCTCTTCATCGGGTGCCCCCAAGGAGAGACGCTTTCCCTGGGGGAACCCATGCGGGCATGCTCAGGAGTCCCACTGCTGCATCCATTGACACAGACAGCAGGACTCGGCCCGCCTCCCATGTCACTGGAATTGATTGACAGTAGTGGGGGCTCCTGCTGCTATCAATCTATCCAATGAGGACCCAACACAGCGGCTGGAGCTGCTGGGCTCATGCTCGTTGCTGGAATGATCGGATTCAGGAAAGAAAAAGGGGGGGCGGGGGTCTGGGGGGACTTTACAACTCCTTTAATGCAACCATTACATCTGAGAAATGGTAAGCTAGACTAGGTTGCATGACAGCAAGACTAATGTGTATCACAGACAGGACCAAGTCTCAAGTACACATAGGTGACCTAACGGGGGAAGCAAGTGAGTTGCCCCTGCATAAAGGTTCGGACCAGCGATTGAGAGGCTAAAGGCCTTTGGAAGAACACCGACAAGGCCGAAATATGGCCTCTGATTGTACTCAAAGCCAATTTGATTTCCACAGCCGACTGTAGAAAAGAGAATTCTCCCAATCACGTATTTCCAAGAATGCCATTTTTTTGTTTCACACCAAGCAATATAAGTCTTCCAGGACTTATAATAGATCTCCCTAGTGACCGCTTTTCTGGCATTCACTAGGGTAGACACCACCGGTCCCGAGATGCCACAATCCTTCAACACCCTGGCTTCTATAGCCATCCCGTCAAATTTAGAGACTTTAAATTGGGGTGGAATATAGGACCTTGAGACAGTAGATCAGGGCGGCACGGAAGCGTCCATGGCCTGTCTATTGCCAACCTCACGATCTCCGGAAACCAGGGCCTTCTGGGTCAGGCTGGTGCCACCAGGGTGACTGGAACCCCCTCTCTCCGAATCCTGCATAACATATGTGGAAGGAGAGGGTTCGAGGGGAAAGCATAAACCAGAGAGAACTGGCTCCTTGGAACTACCAAAGCATCTGCTCCGATTGCCAGGGGATCCCTTGTTCAGGACACAAACTGTTGTAGCTTGCTGTTGCACCTGGATGCCAATAGATCGACATCTGGCCATCCCCAATGCTGGCAAATTTCTTGGAACACCTTTGGGTGTAGGGACCATTCCCCCGGGCAGATCTGCTCGCGGCTGAGATAATCTGCCTTCCAGTTCTCTACACTGAGAATATGGACTTCCTGGTGGTTAATATAAGCCACTGCCACTGCATTGTCAGACTGAATCCTGATGGGGCAGTTCTGACGCTCCTCCATCCTGCACTGTAGGGCCAGATGTATCGCTCACAATTCCAGGATGTTGATGGGCAGGCTCTGCTCTGCACTTGACCATTTCCCCTAAGCTGTGAGTCCCTCTGGGGTCACTCCCCAGCCCGAGAGACTGGCATCTGTGGTCAGTACTTTCCAAGACACGAGGAGGAAAGCTCTTCCCCTTTGCAGGTTCTGACCCCGCAACCACCAGCTTAGGCTTAAGCGCGCCCGGGGATAGAAGGACAGAGGTAATCCAGGGTGTGTACTCTCCTGTTCCAATGTGACAAGATGTTTTGTTGTATAGGTCTGGAATGGAATTGAGTGTAGGGAACTGCCTAGAGAGATGACACCACCCTTCCCAGAAGATTCATACAGAGCCGAATGGAGGGTTGCCTGGCGCCCCTTACCTGACGCACCTAATCCTTCAGGCCACGGATCTTTACGGGTGGCAAAAATACCCTTGCCTGGACCGTATCCAGGATCAGACCTAGATGCTTCAGACTCTGAGCTGGTCTCAAGGCTGACCTTTCGGCATTTATGACCCAGCCCAGGTTTTCTAATTACTGCACTGTGCAGGCTACACTGTGTTCCAGGGTCTGTAGTGAGTGATCTCTGAGCAGGAGGTCGTCCAACTATCCAAACACCAAGAACCCCTGGGCCCTTAAAAGACCCAGTACTGGTGCTAGAACCTTTGTAAACACCCGGGGTGCTGTGGCAAGCCCGAAGGGCAGTGCCACAAACTGGGAATTATGTTCCTCTACTGCAGATCGCAGGAACCTCTGATGAGGTTGAGATAGGTACGTGTAAATATGCGTCCTTAATATCGATGGAGGCTAAGAAGTCTCCCATCTGGAGCAAGGCTATTACCGAGCGGACTGACTCCATCCAGAAGGATTGGATTAACAGATGTTGGTTCAGGAATCTTAGGTCAAAGCTTGGCCTTATGTCCCCATGTTGTTTTAGAACTGTGAACAGGTTTGAATAAAACCCTGTGCCCCTTTCGGACACAGGGACCTGTATGATCACTCCCTGCTGCACTAGCTGCTCTAGTGCTTGAAGCAATACATTTTGGAGGATCCGCAGAAATGCTGGATCTTAGAAACCTCTGAGGAGGAAACCTCCGTAATTCCAGCTTGTAACCGCGGGACACTGCTGAGGTGACCCACTCGGCCTGCACCACTGTTCTCCAAATGTCCGCAAATTGAAGCAGCCTTCCCCCCACCCGATAGAGTGGGGACATCCCCTCAAAAGGAGGGCTTGGTGCTGGATTTAGAAGAGTTCTGGACCCAGGGTTTTTTTCTGGCCCTGTGGCTTGCCCCTGGCTCTAGCATCCTGTTGGTGGCGGAACTGCCTTTGTGCTGAAATACCTGAGGAAGTCCCAGAGGTTTTAAACGAGGGACGCCCGTTCCTTCTCTTCACAGGCAGTAGAGAACTCTTCTCTCCAGAAATCTTTGGGATATATTTGTCCAGATCATCACTAAACAAACATTCCCCATGGAAGGGGAACCCTGTCAATAACTTCTTACAGGGAAGCTCGGCTGACCAGTTCTTAAGCCACACAAGTCTGTGCATGTGTACAAACAGGAGAGCCAAATGAGAGACTTACTGTATAGAATCCTTTAAGTTATCTACAGCAAAATACAGTGCTCGAGGAATATCTGCCCTATTTTCAGCAGGATCATCCTCCTGGTTAGGCCTGTCAGGCCATCTGACCTGCTCCTTTAAGGACTGGCACACTCCAATTGCTGTGACAGCTGGCTGAATAGCTGAACTGGCCAAAGAAAATGAAGCCCTTAATAGTGACTCCAGTTTCTTGTCAACAGGGTCTTTCAAGCTCTGTGCGTTATCCACCAGACAAATTAAGTTCTTTTTCTACAGCTGGCATGCTCCACTTCTTCAACTTTTCCTCCATGGGATATAAAAGGAAAAACCTCTTAGGAGGAACGAAAATCCTGTCAGGATGTTCCCAATCCGCATACACCGCCTGTTCCAACAGAGGGTGCAAGGGGAAAGCCTGTGTAGCCTGAGGAGGCTTCAGGGACCCCAAAGAGGACAACGGAGGCTCAAAAATCTCTGCAGGAGGTAACTTGAAGGCAGAACGAACCATCTTGGTAAGAGTCTGGATCAAAAGCCTCTGTGACTGAGAGGACAACTGGACATCTTCTGGCCCAGATTCCTCAGAAGCAGACTCATCTGCCTGGCCTTCTCCAAAGTCCTTAACATTTAGCTCTTCCCCTTCCTCAACCCATTCCTGCTCCAAGTTAGGAGGCTCAGGGGAGGGGGTTCTGTCACGCTTCTTGCCACCCTGCGGGATGGAGGCAATCATGCCAGCAACCCTGTGCTCTAACCCGGCTAGGGCTGAGGACAGTTCATCCTAGATGATAAAGGCTGAAGCAGCAGTGTTGACCATAGGCACAATACCAGACAGGCGCAGCAGCTCAGATTGCCTGAAAGCCTCTAGTCTTTTAAAGGGATACAACACAAGGGGTTTGACTAGGCTCCTCAGGAGTTACTGACGACATGAAAGTGCCCTTCCCTGTAGTGTTAGTCCCACTCCTCTTTTTTGAAGACTTTGCAGAGCACAAAAAGGGAGTACCTGGGTTTAGTATTAACACCACCCCAGAAGGGAGACTCTTAAATAGGGCTCACCAAGCCCCTATGCAACAATCCTGCTAAGCACCTTAGCCTGCCAACCAACACCTGGTGACTCACGTGACCACGTGGTAAAGAGGAATGAACTGCTTAAATGGTACAGAGCCTCTCTGTGTCCCACAGCTGTCCCCTGGAAGTGCTGCATGTCAGCCACTCTCAGCTTACATAAGATGGCTGTGCGCCTGGGCACCCTGCGCACACATGCGCGATTATGGTGGGCACCCACAAGAAAGCAGCACAAGACAACAAGAAAGGTATTCCTTACCCAAAACACCAGCAGCTAGCCCAAACCCAATCTAGCTAAGGTGTCCAGCCTTAGCTAGATTGACAGTTTGTTACACACATGGGGCACCCCACAATAAGTAAATAAGGGGGTTTCACTTACCCGTTGTCACGTACCTTCAGATAGAGCCTGACGAGCAGAGGAAGGCCTCTCGTACAGCCCTGGTTCAAGGACTACTGGGTTTGCAACAGCGGCCACGAGAGCATGATGAGGTAGGAGTGCTTGCAATGTGTCTGTAGCAGATGAGCAGGTGTAGCAGCCAGCAGAGGTAATGAAGCTGCAGTTGGTGGATGTGGATGCAGGCACTCGTGGATGCAATGGTGTTGTAGATGCAAGCAGGTTGTACCGTGGATGCAGGTACATACAGTCCTGCTCACCATTATTGGCACCCCTTCATGTTTTGCATAACTGAGTGAATGTCTTCAGAAATAAATGGAAATGTACCAAATTTATATCAGCAGGATCTTAGATGTTGTGGTAACGTAGGTGCTCACGGACGTAGGTGTAGGTGGTTGACGTCGAAGTAATGGAGACGACCGACGATGTGGACGAGTAGACGATGTCTGTGTAACGTTCGTGAGGATGGAGTAGTACGAGAGCACCGGCGACAACGTTTGGGTCATCAGGAACTTGGTCCCGACATGCTCTCCGGAAGGAGACGAGCAGTCCGAGATAGACTTCCATGCACTGTTGCCCATTCACTTTGGGGGAATAAATGAATAACACCCCACGGGGTACACACATTGTTTGACAGTTAGATCGATTCCGACCTGTGGAATCGATCTAACCCAAACCCGATCGACGACCACAAAACCCATTCTCTAC
>BLSH010259905.1:210204-234671 GCA_018402905.1 Glandirana rugosa | reverse complement strand
ACTAAGCCTGGAGTAGATAGAAAACGTTGTGCAGGCCTAGTGGGTGGAGAAGGCATGGTGCTGTACTGTGTCCCCCCCCCCCCCCCCCAGGCTATCTCCTCCATTGTTACCTGGGCTGGAATAAGCTGCATATATACATAGGAAGGGCTGGCTCTGGCTGCAGTGTCTGTGACAGTCTCACTGAGCCCAGATAGTCGCTCCTCCCACCTTCCTCCCTGAGACCAGAGAACAGAGAAGGCTCTGTTGCGCCCCTCCCCCTCTGTGTCTGCCCCGCCCACGCTCCTATCCCTAGCGTGCAGTCAGTATGGGAAAGGAGATGTGGGTGGGAGATTTGAACTCACAGCAGCTTCAGATGCATCTGGCTGCATGATTTGTGCCCCTATGTGAGCCAACAGATAGCACACCAGCCTTGGGTGAGTCTCCACCTCCCTCCCTTCTCTCCCCCATCTGTCTCCCTTCCAAACTCTGTTCTTCCAGGAGCTTTACACACATGGCAGGGTGATTTCCTGTTCAGGTAGCCCAGGCTCACACTGGTTAGGACCAGGAATTTACAGGCTGTATGATTTCACCTCTACACCCAGATCACCCCAGGAGGTGGAGAGTTCTGATGTAATTGTATGAGGTTTGTTGCTCAGGGGGTGATCATTATGGAATGTAGGTGACAATGACCCCAGCATTGGAGAGGTGAACACACATGCAAGATGTGAGCTTCGTCTCCTGTATGACTTCCTTGCTGTATGTTGGGATCAGTCCTTGTAGCTGAGTCTATATACTTTTCTGTATACTGCTACAGGCTGCATGCTGCGGATTGTGTTGAGCCCCCAGTGCATTGTGTTTTTTTTTATTTTTCGTGGTGCATACAGTGTATGAGACAATCACACTTCATTCTGCCACTAAGCATACAATATCTTGTGGAATTCCATGATTGATGGGAACCTGTCGGACTTTCCCTGCTTATTTAGCACCACAAGCTATAGCCAGCAATGCTGATCAGAGTATTCTGAAGGCAGGGAAATCTCCCTGCTGTCAGAATACAATAGCTCAGTGGGCAGGATTCCCCCATCCACATAGAGTATGAGTATATGGATGAGAAAATCAAGTCAGGTTTTTATTTATTTTATTATTTTTTTAACCTGCTGGTGGACTGTCTTAGTCTGCTGTTTTTCAGCAGAACAACCTATCCTGCAGATGTAGCAGTTAGAGGTATGAGAAAAAACATTTACCACTGACAGGGGTGCTTAGAATGATCAGCTTGTATTTATGTAAAACCTTTATCCCTAATGGAAAAAAAAAACTGTTGCTGTAACTGATTAAAGTGTTAGCTGGAGTTTGTCTTCAATTTATTAGTGTATATGATTCTGCTAGTACATCAGACGCTCCCCTCCTCTCAGACTGACAATGCTGCTGTCCAAAATTGCCCCCTGTGCTCCTTCGTCCAGAGTGGGGGACATGCTAATACAGGTGGTGTGTTATTGGTCAGATCACCAGGTGAAAATGGAGGGAAAAAAGCCTTAAAAAAAGAAAACAAATGCAGCTTTCACATATATTCAGGTATTCTGACAACCAGTGGTGTCAACTGTCAGAATACAAAAGCCCAGCAGGGGGAAGGAGGTGCTCGTCCATCTGAGTTGTTAGTGTGGATGGAGAAATCTGTTAAACTAGCTGTACTATACACTATGCAACCTGATTGTAAAATCTCATTTAGTTTCACCAAAATTAGTCATATGAAGACAATCCTGAACATTTTTAATGAGTATCAAATCAGGCAGGCCATTATCCTACATAATTGTTAATAAATCTAAAAGCGGATTGTACAATCAGATTGTATAGTGTATAGTAGGGCAAAGAGGGTGGTAGTAGGACGATGGTGGGGGGCACCAAAATGCACCTTCGCCTGTGTGGACAAAAATCCTTGCACCGGCCCTGAGTCTAGCTCATGGGTTATTGTACAACAGCCAAACCCATGCAATGAATCTCTCTCCAAATCCAAATTTTGACAGTACTACCAACAGGTACGGCCATTCGACCGAATCAAAGGCCTTGTGGGTATCCAGGGCATTAACCGCCCTGGAACCCACCAGGTCATGCTCAGCCTGCATATTTGTGAATAGCCTCCGCAGATTAATGGAAGTGGACCATCCCGGGATGAATCCCATCTGGTCTGCTCCAACAATAGTGGTAGTTACTGTATTAAGTCTAAGGGCTAGGATTTTGGCCAGTATCTTTACATCTGAGTTAATTAAGGAAATGGGCCTGAATTATTCGCAACAGAGAGGAGCCTTGTGTGGTTTGGGGATAAGCACTATTAGTGCCTCAGACAGAGGGTGGTAAATGGCCTGTCTGTAACGCATGATTAAATAGCCTGAGCAGATGTGGAATCAATATGTCCTTGTATGTCATTTACCATTCAATAGGGAAGCCGTCCAGGCCGGGCGTTTTGTTCCTGGCGAACGATTGGATGGCTTTCTCCACTTCCATTTTGAAAGGGGCCTCAAGCAGTGATATCGGGTCATCCATTAGTTTTGGTAGGGTAACATTAGCCAAATAGTCATCCAATTCTAGGATGGTGTAGTGGGCCTTAGTTGTATACAGTGAGGTATAAAAAGCTACAAATGTGTCCACTATCTTCTTGTTCTGTTCTACCAGCAGTCCCTGCGCATTTCTGATTCTGGAAATGCAACATGGCTGAAAGTCAGGTCTAGATAAATAAGCCAATCACCAAATTCGAAAAGTCTCTGATTTTGATACAGTATTTTTTTCTGCGTACGTTCTAGGAGCACCATCTCTAACTCCCTCGCCTTACAGCGCCAAGCAACCTTATTTTCCCCAGTAGGGGAGATAGAATATGTAGCCTTTTCTGCATCCGCCATTCTGGGCTGAGACGCCTTGCGGGCCTGGCCAATTGCCGCGGCAAAAGAGCCTCGCATTGTGGCCTTAAAGGCGTCCCACACCACATCCACGGAGGCACTCTGCTGGTTGTCCACCCAGAACGAGGACATATCCTTGCAGCCCCAGTCTGTGACCGCTGGATCAGCCAGCCACAGGGGACTCAGTCTCCACACCCTATAGTATATGGAGATGCCCAGAGCGAAGTCCACCAACAAAGGCGAGTGGCCAGACACCGCTCTGGGCAAGTATCGAACCTCACATATCATATTAAGCAAAGTATGGGACAGTAGATATAGATCTATATGTGACAGTGTGCCATATGTATCTGAGTAACAGGAATATTCATTCACACCCGTATGTCTCCACCTCCAGGCGTCCACCAGCTCAAACTGAGTCAGGTAGGTCTGCAGGGGGGTGGGAGGTGTTGTAGAGCACCCCAATCTATCTAGATTATTATCCAATACTGTATTGTAGTCCCCAGCTAAGATTAGTGGACCCTCCGCAACACCGTCACCATCAGCCCTTCAAATTGTTGCCTGGTAAATGGAGGCGGAAAGTATATGCTGGCAATGGTGTACAGTTTGCCCTGCATTTCTAACACCAGTATTACGTAACAACCCTTCGGGTCTGTTTTGATATGTTTGATAGTTATCAGGGCTGATTTCGCTATCAGGATGGAGGCACCCCTAGCGTATGAAGAATAGGTGGAGTGAATGGCGTAAGCTATCTTGGCTCTCTTTAGCGCCATCACTCTAGAGCCCTGTAAATGCATCTCCTGGAGGAGGATGACATGCGGATTATGACGGGCTAGGTATTCAAACATTAAAGAGAGTTTCACCCTGGAGTTAAGTCCCCTGACATTCCATGACATCAACCGTAGCTTAGACATAGCTCCAGGGTGAATAATATATTAGCAAGATAATACCACCATTGCAACAGAGAAAGCTTAAGTGAAGAACACTGAGTCAACATCCTGATCAATGGTCCACGCATTAGGAGCAGCGTGGGGGAAAACAGCAACTCCCATACAACAGTATATGAAGTGCTGCAGATCTTAGGAAATGAAAACAATAATGAACAGTCAACAACCCCAAACCGTCCCTAACCCTCCCGGCCCTAAAACCCCAACTCTTGAGAGCTTTGATCCCAGAACACACATCAAGTGCCAAGGGGGACATGGTGCAACACCAGGAACCGGGGAAAACAAAAGAACAAAAAGGGGGGGGAGACAACTGTGCTGTCCTCTGTGTTGCCTGAACCACATCCGCTATGCAGGATACTAGTGTACCCGAGGTCTAGACAGAGACATGGTAGCCTGAGCTCTATGCCAGGCATTGTCCCTCTTATCATGGGATCCTTAAGTATATTAACTGTGGCAGCCGGAGTTATAGATGAGTTGCCAAGAACACAAACAACTGGGGTACAGATCCTTGTTCCCAAAGGGAATGGAAATAGTGTACATAGGCAGTGGTAGAAAGGCATCAAGTGACTCCATAGAGATATGATTTACTAATCAACGAGGTGATCTCCTATTAGGTCGGCACTGGTCCGGGGGTTCCAGGGTGTCTGCCCAGTTGGCTGCATCCTTCAGATCAGTAAAAAAGAAGGCCTTGCCTTGATAAATGACCCGCAGTCTGGCTGGATATAGCATACTACAGTGGGGCAAAAAAGTATTTAGTCAGCCACCAATTGTGCAAGTTCTCCCACTTAAAAAGATGAGAGAGGCCTGTAATTTTCATCATAGGTACACTTCAACTATGAGAGACAGAATGAGAAAAAAAATCCAGAAAATCACATTGTCTGATTTTTAAAGAATTTATTTGCAAATTATGGTGGAAAATAAGTATTTGGTCACCTACAAAAAAAGCAAGATTTCTGGCTCTCACAGACCTGTAACTTCTTCTTTAAGAGGCTCCTGTGTCCTCCACCCGTTACCTGTATTAATGGCACCTCTTTGAACCGTTATCAGTATAAAAGACACCTGTCCACAACCTCAAACAGTCAGACTCCAAACTCCACTATGGCCAAGACAAAAGAGCTGTCAAAGGACACCAGAAACAAAATTGTAGACCTGCACCAGGCTGGGAAGACTGAATCTGCAATAGGTAAGCACCTTTGTGTGAAGAAACCAACTGTGGGAGCAATTATTAGAAAATGGAAGACACACAAGATCCCTCGATCTGGGGCTCCACGCAAGATCTCACCCCGTGGGGTCAAAATTATCACAAGAAAGGTGAGCAAAAATTCCAGAACCACACGGGGGGACCTAGTGAATGACCTGCAGAGAGCTGGGACCAAAGTAACAAAGGCTACCATCAGTAACACACTACGCCGCAAGGGACTCAAATCCTGCAGTGCCAGACGTGTCCCCCTGCTTAAGCCAGTACATGTCCGGGCCCGTCTAAAGTTTGCTAGAGAGCATTTGGATGATCCAGAAGAGGATTGGGAGAATGTCATATGGTTAGATGAAACCAAAATTGAACTTTTTGGTAAAAACTCAACTGCCCTGAGGAAGTCACGTGATGTGACGTAACGCGTAGGCTGGATTGCACGATACTGGAAGCACAGTGAGAGGCGTTCTAACGCCGCTGTTCTGTTTTTATTTGCGTTCACCATTTTTATTCATGTAAGCACATTTTATGGGGTTTAATAAATATTTAGTTGGTTTAACCTACTACACTATTGGAGCCCTTCTGTTCTTTCCCTTACCATTGAGTTGTATGGAGGAAAAGAGGAAAGGAACGATTTGGTGATCCAGTGGGATGACAGATTACTAACAAAGAAATTGTGAGGGAGGAAAAACGTGGAGTAGGAGAGCGCAACCCCAGGAAACCACTTTATTGATATAGAGGCGCATATCCTAATATATAGAGGTGAGAGTTCTGGGAGCACATAGTGGATTGTGGCACCTACAGAGAAGCGCTTTGGGGTGAAGTGTTGATCCCCCTCCAAAGAAGCTCTCGCTGCACGAGTGGAGCACGGATTGTTTTATCTGTTTTTTGAAGCACAAGTCACTCTTTATCACTTCAGCACTTTATTGAAAGGAGGACATTGTTTTAAAGACTTGTTTATATATTCACTTATTTTTCTTCATATTTTTCTTCATATAATATTTATCCTATCTATTCATTTTGTTCTGATCAACATTATGCATTTATGATTATTGAGATTATTTGTACCTTCACTGTGTATTTTTGATTATTTTTGGTCCACATAGGAAGTAACCACCACTTCACCAATATTTATATATTTTTATATTTATAAGATACCATATGCCAGTGATATACAAGTCAGTAAACTCATTGGTTTGGCTTTCACCACTAGAGGGAGCTCTCTATACACAGTGGCGGATGTGAAAGGTTGCGCAGTACCATCTACCATATTTAAGCCCTAAAGCATAACTGCTCTATAGGGAGATCTGCATGGAGGAATGGGCCAAACTACCAGCAACAGTGTGTAAAAACCTTGTGGAGACTTACAGAAAACGTTTGACCTCTGTCATTGCCAACTAAGGGTATATAACAAAGTATTGAGATGAACTTTTGTTATTGACCAAATACTTATTCTCCACCATAATTTGCAAATAAATTCTTTAAAAATCAGACAATGTGATTTTCTGGATTTTTTTTCTCATTCTGTCTCTCATAGTTGAAGTGCACCTATGATGAAAATTACAGGCCTCTCTCATCTTTTTAAGTGGGAGAACTTGCACAATTGGTGGCTGACTAAATACTTTTTTGCCCCACTGTATATAGCACTTGGATCTCCCTTAATCGCCTTTTGACTCCCTGAAATGTGGCCCCTGTTTCTGGGTCGCTAGAGAAAAGTCTGGAAAGATAGTGATCCCGTTCCCATTAAAGACCTTCCCCTTCTCTCTAGCTGCTCTCAGGATGGCTTCTCTGTCTCTAAAATGGAGTCATTTTATGATCATTGCCCTAGGGGGGGCCCCAGCTGGCAGAGGGCGTAGCCGGACTCTATGAGCCCGTTCAATGGCGAATAGTGGGGAGAATGTGGAGGCCCCAAAAGTTGAGGTCAGCCATCGCTCCATAAACACCTCCGGAGTTCTGCCTTCCGCGCCCTCTGGGAACCCCAGAAAGTGCAAATTGTTTCACCTCAGGCGATCTTCCAATTCGGTCAGCTTATCGATCGAATCCTCCTGGGCCCTGTGGATGTCTCTTACTGAGGCCTGAAGCGGTCTAAGATCATCCTCAATATCCCCCACTCTCTGCTCTGCAGTGACCCTGTGTCGGAGATTGTGCACATCCTGCTTTAGGAAGGACAGGTCAGTTTTAATGGAGTCCATTTGCAAAGCCAGTGAAGTGTGGCTGTGTTGTATGGCCTCCATAATTTGTGCCAGGGTCGGTTCCCCCACGTGCGCAGCGGCATGGGTGTCATTAGGGGAAGAGGGAACAGAGTGCTCAAGAGAGTGGAGCACCCGACTTGCCATGTTGCACCCGAGGTTTGCACTGGCTGCTGCTGCCGTTCACTGCCATGTGGCCTGTTGGCGCCATCTTGGGTCCGCATGCTGCGAGGACCGGGCGGCTGGAATTCGGGTGCTGCTTTCACGAGGGGGGCGATTTTCACCATCCCACACACTCCCCTGACACCAAGGCACAGCAGGAGAGTATTTGGAGCACCTTTGGGATGATCGGGTAAGCAGGATAGTGGACGGATCAGAGAGGTGTGGACAGAGCTCAGAGCCTGCATGTCCTCACATCCTGGAAGTTGGCCATGCCCCCCGCATGATTAGTATTTAAGGCCGCAAATTGATGACAGCTCCCGCTGGTTGCTATGGACAGCGACACACTTATTTCAGCACAGTTCAAGGGCAGAGCACATAAGTCCTTGTCCCTGTTAAAATCGGAAAAATACCGCACTACTATGGTCTAATCACAATCAGATTCTGCCTGACACCTAAATAAGTATCCCCAATACTCAAGCACATAATAAATCATTAATTGGTGCAGCGCAATAAAAAAAAAAATATTACATAAAATATTGCCACCCAGTGGCTAAAGTGCGAAAGTGCATAAAACGTAGTGCATTAATATAAAACGAATGTGACAATCAATCTTATAATCGTTGATAAGTGAAAAATGAAAAAAATTGCTGTTGGTAATAAAAAGTCCTTTAAGCAGTTCATACGTTGCAATAAGTTGAATTAATTCTTTTTGCAGATAGTGCAAAAAAAGGTGCTTAGTGTGAGCTGTCAACATCTAAGACAGATGGATTCCAAGCTTAACATGCTTCACAGTGGGACCACACACCATCACCGGTTACACTATGCGCTCAACTTCAGGTGCGACCCCTGATGGGCCAAGTCGCACTTTCCCCTATGAGGTTAAATTCTCCTCAGGCATACACTTTGTCAGACTCCACATATGAATCGAGGTAATATGTATGGAAAAGAGGAAACTACATAGTGCTGAATCCTTTTAAAATATTTATATTTATTAAAAAGAATTAAAAACACTCACATTTTCCAGTGCACCAACTCTGGTGCACTGGGGCAATTCACTGCCTGACAGGATGGGTATTGTTGGAATCATGCCAACGCATTTGCATTGGCCTCCGTCTCTGCACATTTGCTGTGCTATGGCCAGCATTTCCCTGACACCCGTCCAGGCGCAAGGCAGCCTTAGAAACTAAGAGCCCAATCTTCACCCATCACAGCAGGTTCAGTCACTTGGGGACATTCAAGGACTGGGCACCCCTTTCACGTTTTAGGGTCCACAACCTTGGGCCTGTATAGCACCGTGCAGGAATGCCATAGCTCTGTAGTGTCCAGGATTCCGCTATAAGCAGGGCCCACGCCTGAAGGTCGCGTTACAGGCAAAACCTTGCAGGATCCTTGAGTCTTCTTTGCAAGGCTCGGGTACCATTTATTTAAGCATATAAGCTTTTCTTACAATGGATCCGATTGGTCAATCCCTTGATTCATTTAAGAACCATTGTGGGACTCAAGACCTGGAGGTCTAGTGAGCTCAAACAAACGTGCCCATCCACCTTGCAGACACTGGTAAAAAACTGAAGTACTTCCTGTCTAAGACTTTGTTTACCAGTGTCCATTCACCTACAGATGGCTTATAACCCAGTAAGTAATGAATAATAGCCTAACTTTGTGTCCCGTGATGTATGATAAAGAAATATATTTTAATGGGATTTTATGTGATAGACCAACACAAAGTGGCACAAAAATGCCTTTAGAAGTCTCCTAAATAGTAAATAGAGTCCACCTGTGTGTAATTTAATCTCAGTATAAATACAGCTGTTCTGTGAAGCCCTCAGAGGTTTGTTAGGGAACCTTAGTGAACAAACAGCATCATGAAGGCCAAGGAACACACCATACAGGTCAGGGATAAAGTTGTAAAGAGGTTGAAAGCAGGGTTAGGTTATAAAAAAATATCCCAAACTTTGAACATCTCACGGAGCACTGTTCAATCCATCATCCGGAAATGGAAAGAGTATGGCACAACTGCAAACCTACCAAGACATGGCCGTCCACCTAAACTCACAGGCCGGGCAAGCAGAGCATTAATCAGAGAAGCAGCCAAGAGGCCCATGGTAACTCTGGAGGAGCTGCAGAGAGCCACAGCTCACGTGGGAGAATTTGTCCACAGCACAACTATTAGTTCTGCACTCCACAAATCTGACCTTTATGGAGTGGCAAGAAGAAAGCCATTATTAAAAGAAAGCCATAAGTCTGGTTTGCGAGAAGCCATGTGGGGGACACAGCAAACATGTGGAAGAAGGTCTGGTCAGAGGAGACCAAAATTTAACTTTTTGGCCTAAAAGCAAAACGCTATGTGTGGCAGAAAACTAACAATGCACATGACCCTGAACACATCATCCCCAACGAGAAACATTGTGGTTTGTGATGGCAGGATCATGTTTTAGGGATGCTTTTCTTCAGCAGGGACAGGGAAGCTGATCAGAGTTTATGTAAAGATGGATTGAGCCAAATACAGGGCAATCTTAGAAGAAAACTGTCAGGGTAGTACCCATGCAATTGGGCTTCACATGTCTCTCTGTGGATGAGTGAGCCTTTAGGAGGAGGAAGAGATTGTGCTTTTATTGTGGCCAGGAAGGTCACTTTTTGAAGTCTTTTCCTACCCGTCCGGGGAGACGCTTGCACCTGAGGTCCTGTAGGGGACAGACTATAGGTGGCATTGTTACGTCCCCAGTCATCCGTTAGGATAAGCCCCTGGTTCCGGTTACCCTTTCTTGGTCTGAGTCGTCCATCGAGATACAGGCTCTAATCGACTCTGGGGCTACAGGCCTGTTCATAGATAGTGTCTGTGTCTAAGCACTCAATCCCGCTGCAGCTTTGAGCCACTCCACATGCCATTGAGGCTATTGATGGGAGACCTCTACAGCCTGCCCAGGTGACTCATGAAACTGCTCAGTTGACCATGGCCATAGGGGCTCTTCACCATGAGATAATCCAATTCCAACCCCTCTTTTGATTGGCTTCATGCTGAGGTTCTTTCCTGATCACCACAATGCAGTAAGACATGTTTTCAGAAAGTGGCTAAGGTCTTGTGTACCTCTTCACTCTCCTCCCTGCCGGAGTACCGCAAATTTAGAGATGTCTCTGATAAAGGTCAAGCCGGTAGTTTGCCTCCGCACCGGTAGTGTGATTGCGCAATTGACCTTCAACCTGGTGCCATACCCCCTCATGGTCGGGTTTTCCCTTTGTCAGTCTCGGAGGATAAAGCCATGGAGGAGTATGTTGCAGACACTTTCTTGAGGGTTCATCCGCAAATCCTCGTCTCCTGCTGGTGCTGGCTTCTTCTTTGTGAAAAAGTAGTGGCAAACTGAGACCTTGTATCTATTATAGGGGTCTCATTCGCTTCATGATTAAGAATGCTTATCCGATTACGTTGATTACAGAGTTATTTGACCGCCTCAAGGGAGCAACGGTTTTCACAAAGCTTGATCTGAGAGGGGCATACAATCTCGTGAGGAGCAAGGAGGGCGATGAGTGGAAAACTGCGTTGAATACCAGGACAGGCCAGTATGAATACCTCGTAATGCCGTTAGGTCTTTGCAATGCTCCAGCAGTTTTTCAGGAGTTCATCAACAATGTCCTTCAAGATTTGTTGCAGCATATGTCTGCCATGTGCTTCAGAGGTTGAGAGATAATAAGCTGTATTGTGAATTGAAGAAGTGCGAGTTCCATCGTGAACAGGTTAAATTTCTGGGTTATGTCATTTCTACTGTTGGTTTTTTGATGGACCCAGAGAAGCTATCGGCAGTTCTACAGTGGCCCCAACCCGTGGGTATAAATCCACTACAACGTTTTCTTGACTTTATCAGAAGTTTATTCGTAACTTCTCGTCTCTGGTCAAACCCCTGACTGATATGACCAGAAAGGACAGTAACCCACAGAATTGGTCTCCGGAGTCCATTAATGCCTTTGAAACTCTCAAGGCTGCCTTTATTTCTGCTCCCGTGTTGGCACATCCTGCTCCTAAGTTATCCTTCATCCTTGAGGTTGATGCATCCGAGACTGGAGTTGGTGCCCTTCTGTCTCAACGTTCCACCTCCGAGAGCACTATGCATCCTTGTGGCTACTTTTCCAAGATGTTGTCTCCTGCGGAATGCAATTACGAGATTGGGGACAGAGAGTTGTTAGCGATCATTTTAGCCCTTAAAGAATGGAGGCATCTCAAGGGTACCACTGTTCAGGTTCACATTTTGACTGACCACAATAATCTCACATTCTTGTCTGAGGCTAAATGCCTCTCCCCCAGGAGGACGCGAGGAGCTCTGTTCTTGTCAAGCTTCAATTACATTCTCATACTTGCCTGGTACTAAGAATGTAAGGGCCGATGCATTGTCGCGACAGTGTTGTTCCGTTTCCAAGATGGAGCCTGTTCCTGTGATACTTCCTGATCGTATTCTGGCTACGGTTCGTACCAGTCTCACTTCACCTTTGGGTGACAAGATCCTTGCTGCTCAGATCCATGCTCCTCCTGAGCAACACTGTGACCGCTGCTTTGCTCAGGAGATCTGTCGCTTACATGGGCTTCCCAAGGTGATCGTCTCAGACAGGGGTAGCCAGTTTGTGTCCAGGTTTTAGCGAGCCTTTTGTGCACAGTTGCGAATTCAGCTTTCCTTCTCTTCTGCCTATCACCCGCAGTCCAATGGGGCCACAGAATGAGCCAACCAGTCCTTGGAGAAGTTTTTACGTTGCTATATTTCTGACCACCATAACAACTGGTCTGACCTGTTACCTTGAGCAGAGTTTTCTCACAATAGTGCCATCAATACCGCTTCCCGATTGTCTCAGTTTATGGCGAATTATGGTTTCCAACCAGCCATGTTGCCTGGCTCATTTGTTCCTCAGAGGATTCCTGTGTTTATTGGGCCTTTCCATATTTTCCGCAAGATCAACCCAGTGGCTTACTCTTTGGACCTGCCTTCTAATATGCAAATTTCTAATGTATTCCATGTCTCTTTGTTAAAACCTTTGGTATGCAACCGCTTCACCACCTTGGTACCACATCCTCATCCTGCTCAGGTTGAGGACCAAGAGAAGTATGACATACAATCTATCATTGACCCCTGTAGGTTCCGTGGGCGCATACAGTACCTGGTTCGTTGGAAAGGGTATGGGGAGCATTCTTGGTTCTTATCCTCGGACATACATGCTCCTGCCCTCCTCCATGCTTTCCATAGACATTTTCCCCTCAAACCTGGTGGGGAGGTCGTTGAGGAGGGGGTACTGTCAGGGCTGGGCTCAGCCCTCCCTTCTCAGAGCAAGCTGCTCAGCTGAGGGTTAAATGCCAGTCTCAGCTTCCACTCTGTCTCACCTTATGTCCATATCCTGCTCATTAGCCAGCTCTCCTAGCTATATAAACTGCCTGGATAAGATCTCTTACGCCTTGGCCTGGTCAACATCTCTGGATAAATCTCTGCTGTGGTTTCCTGTAAAAGACTTTTGCCTGTTTGACGTTCCTTCTGGTTTCTGGATTATAGACTCTGCTCAGCTGACTTCGCTTCTGGCTCCTGACCCTGCATGCTGTTTGACCTCGCTGATCTCTGGATCCCTGTTTGCTGGCTTGCTCCAACCATCCGCTCTGGTTACCGAACCTTGGCTATATTTTGACTTTACTTGCTCTGTTTGTTCTATTTTACCATTTTTATTAGTGTGATTTTTACTGCACTTCTGTCTCATATAGTTATATAGTATATAGTTGCATAGTTAGTGAGGTTGAAAAAAGACACAGGTCAATCAAGTCCAGCCTGATTCATGGTTCCTGACAAAAGCCTGTTTGAGTCTGCAAAACTCTTGAGACTGGGGCGGAGGTTCACCTTGCAGCAGGATAACAGCCCTAAACATACAGTCAGAGCTACAATGGAATGGTTTAGATCAAAGCATATTCATGTGTTAGAATGGCCCAGTCAAAGTCCAGACCTAAATCCAATTGAGAATCTGTGGCAAGACTTGAAAATTGCTTTCCACAGACACTCTCCTTCCAATCTGACAGAGCTTGAGCTATTTTGCAAAGAAGAATGGGCAAAATTTCACTCTCTAGATGTGCAAAGGCACACCACCCTTCAGATATTTATTTGTAAAAAAAATGTAAAAACCATTTATCATTTGCGTTGGTCTATCACATAAAATCCCAATAAAGTACATTTACATTTTTGGTTGTAACATGACAAAATGTAGAAAATTTCAAGGTGTATGAATACTTTTTCAAGGCACTGTATTTTCCAAAAATAATTCATACACATCCACTACTTAATGGCCCTGTAATCTATTGTTTCTTACTGTGCTTTTATGCCTCCTTGTAATGACCTCTGTCAGCTTCCAAACCTCTCTTCTTCCCCCTCACTTCCTTCTTATTGGAACAAACAGTGCACGTTAGTTGTGGTCATATGTACTGCTCTATTCACGGTACACATCCCATAGTTCATAGTCTCTCATTCATCTCGAGAGTGAGCAATACACAGTTGCTACATACAGTGGGACCAGACCAGACTACAGCAGAAAAGACAGAAAAAATTGACAATTTAAGGACGCTGAGCGCAACAGAAGGTAATTTTTAAAGTTAATACATACTTTAAGAGATTTTTTTCTTTATAAACCAGAGTCAAAAACATTAAAATCAGTACAATGGACATAACTTACAGTTAGTGTGATCATCTTCCCCTTGTGCTGCTTCTTCTTTTTTAGGAGAAATCTTTCTCCCTGCAATCCTCCTCCAGCTGAAGTACAGCTTCTATGAACGGCAGATCTGGTAGGAAAGAGCAGGCATAGTCAAGCTCTTTTGATGAGGGCGCCTGACGGCCCTTTAGTTGTATTAACCCCCGCCACACCAGAATATTACAGCGGTGTGGGTGGCAGCTTGGTCACTGTGCTGGGAGCATGCAGTGACTGCACTGAGCACAAAAGAGCAGTTCCCCATGTATGCATATGTGTGGCAGGTCAACATTAAGGCCCACCTACCCTGCTGCAGCATATATGCCTACAGCTGGCGGGAACTAGTTAAACACACACACAAAGTTTATATGTGCACTACACACAATCTAGTAATGCACATTTTGTGTGTTGGTGCAATGCAGGTGTGCGTTACGGTGCACATGAGCTGGTGTGCATTGTGCAAAACAGTGCTTAATTTTTAGTCACCCAACACATCCCCATGTATTGTAACACACTGTGTTGCAGTAAAATGTATGCCTGGATTATTTTATAACAATGCACACCAACACAGCACCGTTAGTTGCTTATTTATAATTTTGCGTGCATTCATTTTTCACAAAAACTTACAATTTACAAATGTTTATTAACTGAATACAGTTTAATTTTTTTTTGTAGGCAATTTTCAATTGATGTTCTGTTTGTATGCACTAGTAATATTTGTAGATTAGTGTTAGGCCTTTTTCACACAGGCTTCAGCTTGTATGAGTATAAGTTAGAAGGCCAGCATGATGGCCTGAATTTATGGGAGGAGCCTGGAAGGTATTTAAGCACCACACCCCCCATGCTCTTTGTCGGTTCCAGTGCACGATAGCACGTTACTGGGCCGGCTCTCCCCAGCTCACTTCATATTTGTGGATCTGTGCGTTCGATTACCAGTGTGTTGCAGCTTCTTAGTTTGTGGTCTTCGTCGGCAGTTCTCGCTCACTGTTGCAGGTAGGATTTGAATCCTTTCATTTCATACGCTATGTTACAATTCATTTGTTTCCTATCCTGCATCTCCTTTTGTACTTAGCTGCCTCCAAGTTGTTGTCGTTCGTGGCCTGACATCATACAGCACAGGCATGGTAGATTTGAAGGTTCCCTCTGCCTATTTTATGATTCATTCTCAGAGCCAAGCCTCGAGCCACTGTCGGCCGTTATCCAATATCACGCGATACAGGCTTTGTTGCTCACAGCATTCACTGTCCATGGGGGTTGCCATCGCATCCATTGGGTGATTAGCATGTATTGTTTGCACAGCTTCTGTGGCTGTTTGAGGTGGTAGTTGGTCCCACCTGGGCCTCGGCTGCACTCAATTATCCTCGGGGGTTGGGTGGTTGGTGTTCAGTTGAAGCTATTGTACACTCCACAACCAAACTCGTATGAGATTAATATCATGCATGCTACAACTCACCACAATCTGATTCGAGCCTAGTCACAACGGTTCGTATTGGATGCATCACACACACTGAGTCGCATCGGACCATGTCAATTACTCTCTTTGTTTTATTACCCTATCTACCGATTCGTATCGGTTCATGCCTTCCCGTCAACCGATTTTCGATCGGTTCATGTCATTTTCTTGACTACCGATTTGCATCGGTGCATGTCCTACCCCACAAACGATCCATGTCAGATACTTACCACAGTCCAACATGTACCTAGTTACCGATTCATACTGGTCATGTTGTTTACCCAGTCCATGTTATCTTCCCGATCGGTTACCCTTCCTACCGACTCGCATCAGTTCGTTTTTCACTACCAAATCGCATCGATTCACGTCATTCCTTACTACCAATTCGCATCGGTTCATGTCAGTTCCTATTGCTGGCGCATGTCGGTTCATGTTATTCCACTACCGATTTGCAGCGCTTCCTGTTATTTCTACTACCAATTCACATCGGTTCATGCCATTTCCTACTACCGATTCATGGCATTTCCTATTACTCATGTTGGTTCATGTGATTCCACTACCGAGTCACATCGGTTCATGTCACTTCCTACTACCGACTCATGTTGGTTCATGTCGTTCCACTACCACGTCACATCTGTTTATGTCAGTTCCTACTACCGAGACGCATCGGTTCATGTCAGTTCCCACTACCGATTCGCATCGGTTCATGTCAGTTCCCCCTACTTCGTCGCATCGGTTCATGTCAGTTCCCCCTACCGAGTCGCATCGGTTCAAGTCAGTTCTCCCTACCGAGTCGCATCGGTTCATGTCAGTTCCCACTACCGAGTCGCATCGGTTCATGTCAGTTCCCACTACCGAGTCGCATCGGTTCATGTCAGTTCCCACTACCGAGTCGCTTCGGTTCATGTCAGTTCCTACTACTGAGTCGCATCGGTTCATATCAGTTCCTACTACCGAGTCGCATCGGTTCATGACCGTTCCTACTACCGAGTCACATTGGTTCATGATCGTTCCTACTACCGAGTGGCATCGGTTCATATCAGTTCCTACTACCGAGTCGCATTGATTCAGGCCATTTCCTACTACCAATTTGCATTAATTATGTTAGTGTTCTGCCGATTCGAATCAGTTTGTGTCATGCTGCTAACTATCGTCAAATTTATCTATCGATTTGCATCGGCTCATGTTATTTCTTACCGTGGATTTGCATTGAAGCAAATCAGTTCACATGTAATTTAAGTCGACCCACATTTTGCTAAAGCCCACTACCGATTCGTATCGGTTCATGCCTTCCCGTCAACCGATTTCGATTGGTTCATGTAATTTTCTTGACTACCGATTTGCATCGGTGCATGTCCTACCCCACAAACGATCCATGTCAGATACTTACCACAGTCCAACATGTACCTAGTTACCGATTCATACTGGTCATGTTGTTTACCCAGTCCATGTTATCTTCCCGATCGGTTACCCTTCCTACCGACTCGCATCAGTTCATACCGTTTTTCACTACCAAACCGCATCGATTCACGTCATTCCTTACTACCAATTTGCATCGGTTCATGTCAGTTCCTATTGCTGACGCATGTCGGTTCATGTTATTCCACTACCGATTTGCAGCGCTTCCTGTTATTTTCTACTACCAATTCACATCGGTTCATGCCATTTCCTATTACCGATTCATGGCATTTCCTATTACTCATGTTGGTTCATGTGATTCCACTACCGAGTCACATCGGTTCATGTCACTTCCTACTACCGACTCATGTTGGTTCATGTCGTTCCACTACCACGTCACATCTGTTTATGTCACCTACTACCGAGTCGCATTGGTTCATGTCAGTTCCCACTACCGATTCGCATCGGTTCATGTCAGTTCCCCCTACCGCGTCGCATCGGTTCATGTCAGTTCCCCCTACCGCGTCGCATCGGTTCAAGTCAGTTCCCCCTACCGAGTCACATCGGTTCATGTCAGTTCCCACTACCGAGTCGCATCGGTTCATGTCAGTTCCCACTACCGAGTCGCATCTGTTCATGTCAGTTCCCACTACCGAGTCGCATCGATTCATGTCAGTTCCCACTACCGAGTCGCATCGGTTCATGTCAGTTCCCACTACCGAGTCGCTTCGGTTCATGTCAGTTCCTACTACCGAGTCGCATCGGTTCATGTCAGTTCCTACTACCGAGTCGCATCGGTTCATATCAGTTCCTACTACCGATTCGCATCGGTTCATATCAGTTCCTACTACCGAGTCGCATCGGTTCATATCAGTTCCTACTACGGAGTCACATTGGTTCATGATCGTTCCTACTACCGAGTGGCATCGGTTCATATCAGTTCCTACTACCGAGTCGCATTGATTCAGGCCATTTCCTACTACCAATTTGCATTAATTATATTAGTTTTCTGCCGATTCGAATCGGTTTGTGTCATGCCGCTAACTATCGTCAAATTTATAGATTTGCATCGGCTCATGTTATTTCCTACCATGCATTTGCATCGAAGCAAATCAGTTCACATGTAATTTAAGTCGACCCACATTTTGCTAAAGCCCACTACCGTTTCGTATTGGTTTGTGTCTTTTCCTTACTACCGATTCGTATCGATCCATGGCATCGGTTCAAGTTCCACGCCAAGCACAGTTACGGTTAGTTTGGCCACAATACACCCCCCTTTGTATTTACTATCTTCATCCTTCACCTATCTATAGGTCAATTTTGCAATCGCAGCAATTTATCAGTACAGGCTCTTGAAAGCATGCATTCGAGCACCACGTCTTGCAAATCGCTGGAAGCATAGGTACGTGTTACTCCATACATTACAGTAAGCAGGCATTGCGATCCCTGCAAGCACGTGTTGTCATTTAAGCACCTAGCAAACGCTGTGATCACGTAACTATACAAACCCCTTGCGATCTCGTATGTTAATCGGCCACTCGTCTCCAGTAGCATTAATATACGGGATACTCATCTTTTTCTCTGTCATTTCTCCTTAGGTCAGTCAAGTTCAGGTTGTATCCTGCATCAGGTTGGACATTTTCCCTGAAAAAAAGAAAAGAAAAAACCCTCCCAACGTAGTGATCGCTTCTTCATCAGGGCCACCCGCATAACAAGGGTGGGACAGCCCGTGTAGGGAAATAAAAGAGAGATAACTTTTTCACTCATGTCACTCCTACTACAGGTTCCATCCATACCAGGACCTTAATGATAGAGCAATAGTCAGGTGAGGTTCACGGGTCTTTTCTGTCACATTATTCTGCAGCACTCTGTCACTAAATCTTCGATTTTACATTCACCATTCGGCATACTAAGGTTGGGCATTAGTTACTGTCACATATGACTATGCATTACACTCTCCTTTCGGAGACCGACTCTCCACCTCACAGACAAGGTCGCTGAACATCTACTTGCTGACAGTGCAAGAGTTAAGCAGACCGAGCATGCGCCATAAATCTACAGACCGAAACATTCCTACATAGGCCGTACCAGACTCCAGCTGCTTGCCCCAGTACATCCTGGGGCTCTAGCCCACACGTTTGTGCTCAGCACAGACAGGCACCTGAGCTATTGGTTACCTGGCCAATCACCTCCTGGCTCACCTCGGGTGCCACGCACTTTCTTGAGTTTTCTAAATTTCCACTATACAGTGTTCTATGACTGTAGAACACCGTCGGCTCTATCTATGCCTGTTATTTCATTCCTGTACTAATCTTTCCTCGTTCTTGAATTTCTGTATCCCACTCAGTTCTTTTTCCCTCTTCCACACCCCCTTTTGACACACCCCCTCTTGTTTTGTCTCAAGACTAACTTGAATGTCGCCGACACGGAACTCTTTTGTCACCACTTCGCTGGCCTATGCTCCCCGCTCTGTGCCGTCTGCCAGCCAATTGGCCACACTGCGAACTGGTGCACAAGTGTGGCCACAAGACGCCCCTTCAAGCCCCCCGCCACCTCAGGATTCCACACCGGCCTCATCACTCTACCTCTCTCCACTTACGAGTGCAAAAAACCCCCAGTCGGCAACTTTTGAGGAACAGGCCATCGATACCCTGCTACAGGCCAAACTAGACAAGCATCTGTGATTGGTCCTTTCCCCCAGTAACCTTCCAAACCTGGAGACTCAGCCCTATTGGGCTTGTCAAGGGCAAGTTCTCCAATTAATTTTGGTTAGGGCACAATTTTTTCTGCACCTCATTCTTCGCACATTCCAAGCTTGAATTCCCTGATTCCTTTCAAGGAATTTTCCTTGAAAGACATCAGACGATGTAGCTATCCAAGCAGTCTTTTTCGCAGAGCCTGTCACACCGAGCCCAGTGTCAGATGGTTATCCATTACGTGGATGATTTTCTACTCATCAAGCGACCAGACATACCACCGGTAAACCTCGATACGTTGAGAGTGGTGTTCAACAACTTCTACCTTCCAATAGCCGAACACAAAGTGGAAAGCCCGGCACAAGCCATCACCTTCTTAGGTGTCACTTTGGACACACGCGACATGCAAGCCAGCCTGCCTCCCGACGAACTAGCCTATATCAGGTCGGTCGTTCATGACTTTACTCTCTCGCAGGGGGTACTAGGAAACAGATGCAGACATTGCTAGGGATGCTCAATTTTTGCGATAAGAATTATTCCACAAGGCTGTACTTTTATTTCACGGCTCCTAGTTTTCCTTACTCAGGTACAAGGAGCTGACCAAATCATTAGGTTAGACCCGACTTAGCAATGCGGGATGAGTTCCTCACAAATTGTTACCGCATATTAAGGTTATCCCCAAGGCATCACCTGCATCACCACAAGTAGTCACAGAAGCCGCAGCCTCTTCAGGCTTTGCTGCAATTTTTCGGCCATCACTGGTTTGCAGGTCCTTGGCCACCAGAAATCCTGTGAATTCTAGGTTTCTCTGTCATCCTGACTTTTCAAGCTGTACCCAATTGTGGCAGCTGCTCAGGTCTGGGGCCACACTTGGACAGGACAAACCATGGTCTTCGCTACTAAACCAGGCTACGGCCAAAAACAAAAATAAAGTAGATTCAAGTAGCTCCCCATTCGAACCACCATTCTATATACCCGTAAGCATATCCAAGGCAAAAGCAAATCACAGCGGATGCGTTATCAACTTTGGCTCTTTTTTCAGCAGTATCCTGGAGCCGACCTAACGCCCCACGCCTATCCCTCCTTGGTCACAGCTAACCATGGATTGAAATGGCCAATGGCAAACGCTTGCCCATTACGAGCACCATCTTTAGAGACATGTCTAAAGTCCTCGCACGATCCGTGTTCGGGGTTCAGCCCAGTCTAGTCATTCAAGCGGCCATCTACCTATCCTACTATGCGTTTTTTTTTTGCAGCCTAACAAATTCACCATCAGCGGCGCTAGCAGCTAGGTATCATACAAACGCCACTTAACAAGCTTCTAAAATCATTATGTCCGTCACCTAGAAGTCTCCAAACGCATCAGATCAGACCCGGGGTCTAAATCAGCCTCTTCCAGACTATAAACTCCTGGTGCCCAGTTTTGGTGCTTGGCTAGCTGCCGACTCACCTACCCAGCCATTATTGCCTTTCCCTATCAGCTCATCACGTGGCAACCAATTAATCAGGCACGTCAGAATCTTACTGTCCAACCTTTGGCCTTGACCGCGGCCAGTACTCTGGACATTCCTTTTGGATCACAGCAGCTTCAGCAGCATCTCAGCATGCAGTTTCGGACCACGTGATCAATAAATTAGGCAGATAGAAGTCCGCTGCTTGGCTAGACATTCTGAATCCTCAGTTGGAGTTGTCAAGCCTTTGCCAAGCTTGCTCATTGATCATTGTACCAATCAAGGACTACTTCCCTAAACTGCATATTTTTTCCCCCTTCTCTTGGCATACCGACCAGATAATCAAGGCACACCTCAGGTCTATTTATGTTGTAAGTCTTGTTGCGTGTTTATGTGATCCACATCTCTCTTCGGTCAGAGGGCCACGACCTTAAGTTAGAAGGCCAGCATGATGGCCTGAATTTATGGGAGGAGCCTGGGGGGTATTTAAGCACCACACCCCCCATGCTCTTTGTCGGTTCCAGTGCACGATACCCTCCCATCTCCTTTTTTCAGGACATTTCTCAGCACATTATTCTCCATTATTACCCATTACTTGTATAGGGTATGCCCCCTTCCCTTGGCATACTGACCAGATAACCAAGGCACACCTCAGGTCTATTTATGTTGTAAGTCTTGTTGCGTGTTTATGTGATCCATATCTCTCTTCGGTCAGAGGGCCACGACCATAAGTGCAGTGTAAACTGCAAGCTTTGACTAAGCATTTGCAGAGCTTTCAGCAAGCTATGGTGAAACTTGACCTCCCCCCTTCATGACCATGGCATATTTTGCTATTCAGCACTTTGCTAGTTTAACTGACAATTGCGCAGTCATGCAACACTGTATGCATATTAAATTTATATATTTTTTTCACACAGAGCTTTCTTTTGGTGGTATTACCACTGTGTTTTTTATTATATGAACGAAAGAAGACCAAAATTTTTGGAAAAAAAAACAGAATCACTTCATAAATTTAGGCCAAAATGTATTATGCTACATGTCTTTGGTAAAAAAAAAATCACAATAAGTGTATATTAACCACTTTAAGACTGAGCCTGGGTTCAGTTAAAACCAGGGTTTTTTTTTTTGCTATAAAATGACTTAGAGCCGCCAAACATTATATATTTTTTTCTAACACCCTAGAGAATAAAATGGCAGTTATTGCAAAACTTTATGTCACACCGTATTTGCGCAGCGGTCTTACAAGCGTGATTTTTTTTTGAAAAAAAAATCACTTTTTTGAGTTAAAATATAAGACAACAGTAAACTTACCCCAATTTTTTCCATATTGTGAAAGGTAATGTTACGCCGAGTAAATTGATACCCAACATGACATGCTTCAAAACTGCGCCGCTCGCCAAATGGCGACAAACTTTGCAACTTAAAACTCTCCATTGGCAATACTTAAAAATTTCTAAAGGTTGCCAGTTTTGAGTTACAGGGGAGATCTAGTGCTAGAATTATTGCTCTCACTCTAACGATCATGGAGATACCTCACATGTGTGGTTTGAACAGTTTTCATATGGGGGCGGGACTTGTGTATGCGTTTGTTTCTGCGCGCGAGCTTACAAGGATGGGGCGCTTTACTTTTTTTTTTTTTTATTTATTTTACTTTTTATTTTTACACTGTCCTTTTAAAAAAAAAAATTGATCACTTTTATTCCTATTACAATTCCTTGTAATAGAAAAACGCATACCAGGACCCTAAATATGGGATCTGGGGTCAAAAAGACCTCAAATCTCATATTTACACTTAAACGCAATAAAAAAAAAATGGAAGTGAAAAAAGTTCCCTTTAAGAGCTATGGGCGGAAGTGACTTGTGATGTCGCCTCCGGCCTGCAATGCTATGGAGCTGAGTGGGCGGCATCTTCCGCTCACTCAGCATCCAGTGCAATGGAATGGACCCGATCGTCTCTGCTGCTACTGGCCAGTCTGGTAAGCAGCGGAGATGGCGTGGAAAACGGAGGAGGGGGCACCTCTCCCGCTGCTGATAAAAGTGATCTTGCTGTGAATCCGCCACTGAGACCACTTTTATCTTACACAGAATCGCCGGCTGAAAAAAAAAATACCGGGGTTATGGTAGCTATCTGCTACATAACAATGGTATTCCACTGCAAAGAGGCCCCCGTCACATGATGGCGCTGGTCCAGAAGTGGTTAAAGTGGACGTAAACCCCATTCATGAAATTTGACCTGGGCACATCTATCTGTAGTGTTTACTTATCTTTCTTCAAAGTCCCAAGTCTCGTGTCTTTCTGCTGCTTGGTTCTTCTGCTATCAGCCTGATAACTTCTGACAAGCTCTCCGACAACTGAGATAAAACCAATCTGAAATTTGTGTTGGGATGGTGCATAGAAATAGATTAGCAGACAGATGGTCTGTTCACAGTACAGCTCTGCACATTCCTTCCTTCCTCAGCTGATTGGAGGAAAGGCACACACACCCCTCCCTCTCCACATAGGCAGTCACACACAATGTATGCCAAGAATCCACACCCAGTGGTGGAACAGGAAGAGAAAATTCTAACATGATGTCCACTTTCTAAACAGAAAAGTCTAGAAAGTTGAAGATAGCACATATACAAGTAAAACTTATGTAGGATTTGTTTCCTCTCTGTGTATCATCTGAGGCTGTTCACTGCACTGGGTATATGTGAGGGTTTATATCCACTTTAATTGGTTTGTGTGAAAGTTACAGCATCTACAAATTATAGTATACAGTATATATTTGAAAACTGATAGATTCTGATGTACTATCTCATTTCTTGAAGTCCTCAAAAGTCAGGACAGTACATATACCCCTCAAATGACCCCTTATTGGAAAGTGGACAGTCTGAGGTATTTTAGTAAGAGGCATGGTGAGTAGAGTTGAGCGAACCCGGACTGTAAAGTTCGGGTCCATACCGAACTTTGGGGTGTCTGGGACCCGGACCCGAACCCGGACTTTTCAAAAAAAAGTCCGGGTTCGGGTCCGCTGGGCTTGGGCCTGAAAAAAAACTTTTCAGGCCCAAGCCCAGGCCCAGGGTCTGTGGGGTTTCAAGCCATACCTGGGCTTGAAATGTCAGGCCCAAGCGAGTTGAGATGAGTGGTACGGAGAATGATTTTATGGAGTCTGACAGGTGAAAGGTTATTCCCCAGTAAACTCCCCATATACATGACAGGACTGAAAACTCCTGAAGTTCTTTACTCTATCATGTAGTCTTAGATAGTCAAAAGTTTATATATGACATATGATATTAAACATCTACGACATTGAAAGTGTGTTTGGTTAATTTCACCTATATTTGGGAGTGTATATGGGTCACGTCACTTGTCGGAGTCTACTATGTGTCTCTCCTTTGTTTAGGATGTATTCAAAATGAACATATACACGATAGAAGTTGAAA
>BLSH010259905.1:180393-209765 GCA_018402905.1 Glandirana rugosa | reverse complement strand
CATTCCAGATGTTTGCAGAACAGATGTTCAGTTATTCCCGGCTATATTTAAAGTGACACACAGATGTTACAGATGTGTGCAGAACAGATGTTCAGTTATTCCCGGCTATATTTAAAGTGACATACAGACTTTACAGATGTTTGCAGAACAGATGTTCAGTTATTCCCGGCTATATTTAAAGTGACACACAGACTTTACAGATGTTTGCAGAACAGATGTTCAGTTATTCCCGGTTATATTTAAAGTGACACACAGACTTTACAGATGTTTGCAGAACAGTAGTTCTTTTATTCCCGGTTATATTTAAAGTGACACACAGACTTTACAGATGTTTGCAAAACAGTAGTTCTTTTATTCCCGGTTATATTTAAAGTGACACACAGACTTTACAGATGTTTGCAGAACAGATGTCCAGTTATTCCCGGTTTTATTTAAAGTGACACACACAGCTTCCAGATGTTTTCAGAACAGTGATATGGGTTCTCCCGGCTTATTTATACTTTTTTGACACAGTTTGAAGATGATTTTAGAACAGTTATATGGCTTCTACCATTAATTAATACTTTTCAGACCCAGTTTGAAGATGATCCACATTCACCTCCATTTTTGCTTTTTTTATGTTTTTATTTTTTAAAAAATATTTAGTTATTTCCCTGTCCCCATTTCTTTGTAGGTCGCTTGTCCCACCCTTACCCCCATTTCCTTCCTTTTGCAGACCTCTAGGACTTTCCAGGACTATTTTACAGCCATTTTTGTGCCTAAAAGTTCGGGTCCCCATTGATTTCAATGGGGTTCGGGGTCCGGGACAAAGTTCAGGTTCTGTCCGGACCCGAACCCGGACTTTGTCCCGAAGTTCGGCCGAACCAGCAGAACTCGGACTTCTAGAAGTTCGCTCAACTCTAATGGTGAGTTTTTTGAAGTTGTAACTTTTTGTCACAATTGTTTTCACATTTTTTTTAACATACTGTCACCAGTGCAGTACAGCATCATCATATGACTCGTGTGGTGGTGATCAGGGATATTGACTAGTGACCGTATGTTAAAAAAAAAATAAATAAATAAATGTTTATTCAATTTTTTTAAATGTTTTTTTTTTTATTTAACATTTGTTTTCTCTTTTTTTTTTACATCCTGACATCAGAGTAGTTTAGTGTCATTATAGTGACACTGTACTACTATGGGGGTTGATCGGGGATTTTTTTTTTCACACACCGTTACTGCTTAAGCCAGTTCTCAACTCCTGTCCTCGGGACCCACTAACAGGCCAGGTTTGCAGGATAACTGAAATGCATCACAGGTGATATCATTTGCTGCTCAGTGATTGCAGTATTCTAGTCTGCATCTCCCCAAGGTAATACTTAAAATCTGGCCTTTTGGTGGGTCCTGAGGACTGGAGTTGAGAACCACTGGCTTAAGCAGTAGTTTTAGCGGTCATGAATAGGGTAACCTTCATGACACAACAAAAATTACAGGTGTCGCGCAAGGCTCCACCAGGTCCTCTTGCTCATCCCAGCTCAAAACATCCAGTAGGGAAAGGAAGTCCTAAAAGTCACACATCACAGCAAAACCCTGTGAGGAAGTGTATGAGGGCCTCAGCCTGGGCTCCAGCCAACATGTTTTACTCCACCCCGGTGTTTAATCATGGGGAATGATTAAGCTCTGGGGGAGGACTGAAACAGTGGGGGCATGGCCTGGTTGGAGCCTGAGCTGAGGCTGTGATACACCTCCTCACAGGGTTTTGCTGTGATGTGCGACTTTTAGGACTTATTTTCCCTACTTAACCTTCATGACAGCTTAGTTTTTGTAGACATGCTGTGATTGGCTACAGCTTATTACATGGTACAAGTAGCCAGATGCCATGTGATAACTGTGAGCCAATCACAGCTTCACAACACTAAGCAAGCACTCATAAATGGAACCATTCATTGCTCTTTTGTTTATATAGTAATCATGTGATCACCATGACCAATCATAGCCATCACATGACATGCCAGCCACTGATAACTGCTGGGTACCAGTAGCGTTAATCCGCTGTGTCCACCGGAGTGGCGTGCTGCGTGCCCATGCACAGCCAGCATACATGTACAGTACATGGCTGAATCTCGCAGTATAATTAATTACTGTGAGCAGTCGGCAGGTGGTTAAAGTACTATTCAGCTCCAGTTTGCAAATGTTGAACACAGATCCTAAAGGAGTGTTGATTACCACTTTAACAAAGCTACTAGCAAGTTTCAGCAGGCTTTCAATAAGCTACAACAAAGTTTTGAAGCCTGCTAGCAGCTTATTTAAAGTCCCAATCAGCACTCCCATCAGGATCTGTGTACAATATTTACAAACTGGAGCTTAATGGTACTTAAAAAGCTTCAACAAAGCTTTCTGAAAGCACCGCAAATGCTTTGACAAAGCTTGCTGTTCACAGTGCTCTTATATAAGCTAAAGCCCATCATACCTAATTGAAAATATCAGATTGATATACATTTGTGACCTACAAAATCAGTAGCACCATGTTTTTATTCTACTGGTATTTTTTGATCAGATCGTGGATAAAGCATACTGATTGAGTTGACTGACAAAGCTTGACTAACCATGTCCAAAAGGCTTTAAGCTGAACATAGCTTTATTATACATTAATAATATATGCTACTTATAATAATCATATTTTTTCTTCTACCCAGTCATAGTGATCTTTTTATTCCTCCTTGGAGTCGCTGTTCTCTTTCTGGTTTACCACTATTTTCACCGATATAAAGGTTCTTATCTTACCAATGAACCCAAAGCTATAGACGCTCCTAGCGCTGCAAAGTCTTCCTCGGCAAGAAAAGAGCAGCCTCTTCCCCAAATAGAGGAGGAAGGAGGGACAACAGAATAGCCCTAGGCTATGAGAGAGCAGCATCAAGGAAGCATCAGCCATCAGTTCAGGATGTCCAGGAACTACTGCCACGGGCACTTTGAGATACTCCTACTTGTTGGTCCAGTGTGGTTTTGTGGTTGAACCACAAAATAACAAGAACAATGGACAATAATAGATGTGTCTTCCGCTTGATCAGTGAAGAGAAAGCAAGTTCTTTGTGGAGTGAGTATTCCATTCTTCAGCTTGATATCTTTTCCAATCAACCCTTCCAACTGCACAAGCAATTGTTAGAATCTGCTTGTTATACTTGTTGTCTCTGTATTTCTAAAAAAATTCAAAGATCTTCCATTGTTATTCAAGTTTTAAGGACACTGTTTTCAACAGAGACTAACCGATCTAATTATATACATTTTTTGCATATGTTGTTAAACTTTTATGCTTTAGCCTGTTCTGGGCTACCTGTCTACAGATGCCTATTCAATGGTAAGTGTGCAGCCAAATCTCAAAGCAGTGACCCCAAGACATGGTATTGTGCATCCAAATACTGTGGGGCTGAATAAAAAAAAACAAAAAACATGCAGTTTCCTCTTAGTGCGTCCTCGTAGTCCCTTTTATGATGACTTTAAAAGAGAAGGAATTTTATGGTTGTATCAGTAAAAGAAACTAGTTCTTACTGACACAGTTGTAGTCCATTATATGGCCGCTGTAAAATAAAGCATTATAGATGGGTGGGTACATTCGTATATGAGAACAATGACATTTCATTTTTTCCTAACTCACAATATTCCATAATAACCTTCGGAAAATTCAACCAACATCCAGAGATCTGGAGGTGTAGATTGCATTTCTGCAAGATATATTCAACACCCCCATCCAAAACCTTCCAAAAATGCGAAGGGAACAAACAAGCCCTCCAAAATTCATAGATAGCATATTCATATCTTAAAGGATAATGCAGGTTGCTTTATGTACCAATTTCAAGAGCTTGGATATTTCACATCAAATAATTCAAACAAAATGTGAACTTGGTTTCAGATGGAAGATGTTTGATGAAAGACTACTTACTTGGGGTCACACCAGCCACTTTCTCTTCTTTCCTGTGTTCAGTTGCTGTCAGAAGGATATCAGAATATGATATTTGACTTATTGCAGAAATGCAGTGTCAGTAGTATGATGTTGGAACCACATGGATGGCTTAATAGCTAAGGGTAAAGCTGGGTATACACTAGAATTTTGTCTGACATTTTTTGCTGTAAGAACATTCGTTCATTTTGCTTATCATTAGTGGGGTACAATTGACATTTGTTTTCAACTGTAGTGACAAGACATTTCAAAGGAGCAGGATAGAATTTTTTTCTCAAATGTATGTATTCCTAATAGTGTATGTGGTTTTTGTTTGGTAAAGTCCACTCATTCCAGAAAATGTTAAAAGCAAATGAAATCTTGAAATACTTTTGAACTACTCGAATGTTCTCAGAATTTCCATACAAATGCTTACTCAAATTTCTACTAGTGTATACCCCAGTTAACAGCTGATTTCAGAACAGACTAAACAAGTGACTAATTGTAGTGTAAGGTACACCAGTAATGTAGTAGTCATCAATTAAATTAAATTGGAAATTTGTGTCATCATTGATATGTCCCTTTTGCAATTTAGACAAAAAGCAGCCAATTGTTTCATCTTCTTCGGAATTAATTGCTAGAGATTTTCACAGCACAATAAATAACTAGTAAAAAATACCTCTGAAGTTCCAACCTTAAAGTGATTGTAAAGTCTTGTTTTTTAAAAATAACAAACATGTTATACTCACCTCCTCTGTGCATTTGGTTTTGCACAGAGCAGCCCAGATCCTCCACTTTTTGGGTCCCTCTTCGCTGCTCCTAGCCCCTCCCTCCTGTTGAGTGCCCCCACAGCCAGCAGCTTGCTATGTGGGCACCCAAGCTGAGTTACAGCTCTGTGTGTCCATTCAGACACGGAGCCCCAACCTGCCCCCCCTCCTTCCTGATTGGCAAACCAAGATAAAAAACCTTCTGCCTTTACAACTCCTTTAAAGTAGAAGTAAATCAAGAATGCCATATATGATGTAGCATTAACACAACAGCTTTTCTTTTTGCGTTCCCCCTGTAACATTTTATCTGTTGATCCCGGAAGTAAATCCAATTATTTTTCCACTTCCTGTAATAGGGCGAAAATGCTGTTTGCTTTGTAGAGAAACTGCACACTAGTGTTGCCATCCTATGGACAGAGTGATCTTATATGCTCATGACAGGAAATTACAAGAAAATGACAGATATACTGATAGGATCAACAAGCAATAAATTGTTTATTGCGGGGGATTCAGGAAAACAAAAACTGTGTTCTTTAATGCAGCTAACAGATTGCATGATATATGTATTTTTTATTTTACCCATTATCCTACTTTCAAGGAGTTTCTGCACAGTTATCACTTCTACTGACCTAATAATACAATGTCGTCTCAGGCTAATGTGCCAAAAATGGCCTATTAAATTTTAGGCTTATTTTTCTCAGACTAAGAAAATAGTGGCATTAGGTACTAACTGTTTTATCGAGAGGCTTCACAAATTAGATGTAACACGGAAAAAGCTTTACAAGGTGTAGTGTGTTTCCTGGCATTTCTGATTTTATGTATGGCCTAGATCTCCATATCAGGTGGTAGTTGGACAGGGTTTAGTGTTACCAGGCCACTGTGGTTTTCTATTTGGATGCTGCCACAGCCTAGATCTCGGTATGATTTTCTCTCAATACACTGCCAAAACAATGACATACCTTGAATATACCACAACTACAACAAAGTGGCTTTGTAAATAATAAAATAAATAAGAATGCTTTCACAGTACAGAGTTGTGCTAAAACAAGGAAATCACTTTATATTCAGATGCATCATTGATGTATGGCTTGCTTGTGGCCTGATCTGAAGCAGTTTGCATAAATATACCGAATATACTCGTGTATAAGTCGACCCGTGTATAAGCCGACCCCTACTTTTGCCCAAAAAATATGGTAAAACTTATTGACCCGCGTATAAGCCTAGGGTGGGAAATGCAGCAGCCAGAACACAGGGATTTTAGCCAGGACACAGGGATATTAGCCAGGACACAGAGACTGTAGCCAGAACACATAACGGATGAGTAAGGTAGTTTCACATTTAACAGAGCTGTGCTGCTTCTAAGAGCCATTCTGTGCTTGTAACTGTGACTAATCACATTGGAATGTAGAGAATGCTGAGAGAGAGCTGCAGCTCTTCACTAAGATCAGGAGGTGGGCGGGACTGAACAGCTAACATCAGCTTGTCCCGCCCACCTGCCGACATCAAGCTGAAAATCTGACACCTCTCTCAGCATTCTCTACATTCCAATGTGATTAGTCACAGTTACAAGCACAGAACGGCTCTTAGAAGCAGCAGGCTCTGTTTAATGTGAAACTACTGATCACCCACAGACACTGACTCGGGTATAAGCCGAGGGGGGTCTTTTTTAGCACAAAAAATGTGCTGAAAAACTCAGCTTATACCCGAGTATATACCGTAGCCATTTTTTTGCAGCAGAAGTCAGAAGAAAGTCAGCCATAAAGGCTGGGTGATAAATATTATAGATAAGCCAGACTGTAGTCCAAGGAAAAACATACACTGGCTATAATATAGATGGACAGTTGTTCAATTCCCTCACATTTTCTAGTGTTTGCTACAGATCATCTGCACAGTTGTCATTTCTACCTATCATAAAGAAAAAAAAAAGACGCTAATATACAATGCAAGAACATCGGCCAGCAACCAGAAATGATAGATCACAGCATGATCAAACTACTGATAAAATAAAATTTCTAATTGGCTGCTATGGGTACAACATTGCCCTCTGCAATAATACATTATACATAGGGCCTGAAGAATGAGAAGATCCAAGAGGAAAGTCCTGTGTAGAGAAGCTGGGCTTTTTTTATTTTTATGATTTAACACAATCCTATTATATTTTATTAGATTGATGAAAATAACAAAAACAAAGATTTGGTAACAGAAAGACTTTCTCATAGCAATACCAAAAAGAACTGAAACATGAAACTAAATGTTCATTTGAAATGTTAATTATGTGAACAGCTATCTTAGGTTTAAACAAAAACTTCACTGTCCCCTTTCACACAGGTAGACGGATGGGTCCTCCTGTCAGTTTTTCAGGTGGACCCGATCAGACCAGTTATTGCTCTCTATGGAACAGCGGATGTCAGCAGACATGTGTCCGCTGACACCCGCCAACATCTGATCCGCTAAAAACAGACGGATGGAGATCGGATCAGCTTACATCCAACATCCCATAGAGAACAATGGGCTGGGCTCATGCACGCTCTGCATTAGCAGAGCAGACACGGAGCTGTCATCCGCCTGCTCAGTGTGCATCAGTGGCCAGTGTGAAAGGGGCCTAAAAAAACAAGCAAACCCCCCCCCCCCCAATAGATATAGCATTTAAAATGGTTCACAAGCCATTTTGTAATTTAATGCTGTTAAGAACTTGCATTTAAATTTCAGTCTGCTGTCTTTCTAATTTCCTTAACACTGTTAAAAAATGTAGTTCAATATGGCAATATGGAGGCATTCTATACACTGGGTACAGAACATCCCCAGAAAGTAGGAATCTAAAAAAAAAAGTTTAAAATCCCTGCAACATGCAAATAGTTTTCTTTCTTAATAAAAGTGGAGTTTGTTAAAATTGTATTTGACCAATTATAATCACAGTGACTGAACGGTGACCTATGCATGAAGGAAAATTACCTATCTAATAAAATAAAATTCTAAGTCAGTGGTTTCCAACAATTTGATGGTAAAGCACATCATATGGCTTTAGGTGTATTTTTGATGCAGCTCAAGATATCCTTTGAGTAGTCCTTAAAAATCCTAAACTGTTGCATGCTTTTCACTATATTTTCCTTAATGTCTGAAGTGAAACTAGAATATAGGCAGACACAAACTGGTATGACATCCCGTGCAGACATTTCAAGATCCACAAATATAAAATACAAGCTGGCTTAAATAGCAGGAATTTTATCAACAGTACCTGTCACAACCAAGCCTCCAATGAAGACTGTTATTGCCCAGTTTTGGAATTCAGGTCACTGACAATCATCCAGCAGTACCTAGGCTGTGATAGGTAATTTATATTCCTTTTAAAGAGTTACTGAGAACATTCACAAATTCTACAAATATACAGCAGTTCTCTGATTAAGACAATCACCATAAGAAATTATGAAGGTTGAAAACATTCATTTAATGGGTTCTATGGTCCACATATGGTTTACATCAAGTCACAGCTGTGTATTTTACATTAGAATTCTTTCTATAATCTACGGTAAGCACTGTATTGCAGGTACTATTTTTGTAATATCTATGTATTTAGCTCTGATACCAAAATACACATAGAAAAAAAAGATATTTAAAACCCACAACCAGGATCAAAGTAAACCCCCAACACCACCCCTCCACTGAACGCTGGGTTAAAAAATAAAATACTACACATCTGTTTACAGCTGTCATTATTCAGAGTCGGATTAATATATAGATACCGCGCTACCTACATATAACAACAGTAGCTGCCAGCACGACAACAAACCAAGTTGGGAAATAACAATAATCAAAAAGTGCGGCGCTGTATTGTGACCATAAACATATGATGTGTTTAACAATAATGAATAAGTGTTGGGTGCATCAGGTAAGTGAATAATATTATGTTGATGTAATGTGCTTAAATTGCAATAAACTAAGAAATATTGAATTCTGGTTCTTAATTTATGACTCTTAAATTATAAAACCACCAGCATGTACTGAAGAACCCAATGAGGTGCAATTTAATGGTGGGAAACTCTCTCAATTAGGCCTGTCCCCCCGGTTCACTGCATTTGGATCTGTATAAGCTAAGCTCAGTTTTTACCTTAATCAGTGTTTTTAACCACATTTTTTAAATACATTTTTGTACATACTGGATTACGCTATGGAGGGCCCTCTTCTTTCTGTTCCATAATACTTTCCTTCTGAGTGGCACCATACATCTACAAGGAGGCCGGACTACCCCTCGGACGTGGTCATAGAGGTGGATCGATCCTGGCCTAATGGAGAGTTTCCCACCATTTAAATTGCACCTCATTGGATTCTTTAGTACACGCTGGTGTCTTACCAGCATCTGGCAAGCGCATTTATTTTACTAGTGTGGATTGTCACTCAAGTTGAGCATGGTTCACCCTAATTCAAGTTTATTTCCCTGGATCACACTGTGGACACTTGGTTTGATTTATTGGACTATATAGTGGGCACCCCTACCCGGAACTGGGTCCACCAGGTGTACCCTGGAAGTACACGGACTATTTTTGGTCCCCTTAATTTCCATTCCCTGTTGGGGTGGTTTTATAATTTAAGGGCCATAATTTAAGAACCAGAATTCAATATTTCTTAGTTTATTGCTATTTAAGCACATTATATCAACATAATATTATTCACTTACCTGATGCACCCAACACTTATTCATTATTGTTAAACACATTATATGTTTATGGTCACAATACAGCGCCGCACTTTTTGATTATTATTATTCAGAGTCGACTTTCAGACAGTGGGATCCCAGTGCTTTCTGCTGAGAAGTCTATTGTCTTCTTTCTGTGCAATAGGTAGCAGGTCGCACATCCTCTTAAAGGTTTATTTTGGGTATTGCTGACATCACATCAGTAATGCCTAATCAGTTGTAGTTTGCATGTAGCACTTCTCCCTGTCCTACCAGCCAAGAGCCTGGGGGGAATACTGGGAGAGGGTTGGGCAGGTGGGTTCTTCAGCGTGAACTTTATCACATACTGAGCACATAGGATGCCCTTCTGAACTATTCTGCAGGGAGCCCTATGTGATAAGGTGAAGAACACTCCCACCCAACTCCCTGAATGGACAGTTTTGGACAGTGAATGTTGACATCACTGGCCATATAAAACATATTTTATATTGTGCTGGAGACAAGTAAGCAACACAATTTATCTGCTGCATATTGTATAGGGACAGAGAGCGAACCTCTGTTCCAAAAAACACCTTTAAGAAATATTCTCATGATTTATAACACCCCAAATAGACCTGCAGAAAGAATATAAAACGAACGGAAACCATGTTCTATATAACTTTCCACCTTCTCAATGGTCTAGTTTGGCTCCATGCACTGGACACTAGATTGAATATGAACATGATATGAAAGTCAGTTCTGTTATTTACCATTAATGTATTCAGATAAAGAATGGACACACATTTTACATAGCTCAGAGTGGTCATGATGACATGGTTTTTACTAGTATTTGCCAGAACAAAAGTTACAACTTGACTATCATGCAATATAGTAATTTTGGTCAAGCATGTATCTATAGCAGAATATCTACAATCTGTCCAGTTAGTCTGTCTGACATATATTCATATTTGTGAATGTTATTGGCGCCTTTACTTTTTGATAGATAAAGCAATTTGTATTTTAGATTTAGTGGTCCTTAAATGCTTTGCCCTGGTATTTGCTTTGGAAGATCTCTCTCTTTAACCAAACCAATGCGTATCTGGTGCTCTTGTTAATTTAATACTTACCTGTCTTAATTCTATTCCATTAACACATTCAAAACTCCAGTATTACAACAGTCTCCCTCTATAGAATGTGATATGGAGACACAAATACATATATATTTAAAAATGTATGTTAAAAAAATAAAACTATGTATTTTTACAAACTCATTCTCTTCAACAAGACCTGAAGGTATACAAATAAAGTGAATAGAAACTATGTCTGGCATGTGCATTGATTATGTCAGTTGCCTTTTAACGTGTTTCTTACACCAAAATTTCATATTCCTGATATGTGTCTGCTGTGCTATGTATTTGTATGAAAAAGTATTCTGTTCTCTTTAATTGCTTCCTTTGTGTGAAAGCCCTGGTGTCCTTGTCATTCCCTCTGCTTCCCTATTAAAAACTGACCACACTGGCAGGAGAACACACCGTGGTCAGTTCTCTAGCTATTCTGGGAACTCAACCTGCTCTCCTCCAATGATCAGACTTGTCCTGACACACCCTCCCTGCACAGCCATTCCAGTCGAAGACTGTTGGAAGATCAGTGTGCTGTTGCTTTCCTACCTCCAGCTATTATGAAGCTGGGAACAGAGGGAATGTGATCACTTATAAAAAGGGCAAAAGGGTATTTATATATTTTTATATATCTATATACAAATGGTTTGCCTTTCATTTATATTTTAAACTGAATTGGTTGTTTTACAAGGTGATCATTTACAATTACTTTAATAGCTCTCATTTCCTGGGACATTTTCTTGATAAATAGATCATTCTGACTATTAAAGACAAAATATACTGTATATACTCAATGTTACGGAAAGACAAAAAATCACTACTGCATCTGACACACATAGTATAATGGTGCAACAGCGCATAGTAAAATAATTAAGATTGCAAAATGCACACATCCATTTGGGCCTGTGTTAACTGGCTTTTATTCGCTTCAATATGTATTGCGTTCCTATATTAGTCTATAGGAATGCAAAACTGAATTGAAGCACAGCAAATGCATTTCAGAAAGAGGTCATTCGCAGGTCAAATGCATCAGTCAATGAAATCTGAATTTTACCAAAAACACCTCAAAGTGATGACATTGACCCAAGCGTAAGCATAGCGATACCAGTCCTTATTTTTATCTTAAAGCTGAACTCCAACTTTAGCAAATCTACTTATCTTTGTTTTTGCTGTCCATCACAGTGACATTCACTCAAGTATGTTTCTTTTCTTTTCCCTGTGCTCCCCGATATAAGCAAGCAGAGTTTCCACTGACACCATGCCCAGCATCAAACTTCCATACTAGATGACAGCAAGTGTCATTAAGGCTTGTCATACAGGGTACGCTCAGGTACCCACCTTCGCCAAAGACAGTGGCACTTATAGGTAGATGCTACTGTAGAAACAACAAATAAACATGATCTGCAATAAAAGGTTTGACAGATTCAGTAACCAGATTGCAAAACCTGTAACGTGTGCAACCAGATTTTAATTTATCATAGATTGGTGATAGTTCTAAAGTTACTATAAGCTAAAAAAAACCCACATCTATAAGTGTGTATTATGTAATGCAAATGAAAAAAAAATCACCAAGCCTTACAACTAAAATGTCTCTGCAATCTGTTGTTACTTTACAGCAGTGATCCCCATGCAGGTAGCTTGGGCTTATTGCTCAATTTCGCTTGATACTGCTCTCTGCATTTATGGGTTTGATATACCTGCATTCTCTAAACAATGGCTACCCATCAGCTTGAAATCAATTAGAGGCAAGCTAATTGATATGCCATGGTTATATTAATTCCCTGTGCACCCTGATATAGGAAAATATATACTAAGAGCAATTTTTCATTTTGGATCGAGTAAAGGAAGGTTATAATCCCTGTCAGGTTTTTTTTTTTTTTTTTTCCCATCTGTGGCCCATTGTGCAGATTTTCCTTCACTTCCTGCCCCATAGTCAAAACAGGAAGTGAGAGGAAATCCCTTTAAATGAGGAAATCCTGGAGTGTCTACTGTCCCCATTAGAAGATTTCCCCTCTATTCCTGTTCTGATTTCAACCCAAAATTTGGGATTTTCTTTAACCACTTGCCGACCGCCAACCGCAGGTTGACGGCGACAAGGTGGCTCTATTAGGCAAATCGCCGTCATATGATGGCGGCTGCGAGATCGTGCACTGTGTCCGGGGGGGGCAGGGAGTGGGTAGGGCGGACTCGATCTCCACCGGCTACCCACGATGCCCCCCCCGCAGTGAAAGAACGGAGATCCGTGCATGTAAACACGGATCTCTGTTCTGTGAGAGGAGGAAGGACTGTGATCACAGCCTTCCTCTATATGGAAGCCGTGATCACTCCCCTTCCCCTGCCAGTCAAACACTAATACAGTTAGAACATGCCCAGGGAACACAGTTAATCCTTAGAGCCCCCCCCCCAGGTTAACCCCTTCACTGCCAATGGCATTTACACAGTAATCAATGCATTTTTATAGCACTGATCGCTGTATAAATGCCAATGGTCCTAAAAAAGTGTCAAAATGGTCCCACATGTCCGCCGCAATATCGCAGTACCGCTAAAAATCACAGATCGCCGCCATTACTAGTAAAAAAAAAAAAAATAAAAAATAAAAACCCTAGAAATTAATTCTCATCATCCGTAAACGCGGCAACTTTTGCGCAAACCAATCAATAACCGCAGATTGTAATTTTTTTTATCACAAATATGAGAAAGAATATAAATCAGCCAAAACCGTTGAAAAAAATGTTTTTTTATATTTTTTTTTGGATTTGTATTTTAGCAAAAAGTAACAAATTTGTTTTTTTTTGCAAAATAGTTTTTTTTGTTTATAGCGGCGATCAGAAAGGACGCAGCGGTGATCAAATACCACCAAAAGAAAGCTCTATTTGTTGGAAAAAAAGGACGCACATTTCGTTTGGGTACACTGTCGCACGACCACGCAATTGTCAGTTAAAGCGACGCAGTGCCGAATCGCAAAAAGTGCTCTAGTCCTAAAGCGTGAAATCCTTCCGGGGCTGAAGTGGTTAAGTTTCACTTTCGATGACAACGGTCAAACAGGACAAATAAGGAAGGTGAATCTTCATAACGGGGGGCACAGACTGCAATAAAAAAACTTGACAGGAGTTCTAATCCCTCTCCACTCTAACCAAAACTAAAAACAATGTTTGCCTTTAGTGGCACAAAAAAAACTAAGACACCATAGCTACACTGCATTTAGGCATGGAAGTTGATATCGAATAGATTTCATTTTCATCCCACCAATTATCTTGGTGCACCGGAATGTGCCAAATTTTTAAAGCGGACTATATTTTCTGAAAGTTTAGAGTCAGCTAATGCTGAACAGGACTGAGTCCTCTATAGTTTCACAGGACTTATTCATCATCACCCAGTGTCCATATCACTGTTTGTAAAACCCTGATGAAGGGGGGCTCTGTGGCCCCCAAAATGTATTGGCTCATTGATTCAATAAGTTGTAATAAATAATAATAAAGATTGGAATAATTTTTTTTTTACTCTAAACATTGAATTCGCCTCCCAAGGTTTCTGTGACAATCCCTTGGCATATGGAAGCAACCCAAATATCACCACTAGTAATAGTTGTGACAAAATAAAATCTTAGCACGGAAGCTGTTCACCTAAAGTTCCAACGCCTGTAATTCACCACTCAAGGTATATTTTATAAAAGGCTCGAATTTGAGCCTGCAGTTGGTGTTTCCTACTTTCCACTACCCCTTGTGTACATACAAGAGCATGAGAAACAGGTTATACAGCACACATGATACAATTCCACCCAGAAGTTCTGGGAAAAGTAGCTTGATCTGGCAGCAAGAAGTGTAAACTGAGTGGATTTTCTCATGAATGTATGGAAACAACGTTGGCATTAAAAGTTAAAACCTGGTGTTAAAGCGGAGGTCCGGGCTAAAAAAAAAAATTAAAAGTCAGCAGCTACACATACAGTAGCTGCTGACTTTTAATATTAGGACACTTACCTGTCCTGGAGTCCAGCAATGTCGGCACCCGCCGCCGATCTTCGGATCGGGGGACGGGTGCAGCCGCCTCCATCGCGGGTAAGGGAACCCGGACATGTAAGCAGTACAGCTTCACGCCGGGCACCTTACCGCGCATGCCAGGCGGCCAGTAGCAGAGCGAGCAGGGAGGAGGGAGCCGGGCTTCTGACGTCAGCGGCCGCGTCCGCCGGCCAGAGCTCCCGGAAGTGTGGAAAAGGACACCTGTCTAAAGACCAGTGTCCTCTTACCCCTCCCCCCCGAAAGGTGCCAAATGTGACACCTGAGGGGGGGAGGAATCCAACCAGCGGAAGTTCCACTTTAGGGTGGAACTCCGCTTTAACTAAAGCTGAACCTACATAGCTCTGCCACAAAGTCCTGCCCGGCAGGGGAGGGGATACAATCTTTCTGTGTTACAGTTTCACTTTCACTTACAGTTTCACTCCCCACCATGTGACTGGACCATAAAAGGACACATCACAAAGATTATCTCTTCTCTCTGTCACTCTCCTCCTATCAATATTCATCTTGTACTGTAACTTGCCAGACTAGCTTCATGCGATGCTTCTCTTTCCCCCTCACTGTGCTCTGCTTTACAGGGATTGCAAGAGACTAATACCAAATCAAATTCAGGTACCCACACCGCTTGCTGTTAAAAAATACATTTAAAGCCCAACTGCAGGCAGAAAAAAAATGATCAAGGGTTAATTGCTTATTTTAACTAGGTGAGAGGAGAAACAGTTTTCCTTACCTGATCCTCTGCTCCCCTGGCAAGTGTAGCTCCTTTGCGACCCAGCTGAATGATCCATTTGGACTGTTCCTCTGGGTCCTCATGTCCAGAAAAGGGCTATAGGCTCTGCTTTGTTTTTGAGGGTGTCAGCACCCTAGAGCGGTAGAACATGGGGGTGCAGAAGCTGCTGCAACCTGTCTAGCTGGAGGAGGAGATGGTTGGGTAAGCAAGTCTTCTTTTATTGCTCCACAGTCATAAACAAATAATTTATACTTATAGTGTAGGCACAGTCCCACTGCGAAGGATGATTTTTTTTATTTGGGCTTTATGATGTTTATATTTGAATGGAGTTCACCTTTAAGACCCAAAGTTAACTTTGATTAAGACATGCACACAAAAAATGTCCAATCCTTTTTTGGGTCTCAACAATCAGGGTGATCTTGGCAGAATGACAACCAGCTTACCAGTGAGTATGGATTTACCTTATATAAACCATTCAATTTCTGGTCAAGGCCTTTCTGTTTACTGACAAGAAGAAAAAGTAACAACAAGCTTTTAGGCACAGGCAATATGTTCAAGAGCCTCTATGTTTATTTTATTACCACATGGCAGCCACACATGTACATAACAATACACCTTCTTGTAACATCTAGAATATCTAGACTTGTAGAAAGACTTACACAATACTTATTTCCATAGACTTTCATAATGTGCATAAATTGTTAGATATATCATACTTTGCGTACCATAACTGTAAGACATTACCATGCATATTAATAGCACAAGCATGAAGATATATTTATTTATATTCATATGCAATCTTTTTTTTTTCTTTGCACACCATATAACATTTGTTTAAATACATACAACCCATAATATTTAATAAATCCAATGGCCACAACTGAGAAGAGCAATTACATTTTTATTTTTATTATTTTTATGTAGAATTTCATTCTAGCTGTCCCTAACTTGAAATTCCAAGGACCCTATGTGCTTATTTTACATCTGTAACAATAATGTATTCCTATGTAATGCATGCATCCTGTCTCAAAAAAAGATATTCATAAGGCAGAGAGGGAAAGTGCTGCAACCATAACAACCCTGTCTCTCCACCCCATCCAATCAGAGAATGCTTTCCATTCTGAGCGGCCCACCTCCTGGAGATTACTGGAGTAGTGGTGTCTGCTTCAGTGATTTTCAGCTTCCAAGGTATGGTATATACATAGTTACATTGGTCCAAGCTGGAATAATGCAACTATATAAAAATATTCAAGGCCGAGGGTGCATGTGCAGAGCCACCCAAGATGGCCGCTCAGTCTTGGAGCTCCGCATCGTCCCAGTCATTTAAACCCCACCATAGCAGCCAGAGCCCTCAAACCGGACACAGAGCCACACGGCCCGCTCAGGGAACACCCGCAGAAGCGCCCGATGTCGACGGGCACAGCCCGGAGGGACCTCTCCCGTCAGCTGGACGCCTCTCTCTCACAGCCCGACTCCTCCAAAATGGCGGCCGCAACTCCACGAGGCCCGGAGGCAGAATGGGAGGACTCCATTGCCGATTAGGACACGGACCAGGGACAACAAATCGTCCCACCTAACATGGGGATGGCCACAGTGAGTACACCCTCAGCAATATCTGCCCTCTCCAGCAGGCACTGAATCCCTAATCAGCAGGGCACTACACTCTATTAACCCCTTACCCATGAGTGACACCCTGGTCTCCCCAGACACTCTGGGAATGGGAGACATGAGCAACCCCACAGTTCCTACTGACTTTCCATCTATGATGCAAACCTTCTCTAAGCTCTTATCCAGAGGTTTATCTCAGACTGCAGCACAGATTACTTCATCTACCCATGCAGACCTGCAGCAAATAGGAGTGAGATTAGACATAATGGAAAAGAAATGCGATCAATCCATTGCTAGAATTAACCATAATTCAGCCAGAATACAGGATCTTCAGGAACATCTGGAAAGTGCCTTGGCCAAAATTGATGACCTGGAGTAAAGGTATAGGCACTATAATTTCAGAATACGCGGCCTACCTGAAGAGGTATACCCTGCAGTACGCACTTTTATCAAAGATCTAATCCCAGACATCTCAGACCAATGGCTGGAGCTTGACAGGGCCCATAGAGCCTTACAGCCATCTCGCATAGATGGGCAGACATGGACGAAACTTGAGTTAGAAGTTAGAAATTTAACTCATGAACGCCCATACCCCACAAACAACTGACATCAGCTTTGAGGGAAACCCCAATTCTCTAGCTGTAATACGATGGGCCATTGCCCACAGAAGAACTTGAACGCTAACCCCCAACATACTCCCTATAGATTGTGGGGCAATACAACTTAAACACATTCACCTGTTGCAAAATGTTTTGAAACCTTACCATGTTTATACAGGATATGCAAACGGTTGACCAGACTGGTCAGGTCCATTTACCCCTGGAAGGTCCCCACTGTGGTAGCTACATTAGCTACGGGACTAACTCCCTACCTCACTACCCCTTATTTATCCAGAATTTTCAGGGTTCAGGGCACGATAGTTAGTTAATGTTTGTTCAATATGTTAAAGGCGGGGTGACCGAGGCGGATACAATGCGCCCCTTTCTGACGCCTAGAGGACTATGATGCCCTCTGGGAGCCAGATTGATATCACCCATGTTAGGGGATATCACCCTTGTTTGGACTTGGAACAGGAATTGGCGGGTCCCTTCCTGTTTCAGACTGAATTTTATGTGCTACTATTTTGTTGTGCCATTATTAACCACTCTTATTTTTTACCAGCTCCTCCCTTCTCTTTTCATTCTATCTCTTTCTTGTATCTCTTCACAACGCCCTTATAGAAAGACCTTCCAGAACGTCCATCCCCAGAAGCCCACAAGACTAGGATCTCAACCAACTTGTGATAATACGGAGGGGAACAAAGATATCCCGCGGTGGGGTAGGAAGTGTAAATTGGCGATTTTTTTCCACCCTCTGATCCATGTCCAACTCTACTCTTAACAATCCAAAATTACAGATAGAATCGCATAAAGTACAGGGGATGAATTCCCCAATAAAATGTAGAAAGCTATTCCAATACTACCACTCCCTGAAGACTGACACTCTATTATTACAAGAAACACACCTCCCTAGCTCATACAATCCCTCCTTTCTTCAAAGATACACTCACTTTTTCCTAGCAAATGCAGAAACTAAAACGAAAGGGGTCGCAATCTGTGTTGCGAAACATGTACAACTCTCCCAATCCAAAATAATTAAGGACCCGGAAAGGCTTTTCATTTTATTAGTAGGCATAATAGATGGGAAAACCTACACATTCATATCGTATTATAAACCTAACAAAGACAAAGGAAATTCTTTGAAACTATGATACAAATCTTGAAACCTCACTTCAAGGGCACGGTGGTCCTGGGAGGCTACTCAAACCTTTCCCTTGACTTTTCCTTAGACAAATCCAATCACAACCAGTCAAAAACCAAACGACCCCCCAGACAGAGGCTAAAAATGGCTCAACTTTTGAATACACTGGGACTGATACACATATGGAGGGAACTGAACCCCCATGCCAAAGACTATACATACTATTCTGCCCCCCACTGCACCTATTCCAGGATAGACCACATTTTTATACATGCATCTGGGGCACCCTTGGCTATATCCTCCAGAAAATCGAGACTCACCTCTCTGAGCTGCACTAGAGAAACAGAGGGCCCGCGTAGATGGCGTATTAACAAGGGTATTACCTCCAACCCAGGGCACTGTACCTTCACAAAGACTTAAAAGATTATTTTACTGAAAACGATAATGACTCAGCCTCTCTGTTCACATTATGGGCAGCTCATAAGACCGTATTGAGAGGGAAACTAATTCAACTCTCCTCCCAACTGAAATGACAACGTAGAGAAGAGATTACGAAATTGAATAAAGAATTTCTCGCCCTGAGTAAAAGACAAACGCAACCCCAACCCAGCACATTGGCCCAATTAGACACAGCCCGAGTCAAGCTCAATCTAACCTTGACCACGGTGGCAAAGAAACACTTAAGATGGGCAAGTGCTAAATTTTATTCTCAAAAAGACCAAATTGGCTCTAAACTAGCAGCTAAACTCACCCCTAAAACTCGTTCGGTGACATACCCCAAAATAAATACAGGAGCAGATTTGAGCCAGAATCCCATTAAAATTTTAAAAACCTTTAAAAACTTTTATGCAAAACTATATAATGAAGATCACCCGCCTTCACCACAGAGGCTAGAGACCTTCCTCAGGGTTCTTCCCCTCCCCAAGTTAAAAGGCAGTCATATAGCAATCCTAGAAAAACCCATCACACAAGAAGAAATTTTGGACACTATTAAAGGGCTTAAAACCAACTCATCCCCGGGACCTGATGGTTTTTGCAGTCATCTATTATAAAAAAATTTGGACCCTCTCTAGCGCCTTACATGGCACATTTTTTTAATTCTCTATGGGATGGAGCCACACTTAATAAAGATCTAAACTCAGCATTTATACCAGGCATTCCAAAACCAGGGAAAGACACAAATGAGGTAAGTAATTACCACCCTATTTCCCTCATTATTAATGATTTAAAAATATTAACAAAAATTTACGCAACGCAACTTTCCAGCTTTATTGTGGACTATATACATAAAGATCAGGTCGGCTTCATCCCCAGGAGACAGGGTCCCGATCAAATTAGAAGGGCAGTGAATATCATCTCCTTATTAAAATCTCACTGGGCTGGGGGGGCTCCACAGGAAGGCTCTCTGGTTTCTATTGATTTGCATTTTGGTCCGAACTTTTTGGGCTCCATGCACTCTCTATATTCAAATCCCTCTGCCCAAATCTGTCTACTTGGTCAATATTCAGAAACATTTGAAATCAAAAAAGGAATGAGACAAAGGTGTCCCCTTTCAGCCATAATCTTCACGCTCACCATAGAGACTCTAGCGATTGCCATTAGAGCTCATCCAGACATAAAAGGGGTCTCATGTGGTCAGCAGGAACACAAATGTGCACTGTTCGCAGAGATTTTAGCACGGTCTCTGGATTGGTGGTAAACAAACAAATCGGCGACATTAATATTTCTCTCCCTCCAAAACTGCTGGACCAACTTAAAGATCATTTCCCATTTAAGTGGGCCGTAGATTCAATCCCATACTTAGGTATTCAATTATCTAACAGAATTGATAGGCAATTTGCAGACAACTATCCCCAGACATTTGAGAAATTGGAGGAGGAATTAAGGAGGTGGTCAGAGTGTGGTCTGTCTTGGCTAGGGAGGGTACACGCCATCAAGATGACGTTATTACCATGTATATATTATGCTTGTTTCATGCTATCCCTATTCCACTAATGGAAACAATACTAACAAAGATGCAATCTAAAATAAACGCCTTCATTTGGGGGGAAAAAAGGCTACCGCTGACGCAAAAATCAAGGGGGTTTGGGGCTGCCAAGCTCCGATGGTATTATCAGGCGGCACAATTAGCCCAAATCTCAATAGTATACTCCAGAGGTCCTAAACCTGACTGGCTCACCATAGAAAGCGGTCCCCCTAAATCTAGACATCCCATTCTGGCCCCTAATCTTTCCCATTCACTAGCATTCGTAGATAAACTTCACAAACAAGGCACACTGATATTGGACATTAGACCTCTAGCCCATCTCTCTCAATAACCCTACATTCCCCCTGGGCATGAATATCTAAGCGTTTAGGTGGTGGTTGAATAAAGGGCTGTTTAGGATTGGTCACTTCTTCGCCTCGGCAGGCCCAATGTCACTAGGATACTTCTCAGCAAACTCGAAATGCCAAATGAAGAAAAATTTAGGAGATCTCAAATTTCCCATATCCTACACACTCTATGGAAAAACAAATCCCAACCCCCTAAACCTACAGCCTACAAAATTTGGTGCACTGAAACCATTGATCAGAGGGGAGGAATATCCGTAATTTATTCTTCCCTAGCTGACAAACCCGATAAGCCGGCCTATGCAATTTCCTGGGAATCTGACTTAGGGTTACAATTCGATTCCGACATATGGTTTACCTCATTTAGATGTTCCTACAAAGGAGTAATGAATATAGCGCTAATTGAAGCAAATGTTGAAGTCCATATGAGATGGTATTATATCCCCGCCAGACTGGCAAAAATATATCCAAATTCATCCCCACTCTGCTTTAGAGGATGTAATCTAGAGGGCACAATATTCCACACTTGGTGGACCTTCGCGCATCCGAAGCTATTCGAACACGTTTCTCCAAATGACTTGAATAGTAACGGGAGTAGCAGTGCCCCAGGACCCCACTATAGTTCTATTAAACCACAAAATGAGAGGTATCCAGAAACACACACAAACCCTGTTGTTCTTTTTGTTCCTGGGAGCTAAAATTATGATTGCTAGATCATGTAAGAAACCCTCAGTCTCAATCACAGCAACAAAACGTAAAATTGTGTGGATTTTGTCCCAAGAACAGATTGTAGCAAAGCACAAGGACAGGGTTCAACAATTCAAAGCTGTTTGGGATCCCTGGGCACGATATATAAAAGTCCCCCTTTACCCGGAACAATTAACTGGATTGAAAAGATTTCCATGAAGGTCCTACTACTCCTTTCCCCCTCTACCTGGTGGTACTCACTTTGGGTTACTCTTGCTTTTCTTCTCTTTTTTCTTTCTCCCTCTTAATTACAATGTTATTATCACTTCTGTTACTAATAGGCAGGTCCATCAATGGTTATCTCAGTTTAAAAAATTGGTATATGTATTCTAGCCATTGAGACTGTCCGTCAACCCTGGAGAAGGACTATTGGTTGGTCCGCTGGAAAAAATCCTTAGACCCTCTTGGGCTGATTCTCCTAGTCCACAGCTTGATCCCATTGGGGTGGCTGGGGGAAGCGGGCTGAAGGGGTTCGGCTAGAATATAGGGACCTAACTATATTATTTATACCTCCAACTAAGAATTCAGCACATTTACAGAAACAGTGGAGGTAATGGTTGCTTGACTTAATTGCACCCTATACTGGAGGTTATGAGTATATTAGTTTTAATTGAAACGTATCTTTCTGAAAAATCTTGGTATACACTTCACTTGTTTGGTCTTGTAAGTTTATAAGCCTCTCTTTGTCTTGTGAAAATTTCAATAAAGATATTGAAAACTAAAAATATACAAGGCCTGGAATTATTCTTTAAAAAGCGTCCATTCATTGCAGAATCTTAATGTGAGCTATGGAATAAAAAATTGTTCTGTATGACTAAATTAGTGCAATCTGGCAGTTTGGATAAGGCTGGTTTTGTGCTTATCCAATACTAAGCAAGGCTAATAATATGCTGTTCTCAATTAATATGTGTCAAAAATTATCACTTGTGTATGTTAAGAATATATAGCTGATAGGAGACACAAGATAAATTTCACAGCAGGGATCCATTTTTATTGTTTTATGAAATATTAAAGCTTTTCCTCTCCATAACATGTTATATAGCTAAAAGAGATACTAACAGACCAGTAATGCTTATTTAGGCGTGGTTCACACCTATGCGTTTTTGGTGCTTTTTGCAGAAACGCGCTACAGTTCATTTAACATGGTTTCCTACGGGGCACATTGTGATCTATGCTTTTTTCAGCCGCTGTGTTTTTGGAAAGGGTCAGGGACTTTTATAAAAGCAAAACGGTGCTTTTTTTGGTTCAATAGACTTCAATGGAGAAGCTGAAGAAAAGCATGTAGTGCATTTTTGCTGTGATTTTACTGGTGATTTGTGTTTTTTTAATCTGCCTAACAACAAATTGACCAAAACAAAAAACATAAAAAAAATGCAAAAACGTGTGTGCAAAAAGCACTGCAGAAATGGATCAAAAGCACACTGCATATATGTGAACCAAGCCTAATTGATGGTTTGTGGAAAAATAGCATTAGCATTGGTGAGCTGTTTCGCCTGCAAAACCCTAGATAATAAAGACAGCATTTTACTCTTTAATCACTAAAAGGGTTCAAAATGTCAATCCTATGAATTCAGTGGAGTTGTTTTACTAAAGGGAAAAGGGCTGTTCACCTAGCAAAGTAAATACTTACTTTTGGAGACTGTGTGCTCATTTTCTAAAGTGAATGATAGCAAATACTTTGAGGCTGTGTCTATTTTTATTATATCCCTTACACATGATTGGGTATTAAAAGTGAACAACTTCACCGCTATTCCTTAGGTAAATCAACCCCAGTGTGTAGTAATCTTTAGGCAAGTAATACCAACGGTGTGCAGTTACTGATGAAAATGTTATCTAAACCCAAAAAAAAGTAATATGTTGCAGCTTCCCAGTCCTTAGACGCGATGGCTACATTTGTTTCTTTCTTTAGTTTTCTTTTTAATTTATCCTGGTGATCCTGTCTGATACACACTTCCTGCCCACTCACTGTACTGTATCTATGGAGGAGTGGCGCTGTCGCCCTAGGCCAGGAAGTGTGTTAAGACTACAGTGCATCTCACCAACACATGGGAGGGAGATGTTTTGAAGTTCAAGAAGAAGGCCCTGAAATTTCAGTGCAGAATTGTCAACTCACTACAGGATGTATACTCACTGAATTTCTGCCAGGATCAATGGGATTTTTTTTTCACTTATCAAACACTTTCAATGATACATTTAAGAGCCCTTTCACGCTGGGGCGGCGGGTACGTTAGCGGTAAAGCACTGCTTGTTTTAGCAACGCTTTACTGCTGTTTAAGCGGCACTTTTGGGCCGCTAGCAGGACACTTTTAACCCCCAAGAAGGGGTTAACAAGGGGTTAAAAGCGCCCATGTTGCGGCATTTCCAAAGCGCTTTTCAGGCACTTCAGAAGCGATGCCCATTTATTCCAATGAGCATTGGCGGTTTGGGAGCGCTGCCCCAAAGATGCTGCTTGCAGGACTTTTTTTCCCATCCCGCAAACGCACCACCCCAGTGTGAAAGCAGTCGGGCTCTCACACTGGGGTGGCAGTTTTCAGGCACTATTTCTAAAACGCCTGAAAACTGCCTCAGTGTGAAAGAGGTCTTACAGACCAGTTAAGGTTTACATACATTTTAATCACAAATCAGCTTACTCTTTGTCATTGGTTATAACACACGTTTCCTTTACACTTTCAAACAAAGCCAATTTTTTTATTTTGGTCATATGATGTGATGAACAGAGGAACTGGTTCAACTGTCAAAATGGCATTGTTTGAGTGGCGGGATAGTACCACCCTAAAGGAGTGCTAACCATCATGGACACGACTTGCAGTAACCTTTACACACATCACTTACAATCCTATGCCTGCAGTCGATCATGTGCAAAGCAAAAAACCCTGGCATTGTTGCCTCTAAAAATTAGTATCCAGTTATATTTTGCGGATTTAGGAATGCATCCAGCTCTTTTTTAAAACAATCTACTGAGCTGGCCAGAACCAGTTTTTGAGGGAGTCTATTCCACATTTTCACAACTCTTTCTGTGAAGAAGCTTTTCTGTATATGGAGAGTAAATCTCTTTTCCTCTGGATGTAAAGAGTGCCTCCTTGTCCTCTGTAATGATCTGTTGTAATCTATTTATTTAAACATGTTGTTCATATCACCCCTTAATTGCTTCTTCTCAAGAGAATACATTCTGTTCAGCTAATCTTTCCTCATAGGGGAGGTCATCCATGCCTCTGATCAGTTTGGTTGCCCTTCTCTGCACTCTCTCTAGTTCTCCAATATCCTTTTTGTGAACTGGTGCCCAAAATGGAACTACATATTCCAAATAAGATCATATTAATGATTTGTACAGGGGCAAAATTATGGATCTCTCTGTGGAGTCTATACCTTGTTTAATACAAGAAAGGATTTTGCTAGCTTTAGAAACTGCAGGTTGGCATTGAATGCTATTATTAAGTCCATGACCTACTAGAACACCCAGATCCTTCTCCACCAGGGACGTGCAGTGAGTTCAGTGGCTGGTGAGGCACTGGCTAGTATCAGAGTCAGATACACACAGGTTACAAACGCTACAAATATTAGAGCGAGAGCAATAATTCTAGCACTAGACATCCTCTGCAAATCTAAACAGGTAACCTGTAAACATTTTTAAAGTGTCACCTATGGAGATTTTTAAGTACTTTCCTCAAGTGTGTGTAATTTTAAAGTGTGACATGTCAGGTATATATATATATATATATATATATATATATATATATATATATATATAATGTTTAGGGGTTCTGAGTCATTTTCTAGCAAAAAAAAAAAAATGATGATTTTTAAATGTAGGAAATGAGAAGTGTCTGAATTGGCCTGGGTGGCAAGTGGTTAATTATCACAAGTAAGTAATATACAAATTATTATTATATATTGTTTTAAAGGTAATTTACTATATTTTCAAAAAAAGCGGAGTTCCACCCAGAATTTTTTTATTTTTTTTTGGCATCCACTCTTTTAATACTAAATAGATGTAACCTTTTGTTTCCTTACTTTCAAACCGCCAATAATTACATGTATTTTTTACTCACAATTTCGTTTCTCTCACTGCTGGGCTTTTCCATTTTAGGTGAGGGCACCTGAAGCCCATCCGTAGTCTCCTGGCATCTCTTCCTGAAAGAAGTGCATGGTGGGTAAGGTCGGTCCGCCTTAAATCGTGTCATTTCCTGTCTGGAAATAACACGATTTTACAGTACAGGGAAGGCCACTGACTCCTGGGAAATGATGAGTCACATCTCCCAGGAGGCCAGAGGAAGCAATAAGTGAGGAGAAGAGCCTAGGACCTAAAGGGGCAGATTACAGAGACAACCTAGCAACAAGCAACTTAGGGTGAGTATACATTTTTTTTTCCTGGGTGGAACTCTGCTTAAACTGACAAATTATTGAAGTTTGAAGCTATAACTTCAAACCAGTAATTTCACAGTAAATAGATAAATAATAAATTATTATGTTATAACATATAGCATAATAATATATGATTGAGTTTGATTAAAACAGTACCTTTTTTTAGCAGCAGCAGATTCTCCCTCTTAACTGTGTGAGAAAAACATGGGAATATGGGTAAATCTTACCTATAAACCCATGTTTTTCCTTGTAGATAAGAGGGCTGGGCTGGAAGGGAGCATTTGTATTTTAGACACATGCTCCCTTCTATGACACTGTAGTGAGAGGAGAGCCTCTACTGCAGCATTTTTATTGGACAGCTTGGACCAATGGTACTTTACCATTGGTCCAAGGCTCCAAGCTGTCCATTGAGCTCAGTGCCTCTGACAAGAAGTCAGAGGCACTGTGAGCTCATCCTCTCAGTCTGCTGCAAACAGAGTATGTCAGCTTGTATTTAAACTGTATCTCTGGAACCATATGTTGCAGGAGCCCCACATTTTTACCAGTGGTGGGGTAGGACTTTGGCTACATACCCCCAAATTTGGGGTCTCTGTGAATCCAGGTCGCCGAGCTACGACCCTCGAAGCTCGACCGTCATCTGCCTCATCTACGCAAAAAATGTCCCAAGAGAGCGCAAAGTAGCTTTGTGAATGACTTAAGTCTGACAGGTCACTTACTGGAAATAGTATCAAATTTTATTGTGTGAATATACCATGATTAAAATCTCAAAATTAGGGAACTCCCAGTGTGTGAGGTGCCCTCCAAAACCAATAAGCAATTGGGGTAAAACAAAACATATAGGCCATAGACTTACAAACAACAATGGACAAAGAATAGACGTCCGGACGCCAGAGAAATTGCAGTGTCTGTGCTGCCTGGGGGAACAAGTAGTATCCCCTGTATAGGAAAGTGTGTGGTGTGAGGCGGCTCCAGGCACTCCACTGCCTCTGGTGGCTTAAGCGGTGTGTGCGCTAGGACCCCAACAGGGGTATGTGAAGAGAGATGTCCCTGAGCCAAGCACCCCTTGGTGCAGTGGGAGGGGGAGGGGTGGTAAGGAAAGCCAAGGGTCTGGGCTGTGGGGTAGTCCTGGTGCTGGAAAATAATTCTCAAATCCTCCTTTTGCCCTGGCAGTAGTAGTAAGTCCTCGGTGTATGCCATTGGGTCAGGTGGTCCTTTCCAGTGGAGGGACAAGGTCCTGGAGGGCCTAAAGGGCCATCCTGTGTAGTAGCCTGGGGCACTAACCAAGATGGAAATTTAGGCAAGATCGGGGTGGAATGGTGCGCTGCACAATTCACAACCACTCCCCAATGGACAGGTTATCCCTGTACAATGTACCGCTGGTTGTCCAGACAAAGCTAGGCACTCTAGTTGCAAAACGCGTTGACGTCATATCCGCCTGTGACGCTGGCCAGTGCCTCGGATGTGGACAGGCATCTGGGAGGCGGTACGGAGTTCAGCACTAGCGATTCACCTGAGAGGCACAGTGCATCACGGAGTGACTAAGGAGAGAGACGCTGGGAAGGTGAGCGATATGGGCCATGATTTAACAAACACACACAACCAGTGGGATGAACAAAAGCACCATTAGGAGTCATACCATCCAGCCCTAGACTCGCAAAGATCCTCCCGGTGTCTGCATCCACTATAGATGCTCCCTCAGTGTACCCAACTGAGTGCCCAATGGACTTGAGGGTCGTTACTTAGCCCAGGAAACAATGCACTTGTGGCTACTGGCACATATAGTGGCACGGTCCACTGGGGAGTGGCTTTGAATAGTGCAGTGCACCAGCCTACCCCAATCCCAGTATACCCTTCATCCCCGGATTTTGTCCCAGGCTACCACACAATATAGTCTTCTAGGTCCTTCAGTACTCGATCCCTTAATAGGGAAAGATCTCTCATACACCAACTGAACCCAATGGCACAACTGAGGGCTTCTAACTACTGCCACGGTACCACAGGATCTGCTGATAGTTCCCCTGCACTAGGACTGCCGCATAGAGTTGATCGAACCCGTGGATGTTCGGGTTCGGTGGGTTCGGCCGAACTTCGGAAAAAAGTCCGGGTTCGGTACCGAACTTGACCCAAATTTTATCCCGAACCCCATTGAATTCAATGGGGACCCGAACTTTTCGGCACAAAAATGACTGTAAAAGAGTCCTGGAAAGTGCTAGAGGGCTGCAAAATGATTTTAGAACAATAATCTGTCCCTTCAATTCGTGACGAAATCTCCACTCTACAGGCATCCTCCCCAGTTGACACCCCATGTCAACAAGCACAATCGACACTATCCTTATTCAAATCTGCTACTATAAACGAGGTTGCTAAACTCCTTTCTAATGCCCACCTAACCACCTGTCCACTGGACCCTATTCCCTCTCAAATACTACGCTCACCCTCTGACTCTATCCTGCACTCTCTAACTCACATCTTCAATCTCTCCCTCTCTTCTGGCATCTTCCCCAATGCTCTAAAACATGCATTGGTCACCCCCATACTCAAAAAGCCATCCCTGGACCCTACCGATCTAAACAATCTGCGCCCTATCTCCTTGCTCCCCTTTTCTTCCAAACTTCTAGAACGCCTAGTCTACAACCAACTGAGTGACCACCTTGTTAAGAATAACCTACTGGACCCCCTTCAATCTGGATTTCGCCCTCAACATTCCACAGAAACTGCCCTTCTTTAACTCACAAATGACCTACTAACTGCAAAAACCAATGGACACTTCTCTATACTCCTACTCCTGGATCTTTCGGCTTCCTTTGATACTGTCGACCACCTCCTCCTCAAAAAAAAACTTTACTCCCTCGGTCTCCGTGACTGTGCTCTTCAGTGGCTCTCGTCCTACCTATCCCATCGCACTTTCAGCGTAACCTACAATTCTACCTCCTCTCCTCTTCCCTTCTCTGTTGGGGTCCCCCAAGGTTATGTTCTTGGACCCCTCTTATTTTCAATATACACCTCTTCCCTGGGTCGGCTGATAGCCTCCCACGGCTTTCAATATCATTTCTACGCTGACGATACAGGTCCTATTGTGGTTCGTGGGACTGTACACCCCTACCCACCTACCAACACGGTAACGAGAACTGTCTCTTCAGCCCCCTTGACCTTGCGCCCCCTCCTTTATAATACTCAAGTCAAAACCTATTCAACTCAAATTCTTTCACCACCCTGTAGGTCCGTCTATACAGACAATTATTCGATCACTATGCACTCCTCTGACTACCCCACTCAACCCCCCACCTCTCCATCTAAACCCATAGCAGTCGCATCTTTACTATAACTTTCGGCACCCTCCGATAGTCGGCTGGGTCCCTTCTCCACATATAACTTTTATTCTCCCCAGGTTCTTG